>JAQHUG010000037.1:38403-57867 GCA_028555095.1 Dicrostonyx torquatus
GAAAAGGGAACACTTCTGCATTGCTGGTGAGAATGCAAGCTGGTACAACCCTTTGGATGTCAGTGTGGCGATTTCTCAGAAAATTAGGAAACAACCTTCCTCAAGACCCAGTAATACCACTTTTAGGTATATATCCAAAGGATGCTCAATTGTGCCACAAGGACACATGCTCAACCATATTCTTAGCAGCTTTGTTTGTCATAGCCAGAACCTGGAAACAACCTAAATGCCCCTCGACCAAAGAATGAATAAGAAAAATGTGGTATATTTACACAATGGAGTACTACACAGAAGAAAAAAATAACATCTTGAATTTTGCAGGAAAAAGGATGGAGCTAGAAAACATTATTTTGAGTAAGATAAAACAGACCCAGAAAGACAAATATCATATGTACTCACTCATAAGTGACTTTTAGACATAAAGCAAAGGAAAACCAGCCTACAATTCACAATCCCAGAGAAGCTAGGCAACAAAGAGTACCCTAAGAGAGACTTACATAGATCCAATCCACATGGGAAGTTGAAAAAAGACAAAATCTCCTGAGTAAATTGGGATCATGAGAACCTTGGGAGAGGGTTGAAAGGGAGAGGAGAGTCAGGGAGGGGAGCAAAGAAAAATGTAGAGCTTAATAAAAATCAATTTAAAAAAGAAGAAGAAAAAAGTACCAAGGCAAAAGGTAGATAAAGAGGAACAGGTTAATTTAAATTAAAGAGCTAGCCAGAAATAAGCCTAAGCTAGGCCAAACAATTCAAAACTAATAGTAAGTCTCTGTGACATGATTTGGGAGCTGGTTGGTGGGCCAAAAGACCTGGTGTCCCCAGCCTCGTAGAACTGAACAATTACTGGATCTTTGGACTTTCCACTCACAGCCAGTCATTGTTGGACTGCGGCCTGTAAGTCACTCCAATAAATTCCCATGCACATGTGCACATGCGTGCATGCGTGTTTGTGTGTGTGTGTGTGTGTGTGTGTGTGTGTGTGTGTGTGTACACAGAGAGAGAGAGATTTGTTGTGGGAGCTCTCTCTCTGCCTTCAGCCAATGGCTTTTGAGATACCAGCCCACTGGGGTGTGGCTTCATTTTTTAAAAAGCAGCGGCAGCAGTGCTCCGCTTGCTCTCTTGCTTCCGGCTCCCGTTCTGACTACTAGACTCTGTTTCCTGTTTGCGATCAGAGGACTGTGGTTTGGGACATTGATCTGTAAGTTTTATCCCCTCCAATAAATGACCCCCTTTTTAATCAAACTGGTGTAAGATTGTCTTGTGTCTTTAGAGATTCATAAGTTCCATGGCTCTAGAGAACCCTGACTAACTATGATTAAAACCCTGAAAGATCTGTAACAAAGGGTTAATTTAAAACTCATAACACCTGGGTTGATAGTGAAAAATTAAAGCCCAGGTCATCTTAAAGGAAACATGTGCCTTGTTGCCATCTTAGCTGCTTTCTCCCCATTAGGATGGTGGTACCCTTATGGCTGACAGCCATCTTTGCAAGGGTTAGAAAGGATGGACTTTGCTATGTGACCTCACTCCCATCTTAAGTGTCCACATGGCATAAGCCAACCAAGGACAAAACAACTCTTCCTAGCTGTGAGGCCCAAGCCAGACGATCCTTCTGCTGTTTTTGATCACACTAAAGAGCCTCAGGCCACATCCCATCTCTTCCTCTCCAGCCACTCTGGTGTTCTTTTCTCCCTGCTCAGTGACAGGCTGTCTACTGAGTCCTTGTGTAATGATCTGTCTCTTTAAGAGACAAGCCACACCCACTCCCTCCCCCATCTGCTAAGGCAAGCTGATCTTCAGCTTCCAGCCTGAGTTCTCTCTCTTTTCCATCTTCCTCTCAGAGAGGCTGGGACTGGCTGCTCTCAGGGCCCATTGCCTGCCACCACATGGCCCGCTGCCACCGCCTGGGGACCTGCAGCATTTCTGCTGCCTGCTGCCGCCAGGGATCATACAGCATTTTTAATTTTTCCAGTACTTTGGTGCCAAGACTCAAAAGGCTCTCCCACCCCAGTTCCTCTCTGGGGATCGGGATCCTGAACCAGATATTTTTTCCCACAACAACTACGTGTTCTATATGCCTGAGCATGATTTCTACTCACACCACCGGCTTGGATTGGTGACTTTCCCCCATTCTGCTATGGTTGCTTCTCTTAGCTAAAATTGTGTTTGGACTGACACCTGCGCTAACACTGCACGCTCAACTGGGGGCCCAGGGTCCCTCAGATACTTCTCTCTTTTTTTCTATTTTCTTTTTTTTCCCTTGTTGTAAAAGGCCATTCGGAGCAGCCTCTGGCCTCTCTGGCTTCTGAGTCACCCTGACTGGATCCAGCCAGGCCATAGCACCCCACCCAGGGTCAGGGGACATCCGGCCATGGGTCCTGCAGTGTTCGCGCCAATTTGCACCCTGCCTATAGGGGGAGATGTCCTTTATAGGCCTTGTGGTATCGCTGTTTCGGGGTTTTCACAATTTCAGCTGTGAGTAGCAAGCCATCCATGTCCATCCCCCCTGAGATGGACGCCTTTTAGGGGCCCCCAAAAGCCCCAGGCCTTAATGCCCTACTTCTTCAGCTCTTACCCTCACTCCGCCAGTGTCCCGCCAGCTCCACTTTTATAGGAGCTTTCTGACTACTGTCAGTGCACAGGCAAATGGACACTACCATGGTTACTGCTGCCAACAAGATTGGTCAGATCCATGAGGCGACTTTTTTCAATTCCAGCCTTTTGCTCCCCACTGCAGCTTGTGGCATGGCAGCTCAGCCACAGGGCGGATCATGCCCCTAGGTCTTTCTTATTATTAAGCTTAAAATCTCTACAGCTCAAAAATTGTGGCTTTTTCATCTCTTATTGAGCTTAAAACCCCTACAGCTCAAAAATTGTGGCTTTTTTCATAAAACATGTGACTGCTGCCATTTTGACTGAGGTCATGTGACCTTACCACCATCTTAACTAAAGTCAGGTGATTTTACCGCCATCTTAACTGAGTGGCTTTTTTCATGCAGCATGTGACTGCTGCCATTTTGACTGGGGTCAGTTGACTTCACCACCATCTTGGCTGAGAGTCAGGTCAGGTGAGCAAATTCCGCTATCTTTACTGAGGTATTCCCTGCCTGGTTCCCCAGTGTTAACTCTGTTGTATGGGTGACCTTACCGCCATCTTAACTGAGAGCCAGGTCAGGTGACCAAGTTCTCCCATCTTTACTGAAGTATACCCTGCCTTGTCCCCTGGTTTACTTATGGTTTTTTTTCCACTAAATTCCTCTTGTTGACTATGTTGCATGTGTTTTGTGCAGTGGTGTGCCTTTGGTAGGGCCCACCAAGAGCATCCACTTTGCCCAATTCTGTGTATGTGTGATCATACATGTAACTTAAATGCACCTATGCTTAATATTATAATTGTTCATTGCATCTCATTTCAGACTACAAAAACAATAAGTCTCATGTTTCAAACTGGTATGTACTTTTAAGTCTCTTACAAAATACTTTATATTTAATCCAACCCCCATTTAAAATATATTAAGCTGTTCTCTAATGTCAGTTCTGCCATTAACCTATTGCAAGCAGTTTTTTCTTTCTGTCTTTTTACAAGTGTAAATCTTACCTGTTAAGTTGAGAGTCAGTACAGTCAAGCTCAGACCCAGCCCTCCAGGAAGATTCTATACTGTAGTTATATCTGATAAACAACCCTCAACTGCTCAGAGATCTAGGGAATATGACATTTAAATATTTAATTATTAAAAAACTTTTCATAACAAAAAGAGACAGGTTAGCTCCTAGCAGCAGCACTCTATTTCCTCCAAAGGAGACAGAAGACAAGTGGGCACAAAACAACACCATCAACAATTTGCTTCAACTGCCAAGTGCTGACCATTGGACAGAACTGCCTTTCATCTAAACTGAAGATCACCTGACATGGACAGAATCACTGGAATCGACAGCCTAGCTGCTCAGGTCAAGGTAGGCTTGTCTTCCTACAGATTTCTTAGCCCACAGGATCTTCTGGAGCCTGGCAGGCCCTATGCTAAACAGCAGAAGGCAAATATGACCTTCAGCTACCATGAAGGACCCTGAGGAAGGGCTCTAGGTGCCAACCAAGTAAGTTCCCTGTCATTTTTTAATCAGCAACTCAAGTAAAAATTTTATCCTTCTCAAAGATCTCTGATGCAGTTTGACAGCTAAGAGGTTTTTTCACTTTAAAAGGACAACCTCACCAAACAAAATTCAGTAAAATACAAATACAAGACCTGCAAGTTCTAAAGGTGTGAGGACAAATACCAGTTATCAAACTTCTCTCTCATGCTGCCTTCCATAGTCTTAAAAACACTTTTCATTTTGCAAAAATATCTGTCATAGTCATTCTGACATAAATATGCTACTGTTCATACAATGCATATGTCTAAAACTTCTGTTTTACCAAACTCAAAGAATTCTTGTGCGCTCCAGAGAGCTGAATTGAAGGATCCACCTTAAACAGGTCAGATACACCCCCTCAATTCCCTGGTCCTAATTTTTTTTCTTAAATTTAACTTTGTCCTCTGTTCTGCCAATACCTTAACCAGGTGTAAGAAACACCAGACATTTCCATGCCACAAACACCGGACAGGAGCAAAGAGACCAACTATGCCAGGATGTAACCAGGATCCAGCCTTCTCAGGTTCCCCCCAAAGACGATGCCCACAAATAAGCAGGAAGCAGTCTTGAGAATCCACCCCAATTCCTTTGACCTGTGGTGCCTAAGCGTCCATGTTTTTATTATAAAAAAAAAAGATACGGGAATATAATGATCTGTCTCTTTAAGAGACAAGTCATGCCCACTCCCTCCCCCATCTGCTGAGGCAAGCTGATCTTCAGCTTCCAGCCTGAGTTCTCTCTCTTTTCCATCTTCCTCTCAGAGAGGCAGCTTCTGCCTCTCTCCACTTCTCCCCTTCCCCACTTCTGTCTTTACCCTCTCTCTTCTCTCTCTCTCTCTCTCTCTCTCTCTCTCTCTCTCTCTCTCTGTTCTTCTTCCCTTCTCCCTTCCACCTCCATAACCCCCTGAATTAGTATCCAATCTCACTCTGCATGGCATGCCTATCCATGTCTTTGTCTCTTGCCTGCCTGCCATGTGTCTCCCTGCCTAGGACCAATCATTGCTTAGGGACCAGCAGCCATCTCTGCCTGGGACTGGCTGCTCTCAGAGCCCACTGTCTGCTGCCACATGGCCTGCTACCACCCCATGGGAACCTGCAGTGTTTCTGCTGCCTGCTGCCACCAGGGATCCTGCAGCATTTTTAATTTTCCATTACACCTTTGACCAGGACCCTGAATGGAATTGCAGTTCCCCAAGGGATTGTGTTTGTAACTTGCCTCCTGGCTGGTCATCACAAGGCTGGTCTTAAAGCAGTAAATCATTAGACAGTCCAAAAGGTCATTGAGGACAAACACAATAACCCATCTCAATTCCTGGACAGCCTCACAAAGACCCTCTCCCAATATACTATTCTGAATTCCAAGACCCCATGTGGAAAAGAACTCCTTATGATCTATTTCTTCTCTTAGAGTTTCCCTGATAATTAGGGCCAAACTTAAACATCTAGAGAAAGGATCCCTAGCTCCACAGGCAGAAGAAGTCTTAGCAATGGCCTTTAAGGTGTACCATGGGAAGGATGAGAAAGCCCCAAAACAAAAATACCTGATGCTAGCAAAGGCCTTTTTACTGGCCATTTGACTGACTGTAGCAACAGTCTCCCAAAGCCTGAGAACCTTCAGGTTCCTGTTTCAAATGCAGTCAGGAGGGTCACTGGACCCAGGCCTATCTGGTCCCTCATAAACCACCCAGACCATGTTCAAGTTGCCATTTAGAAGGGCATTGGGATGTTTACTGCCCCTATTTTCCTCATGGCATGGAGACATCAAGCCCAGATCACCCCTTAGCTGACTTCCTAGGTCTGGTCATGGATGACTGAGGGGTATCCTTTGGCTCAACCGCCACCATCTCTGACTGGGAACCTCAGGCAGTCATCACAGTATCAAGGTGATCTTTTGCTCTCCTTCTGGACACTAGGGCCACCTACTTAGTCCTGATGGAATTGTAGGGACCCCCCTCTCCTTCCCATTCCTCTGTCATCAGAGTAGAGGGACAGCCTTACCAGCCTCACTAAACTCCACCAAATATATCACCCAGGCTCCATGCCCACTCTCTCTCCACAGCCTCAGGGGAATATGGAGGCTCTACCTCTATATTCACAGTAAAAATACTCAATGGAACCTACTGCTTGGTTCAGGATCTCCAACTTATCAACTCTGCAGTGGTTCCCTTTCACCCTGTAGTACCCAACCCCTCTACTTTCCCCTTAGAGCCCTCCCCTCTCCATCATAGACCTCAAGAATGCCTTCCTTTCTATACCTCTTGATCCTCAGTCACAAAAATCTTTGCCTTTTTTTGGACTTACCCAATACTCATCTGTAGGCAGAGACTGCTCATTTGTTCCTGGCCATCCAGACATGAAATAACCACACAGAAACTGTATTAATTGAAACTCTGCTTGGCCAATCACTTAAGCGTATTGCTAGCTAGCTCTTATATCTTAAATTAACCCATTTCCATTATTTTATATTTTACCACAAGGCTTGTGGTTTACTGGCAAGGTTCTGGCTGGTTGGTACATGGCATCTAACTGACTCTGCCTTCTTTCCTCCTCTATCTGCTTGGAATTCCTGCCGTGCTCTATTCTGCTAAGCCACTGGCCGAAACAGCTTTATTCATTAACCAATAAATACAACACATATACAGAAGAACTTTCCACACCAGTCATCTTTCCACCCAACTCTCCTGGACTGTCCTACCCCAGGGCTTCTGGAACATCCCACATCTTTTTGGCCAGGTTCTGGCCTCTGGTTTATTCTCTCTGTCTCTTCCTAAATCCAAGCTTATATAACACACAGCACATCTGCTTTGTAGTCCATCCCTGTAGATTAGCCAGGCCAACACCTCTTAGTTATTAAACTTTTTGTCAATACAGGGACATAGACTCTCACCCTCTCAGGTCCAGATTTCCACTCCTCAGGTTACTTCTCTGAGATTAGCCTTCACTCCTGCTCACAAGGCCATTACCCTAGATAGAAAACAGTTCAGTCACTCAGTTCCCACCATCGAGGATGAAATTCTGTCTTTCCTAGGGATGGCCAGCTTCTTCCATTCTTGGATTCCTTCCTCTCTTCTCACCCATTCCCATATGAGGCAGTCATTGTAGCTTCACATGAACTCCTTCTTGAACTATTACCAAGCCACTTCATAAGCTTCAACAGCCCCAAGTCCCAGTCCTATGTCTGGACTTAATGCACCCCTTCTCTCTCCAGGTTACAGAAAAGGAGGGATAGGCCCTTAGGTTCCTGGGTCACTAACTGGGACCTTCCTTTATGCCTATTGCATACTTATCAACAAATAGAACATACTATCCAAGGATGGGACCCTGTCCATGTCCTCTGGCCACAGCTGAACTTCTTAGACAAGAATAAAAGAGGTTAACCTTCAGGCCCTCTCTCCTCACCACCTGCCCCATCTTTTAAAACACAAGGGTCTCCAAAACATTACCCCCTTCCAGATTCTCTCTCTGCAGGTAGCATTAGAAGAGAATGCTACACTGACATTTCAGCCGTGTTCACGTCTTAACATTTCAAACTGACTCAAGTATTCGATTTGGCTCTCTTAAGGTCTAGATGGGTCATTTGTTTCTGCTGGCTTCTTCCAACTACCATATTTGATTCCAAATTCTTGAATCCACCCCTTCAGTCGTTTCTCCTCCACCTGCTCTGATCAACCATCTCTCCTACCCTACTCAGTGAATGTCCTCCCTCTTGCTACTGGAGCCCACTACACTCGCTGGCACCCCACTCTGGGAGCAACTCTCTAGTTACTAAGACATCTACTCCTCTCTGTCCATTGGAACCCTCCCCATTTCCTTCCTTCTCCACTTAGGAGCTACCTGCAGCTTCCTTAAGCCCTTCTGGGCCCCTGGCCTTCTCCTGCCTTCTCTCAGCTCATCCTAGAAGTCTCACAGATTCTCCATGCCCACTGGGCTTCTCTCTTGCCTCTCAGCTCCCATTTGGAGCTTATAGAAACTCCCTCCAGTGAAATTCATTTTCCTCTTTTCCTCCATGGACATGGATTTTATTAAAGCCTCACTCTGTTACTATAAACAGCTTGACCAGAGTAGATTTTTTGTTTGTTTGTTTTTTTGAGACAGGGTTTCTCTGTGTAGCTTTGGAGCCTGTCCTGAAATTGGTTCTGTAGACCAGGCTAGCCTCAAACTCACAAAGGAAATCTGCCTGCCTCTGTCTCCGAGTGATGGATTAAAGGTGTGCTCCACCCCCATCCAGCTGCAGTACGGATTTGATGCCACTGGAGCAGCAGGACTGACTGCCTCCCTATTTTCCACCAGCTTCCCTCTCAGTTCATCCAGTATCTCCAATGGATGTCTCAGATCATTCTCACCCTCCAGGCCAAACAGACTTGTTGATCACCATAGTGCTACAGAGTCAGTGAGGATTAGAATTACTAACCGCAGAGAGAGGTAGTCTGTAGTGAGATTTCATTTGTTCAGAGAGTCAAACAACTACGCTAATCAGCCTTACAGACCAGACAGTCATGACACACATCTTTAAATCCCAGAAGCCACACTAGTTTGCCATAGAAACCAAGCAGTAGTGGTGCATGCTTTTAATCCCAGCCCTAGAGAGGAATATAAGACTGGAGGAGACAGCTCTCACACACAGTCTCATTCTGAGATTCTTGGAAGCAGAATAGCCATTTCAGACTGAGGTAGAGGTAAGAGTCAGTGGTTGGCTGTTTTGCTTTTCTGACCTTCGGGTTGAACCCCAATTTCTGTCGCTGGGTTTTTATTAATCATGCTACCGTGGTCTTTGTCTCTTCCTCAGGGAAGAATGTTCCTTCTGTGTTAACCAATCGGGTGTAGTAAAAGACAAGATCCAACAGCTCCAGACAGATTTTCAAAAACATAAGAAACAGCTTGATGCTTCTGGCCAATGGCTCATTGACAGTCCAGTGTGGAATTGGATACTACCCTTCTTTTTTATTTTCTTTTTTCTTATTTTTTTAAACTATTTTTTTCTCATTGGATGATGGTGGCACACTCCTTTAATCCCAGCACTTGGGAGGCAGAGGCAGGTGGATCTCTGTGAGTTTGAGGCCAGCCTGGTCTACAAGAGCTAGTTTCAGGACAGCTAGAGCTGTTACATAGAGAAACCCTGTCTTGATTTAAAAAGCTGTATTTTTTCATTTTACATACCAATCCCAGTTTATACTCCCCTCCTCCCATTCCCTCCACCTTCCCTTCCATCCTACCTCCCATCCACTCCTCAGAGAGGGTAAGACTTCCCATGGGAAGTCACCAAAATCTAGAACATTGCTTTGAGGCAGGACCAAGGCCCTGCCCACTATATCTAGGCTGAGCAAGGTATCCATACAATGAGAATTGGTTCCAAAAAGTCAGCACAAGCAGTAGGGATAAATCCTGGTCTTACTGCCAGTGGCCCCACAGTCAACCCCATACAACTATCACCCACATTCAGAGGGCCTAGTTTGTTCCTATACTGGTCCCCTTGCTGTTAGGCTGAAGTTGGTGGGCTCCCATTAGCTCAGGTAAACTGTTTCGGTGGGTGTCCCCATCATGGTCTTGACCTCTTTGCTCATATTCTCACTCCTCCCATTCTTTGACTGGGCTTTGGGAGCTCAGCCCAGTGCTCCACTATGGATCTCTGCATCTGCTTCCATCAGTAGCCAGATGGAAGTTTAATGATAACATTTGAGATAGTCATCAATCAGACAACAGGGAAGGCCAATTCAGGCATCATCTCCACTATTGCTTAAGGTCTTAGCTGGGGTCATCCTTGTGGATTCCTGGGAATTTCTCTAGTGCCAGGTTTCTTGCTAGCCCCATAATGGCTTGCTCAATCAAGATACTTTCCTTGCTCTCCATCTCTATCCTTCTCCCATGTCGACCACCCTGTTCCCCCAAGTTCTCCTCTCCTTCTCCCCTTCCACTCTCCCTTCTCCCATCCCTACACTCCCAATTTTCTCAGGAGATCTTGCCTATTTCCCCTTCCCACGGGGGATCTATATATGTTTCTCTTAGGGTTCTCCCTGTTACTTAGCTTCTCTGGAGTCGTGGACTATAGGTTCATTATTCTACCCTTCTTAGTCCCCTTTCTTCTCTTTTTCTTAATCCTACTAGTCACATCCTTCCTTTTAAACTTCTGATATAGATTTTTTAAAAATCTCTATTTGGACTTGAGTTTTATGCATGGGGATAGATATGAACTATTTGCATTCTTCTACATGTTGACTTCCAGTTATGCCAGCACTGTTTGTTAAAGAGGCCTTTTTTCATTGTATAATTTTAGCTTCTTTGTCAAAACTCAGGTGTTCATAGGTGTGTGGTGTAATAGAAAAATTAAAAATGCCATTCAGGTCTTTCACTTCTTTGGCATTGTTTTAAGAGAAAGCAAAACAACAACAACAGCACACACACACAGAGTCAGCAAACAATCCCCAAACCAAAGCAAAAGCCATCAAAAACTGAGGGTGTCTCTCAGAGGTATTTAGTAGTACTGTATGGCTCCTTATTTGATCTCCACACCATAAAAATAAATAAACAAACATAAGTGTCTCCCTCACAGAGTTAGAAAACCATATATAAAATAACACATCCCAGGTTCTGTCAGAGTGACTTGTGGGTGTTTTTTGACAGACTTATCTTCCCTCCTGACTCCAGATTCACCTGTGCCCATCATCTAGTCTAGACATTCAAACTATCATTTTGCTTTGGTCATTTGTGCATATATGTGTATGTGCTACAACATGTGTAGTAGGTATCTGTGGAGGCCAGAAGAGAGCATGGCCTCTCTTAGAGCAGGAGTTACAGGCATTGAGAAGTGCCCAACGTTAGGGCTGCAAACCAAATGCAGGTCCTTTGAAAGAACGGCTGAAATATTGGAACACGGTCCAAGAAGGGAGTCATACGAGGAGTTTTCTGAGTGCTTGTGAGAAAACTCCAACAAACTAAGACAAGAGTCTTGGGACCTCACTTTCTTCTAAAACATGGAATTGTCCTTGGTTTATTTCAAAGGCTAAGAGACCAGTTCCAAGTCCTTACCCAGGGTTCTGAAGGAGAAAACTTCTCAGGAGTGGGGATGAAAAGATTTCTATAATAACTTCACACAGTATCTGACAGCCATTTTTTTATTTCTTCTTTAATTCTAATTCTCTTGTCCTAATTGTCTATAATTTCTTAGCTCGAATTTTCTGTCCCAATTCTATCATTCTTTATTATTCTACATTTTTAATTCTTCTACAGTCTTATTCCTCTACATTCTATATTCTTTTTTTTACTATTTATTTATTATGTATAAAATATTCTGTCTATGTATATGCCTGAAGGCCAGAAGAGGGCACCAGACCTCATTACAGATGTTTGTGAGCCACCATGTGGTTGCTGGGAATTGAACTCAGGACCTTTGGAAGAGCAGGCAATGCTCTTAACCACTGAGCCATCTCTCCAGCCCCCTACATTCTATATTCTTATTCTTCCAATCTTATTGTTAAGTATTTTTCCTTACATGACAAACCTCTCCGCCAACACAAATAATTCCAATCAGACCGAATGAAAAGATACCAAGGCTTAATGGATGCCAGCACTCCTGGGTGGCCCTGGGAAAGCATGGAGAGGGAAAAAAGGAAAAGGGGAGACCACTGGGAACTGGGAGACCATGTGTTCATTCTCTGGGGGGCAGTTTAAATAGCCTGTGGGAGTGGTCTTGTGGTGCAGAAGACTTGTCTGTATTCTGTCAATCATGTTTTAAATAAATGCTGATTGGCCAGTTAAGAGGTATAGGCGGGTCAACCAGACAGGAAGTAGAGGCAGGGCGAGGAGAACGTCTGGGAAGCAGGAAGCTCCCTTGGCATTCCTATGCAGATCACCAAGGAAGCAGGATGTGTCCCTGTCCTAGCTGAGAAAAGATACAGGCCATGTGGCTGACATAGATAAAAATATGGGTTTATATAAGTTATGGGAGATGGTAGGAAGACTGAGCTAATGGGCCAATCAGTGTATAACTTAATGTAGACTCTCTGTGTGATTTTCTTTGGGGCTTGCCAGCTGTGGGGTACTGGACAGGACAGTAACCCCAACAAGCCGGCCCTCATGTTACAGTCTTGACCTTCCCTAGGGAGGGTTCACTGGTGGGCTTTCTCGGAGGTGAAGTTTGGACTGAGGCAACTCCCAGGGGAGGGAGCTTGGAATGGAGTTTTTCACCCAACATTCCAAAAATGGATGCCAGGGAGCTGGAGTGAAGCCCCCTAACTAAACACTAATTTCCTATGCTGTCACAAATTCCCAAGCATGTGTGGATAGATAGATAGATAGATAGATAGATAGATAGATAGATAGATAGATGATTGATAGATTGATTGATAGATAGATAGATGATTGATAGATAGATAGGCATTAGCAACTTGTTAGTAAATAAGGGACATAGGCATTCTTTGAAGGTATATAGCAAAACTTATCAGATAGTTTGTAGCCATCCACAGCTGCAGCTGTGAGAAGGTACTGGCTATCTCTTAAAGGAGCAGCTGCAGGTTACAAAGGGAAGAGACTAAACCAATGAGATATCTAAAGAAGAGGCAAAGAATACATGTACTATTTCACATTTCTTAAATGTGATTAATAATCACATCTGGACATAGTCAGTTACTAGCCTTTCTTATCACCTGAATCTCAGGACCTACACAAAGTTAGTCAGGCTATTAAATCTAAAATCATGTGTCAAAAACTGGTACAGAGTGTCAATTGCTATTTTGAATCAGAGCAGGAAGGTACTGATGAAGGAAGCTTAGGGCAACATGGGTGCTATTGATCTCTTGAAGGACTATGATATAATAAGACCAGACACCTGCAATACTGTCCTAGTTCACTGTAAATCCTCCAAAGAGCTTAGATCCTACAAAGCCAGACACCTGCAATTTCCTAAGTAAAGTCTGTGAAAGTTCTGTTTGTAATCTGTTCAGAAGGACACATGTCTGGCCAACTTGCTCTGTCAGTAAGGCTAATGACAGAGAACAGGTTTCTAAGATTCTCGCCGTAATGTGGAGAACATGGTGTAGAGAGAAGACATATTTCTGACCATCCACAAATATGTGTGCCCATAATGGATATATATATATATATATATATATTTGGAAATTTGTAACAGCAGAAGCAATTACACCTTACTTGAGAATACATGGTAATGGGGATATGTCACAGCTGTTATTGCACAAGTGAAATTACAGATGAGAGCAACAGTCTTCAGAGTCGGTGGCCCTGCTGGCCTTGCGGGCAGGGTTCCTCCATCTAAGAATAGTTTCTCTGGTGGGTTGACATCTGAATTATCAATTACTATAAGCTGTAATTGCATCATGGTCTGCAGCAGCTCAATACAAGTGCTCCTGACAGGTTACACTTCATACCCCTCCTGTGTGAAGCTGACAGGAGTGAGTTTACTTCAGATTATCTGTTACAGCTGACTATCATTATTTGCCTTTATGGGAAAACATGCCTTTGGCATGTGTGGCTTTCTGTTGACTTAGTAACAGGCATGTTTAAATACCATTTTTTATCTTGATGTTTTGGAGGACAGGCTATATATTCCTTTAGAGGCTCAGATAGTGACAAATGACTTAAAGACTATCTTTTGAAGCTGGAGAGATGACCCAGCAGTTAAGAGAACTTGCAACTCTTCCAGAGGAACCAAGTCTGATTCCAAGCACCTACAGGGAGCTATTCATAACCGCCTGTACCTCTAGCTCCAGGGGATCTCACAGCCTCTTCTGGCCTCTCTTTGACTATCCCAACACAGAGAATATGTGCACATACAATCACGCATGCATAAATAAAATAAAATTTTTCAAAAGACTATATTTTTCTTACTGCAAAAATAATATAAGATTATACTTTTGTTGTTTTTTAAAAATTCAAAAGCAGGGCTGCAGCTCTATCTCAATAAGCATTCTTCCTTCATATGCATAAGACCCCGGGTTTGAGCCTCTGCATTGCAAACTATAAAACATCTGATGACCAGGAGTGGAGCTATGCCTTACTGGGGACTGGGAGCCGAGGGTGGATCTGTTAGTAGGTCCTGAGTTAGGTTTAGATTTATTGTTGACACCAAATAAGATCACACATCTGGTTTCAGAAGGTCAAGAAAGAAAAGCTCATTGTGCAACCCTAAACAGGGCATCTGTATCAACTCCAACATAGCTTAGGAACATTGTGGGAGAGAGAAAGAAAGGGTGAAAGAGTCGGAGGGCAGGGAGGAGTACTGGGAAACGCTGTCTCCAGGTCAGGACACACCCAATGCACTCACGAACTCACGAAAGCTGTGGTCACATGTACAAGACCCAAACAAGATCAGTCAACATGCTTAGTCTACCTTCAAGCAGGCAGCACCACCTAGACTCAATAAGTTAAGGGGGGGAGAGGAGGAGGGAGGGGGAAAAGAAGGGAGAGAGAGAGTTAAAGGCAGAAGGGTGATGTATTGGGGTGTTGGGAGTGTGACTTTTGTTTATGCTATATTTGTTTAACTCTGTGAAGCTGTGATTCTTTGCCTATCTAAAACACCTGAAGGTCTAATAAAGAGCTGAACAGCCAATAGCGAGACAGGAGCAAGAATAGGAGGGGCTGGCAGGCAAAGCATATAAATAGAAGGAGAACCGAGTGTCCCAGACTGCCCCTGGAGAGGAGTTGGAGGGCTCAGCTCTCTAGGACCTTGCCCTGGGAAGAACATCCTGTTGCCTCACCCCCACCCACCAAGCCCTGGAGAACCCAATCAGCCTCCACACACCCGCTACCATCTGCCAACACATCTGTGCCCGCAGGAGCCTTGGCCCAGATGACTGTCCCTGGAGAGGGGCCCCAGAGCCTCCACTAGAGGCACGGGCCCGCCTGCATGCAGAGGAGGAGTGACCACCTAAGCCTCAGATCCCACCTTCACCGATTGGAGGAAGAGGGACCCCCTGAAGCACAGGCCTCACCTGCACCCACTGGAGGAAGAGATGGGTAGACGGTAGTGTAAGAAAACATCCAACAACATAAAGACCAATATGGTACCACCAGAACCTAGTGGTCTTGCAATAGGAACATCTGAACATCCTAACCCAGAAGAACCAGAATAAAGTGACATTCAATATGTTATGAAGATGATAGAGACCCTTAAAGAGGAAATGAAAAAAATCATTAAAGAAATGGAGGAAAAGATAAACATCCCTAGTTCTTGAACTGACATCTTGAAGCACATTCTCTTTGGGGGGATAACTTGTTCAGCCTAGACATCGGGTGATATATATAAGGTGATGTTGGTTCTGCCTCAAAGTGAAGTGTCAGACTTTGTTGACTCTCCATGGGAAGCCTTATTCTTTCTGAGGAGTGGATGGGAAGGGGAAGGAGGGTGGGGCGGGAGGAGGACAGGGAGTGGGAACAGGGATAGCGATTTAAAATGATTTTAAAAATTGTATTTAAAAAGGCTTAATAAAAAAAAGCAAAAAGAAGAAGGAGAACCGAGGAGAAGGAGGAGAAACAAGAGAACAAGGAGAGGAGGATGGCAGGAGCCAGCCACCCAACCACCCTGCAAGTCACGGAGTAAGATATACAGAAGTAAGACAAGGAAAAAGCCCAGAGGCAAAAGGTAGTTGAGATAATTTAAGAAAAGCTGGTGAAAGCTTGGCAGTGGTGGCAACACCTTTAATCCCAGAACTCGGGAGGCAGAGGCAGGTGGATCTCTGTGAGTTCGAGGCCAGCCTGGTCTACAAGAGCTAGTTCCAGGACAGCCAGGACTGTTACACAGAGAAACCTTGTCTCAAAAAGAAAAAAAAAACAAAAAAGAAAAGAAAAGCTGGTGAGAGACAAGCCAACTAAGGCTGGGTATTCATAACTAGGAATAAGCCTATAGGATTTATTTGGGAGCTGGGTGATGAGCCCCCCAAAAAGCCTAAAGAGTAAAAAACATCATACTACAACAGGGAAGTATATTGAGTAAGTAGGAGGAATAGTTGCCATCAAGAGACATTGTATACATGTATAAAATTACCAAAGAATAGATCTCTGTGAGTTCGAGGCCAGCCTGGTCTACAAGAGCTAGTTCCAAGACAGGTACCAAAATTACAGAGAAACCAACATTACCAAAGAATGATAAAAACATTATTAAAACAAAAAACTCATTATCATTCCACTTTCATTTTTAAATCAACCACTTAAAATATATCACCAAGGCTTTAATCCTATTTTTAAATTTCATCAGAAGCCCCTAAAAATGAAATGGTTGGGAGTCTCTTGACCCAGGAAGACCCTAGTGGCATCAGAACACTGCCTTTTGGAAGTCTCTGACTCAGAATTGCCTCTGTTACAAATGAGGTGGTTACAATTGCAAAACATGGGCTGGAAATCCCCACTGTCAGCCCAGATCTGTGGTTAGTGCTCCAAGGAGTTCCGTAATGAGTGAAGGAGTCGTAGATCCCAGAAACCTGCAACACCCTGCATGCCACGAAACCACACCATTTCTCCTACCAGAAGCAGGAAGCTGGCTGGCTACAGGGAGTGAAGCCTCCTAGAGTCTAGTATAGATCCTGGTCACAGTTAGACTTCACTCGATATCCTTCTGACATAACCTGAGAATTTCTACATAACTGCCATCATCTGGCTATGTAGAGTGTGTGTCTGTAATCCCTGAGTTCCTATGGGGAGATGGAAGACACAGGAGACTCCACTGGAGCTGGGGGACCAGCTATTCTGGCCAACAAAACAGAAGTCTAATCCAAGACATGCAAATAATACAAACAAAAAATGGAAATCACACTTTTTCTCAATCACTTGAAGTAATTTATTTACTAAGATTCTTCAGTGAATTCTTAGAACCACTTGGTGAAAGATACTGTTACCCTCTTGGGTCAATTGGTAACTACCAAAATGTCCTCTGACACTCCAGAGGTCTTGAGGATAGCCGAATGTTACCTGCAGCCAACTCACCAAGAAACCCAGCTTTACAAGCCTGCACTGAGGGGCACTCTAAAATAAACTTAAAAAAAATCAAAGTCTGTACTTTTGAAAATGCCAGTTGGTAGAGGTGTGCTTTAAAAGTAGGCTTGCAGATAGTATGAGAACCATGAAGAGTCTGTGGAGGGTGTGGTGCGTTCGTTAACTTTATATCAACCTGACAGTTATTTAGAAAGAGGAACCTCAAGTTAAAAAAAAAAAAAAAACTGCCTGTGGGCATGTGGGGGATGGGGGACATTTTAATCACTTATAAATGTGGATGGTCCTGTCTTACTGTGGGCCAATGTCTCCCCAGGGCAGGTGGTCCTGGGGTGTGTAACAAACCAGGCTGATGAGCAAGTCAGAAAGCAGCTGTTTCTCCAGCTTTCTCAGTTCCTGCCTCAAGTTCCTATGGTGTGTAGGCGTCAGTCAGATAAACCCTTCCTTTCCCAAGCTGCTTTGGTCACCATGTTTATCACAGCAGAAGGATCCCTACGTAAGAGAGGAGGGCATTGGACTTTGTTTTTTGTCCTGTTTGACCTCCTGACTAAACTCAGTGTTTTTCAACAAGGACTTGGAAAAGTTCTGGTTTGGTTTCGCTTAGTTTATCTTGCAAGAAAGATGCTTTCTCTGAGTAATGTAAACCTACAGAAGAGTTTTTTGCAAAGGCTAATTTTCCAGCATTTCAAGACTCTGAAGTATTCCCCACTCCCCCAGTTTTTGAGAGCCTGCTTCAAAATAAAGAAACCATATCTTCAACAAAAAACAAAAAGCAACGTGGCAGTGTCCACTTGTAAATTCCTACATTTAGGAGGCATAGGAGGATCAGACGCTCAAGGCACCCTTGGATAGACAACAAGTTCAAGAAGAATCTGGGCTGTATGAAAACCTATCATAAACCAAAAGCTCAAAGTTCAAACACTAATCTCAGCACTGGAAAGTGCTGAGCCTGGGTGGTGGTGGGGGATATCAGGTGTTCAAGGTCACCCTCACCTCTTAACAAGTTCCAGGCTCACCTGTCCAAACAGGCCAGAAGCTACTGTGGACAACTCTCAGGCTAATGTCTGTGCCTGTCTCTGCCATTATATGACTTTCCTCACAATAAATAATTCAGAAGTTACTGAATTCTTTCCTTTGGTAATGCCCGTCTTCCATGATTAGGACTTGAACTCTGAAGGAGCAAGGAACGCATCCGTCTTTAGTCAGGGAATGCATCATCTGTGTGACTTCAGCCTCCATGCAAGGGTTGTACAAAAGAAGGTTGATTCCCGGGCACCTTCTCCTCTTAATGCATGCAAACTCACCCAACAAAATAAGATTTTATTCTTAAAATGTTTTCAAATATCCTTGCCATTACACAGGCTTAGATTTGTAAAAATAAATGAATAAATAAATAAATAAACCAAAACAGTTTTACTTTGGGAAATGAAAATCAGGTTAAAAATACTTAGATTAGCGCAGTGCCTGTTGATCCATCCGGACCGATAAGTTGGTTCCAGCCAGGTCACCCAGGTACCCAGGTGCCCAGGGTGGGCACCCTCCAATCCCTGAAACTTTCTGTCCACGCAGGGGTCCCTCCATCCCTACTGGCCCTTTTCCTTATTCAACTTAGCTTCCTTCCAAGCACCCCCTTCCTTCGGCGGGCTGGGTTGGGGGGGGGGGGGAGAAACTGGTGTGGAGTCCTGGGCTGCTGGAGTTTCTTTGTGCAGAGCGGGCTTCCTCTTCCAAGCTCGCCCTTTTGACTCGGCCTGCAAGCAGTTCTTATCCAGTGACTGCTGAACCATCCGGACCGGTAAGTCAGTTGAGCCAGGCCACCCAGGTACCCGGGGAGGGCACCCTCCATTCCCTGAAACTTTCTGTCCTCGCAGAGGGCCCTCCACCCCTACTGGCCCTTTTCCTTATTCAACTTAGCTTCCCTCCAAGCACCCCCTTCCTTCAGCGGGCTGGGTTTGGGGGGAGAAACTGGTGGTGAGTCCTAGGCTGCAGGAGTTTCTTTGTGCGGAGCGGGCTTCCTCTTCCAAGCCCACCCTTTTGACTCAGCCTACAAGCAGTAGTCCTTATCCAGTGCCTGCCGATCCATTCAGACCGGAGGTCCTTGTCCAGTGCCTGTTGATCCATCTGGACTGCAAGCAGCCCTGAGACAGTGCCTGCTGAGCCATCCAATCTGAAAGTGGCTCCTATCAAGTACCAGTTGATCCATCCGGGGGAGAAAGAGATGGGCAGGCACCAATCCAAGAATTCTTCCAATAGCCTAAAAACCAACATGATAACACCAGAGTCCAGCAATTATGCAACAGGAAGACCTGAGCAACCTAATCCAGAAGAAGTAGAAGAAATTGACCTTAAACATTATATTATGAAAGCAATAGAGTCCATTAAAGAGGAGGTAAAAAAACCCCTTTAA
>JAQHUG010000037.1:66620-84697 GCA_028555095.1 Dicrostonyx torquatus
CCCACAGAGATGCCTACAGGCCAATCTGATGGAGGCCCCACAGAGATGCCTACAGGCCAATCTGATGGAGGCCCCACAGAGATGCCTACAGGCCAGTCTGATGGAGACCCCACAGACATGCCTACAGGCCAGTCTGATAGAGACCCTGCAAACATGCCTACAAGCCAACCTGAAGGAGGCTGGTTTTTTTTTCAACTGAGGTTTCCTTTCCTAAGTATGTCATCTTGACAACCAAGACAAGCCCTCATAGATATCTAAGGTGCTCATAATACCTTTCATTTGTTATCAAATGGTTAAGAAAACAGTGAGGGAGGAAGCAGAAAACTGGAGACAAAAGCAGTTAGTGGCCCTATGTAAAGGCAGAAGTGTGTCTTGTACTCTCTCTCCACTTTTCTATAGGTTGAAATTTTATAAAAGTTTGAGGATATAAGCCAGAAGGCACATAAAGACATAACCAGGAAAGTGAAGTAGAAGTTGGCTCCCCCAATGCATCCTCTGTTGGCTTTGAAGCCACTTTCAGGCTCACCCTGGCTCACCGGCAAGTGCCAAGGGATGCATGCCTGCGTCTCTCCAGCCTTGCATCTCAAGCATCCTGGCAAGGGCCTAGAAAATATATTTCAAAGGGCACTCTGACTCCCAGGAAACAAGTGCCAAGTCAGCTGTGGGAACAGATGCATGAGAATGGTGGCCCTCAAAGCCACCATGAGGACTTTGTGCTGCTGGATAGGCTAGACATGGAGCAGACATACTGGAACTGCATTGCAGTGTCCTTCTGAATTCTTCTGTGTTTTTTTTCTTTTAGCAGACCTAGGCAAAGCCTATAGGGATTATTTACTATCTGTTCTTTCACCTGTCATTGGCCCTGAAAGTCTATAAACCCCAAAAGTCCAAAGAGAGCAACTGGCCAGAGTGGGTCAACTCCAAGCAAGGCCATCTCTCTCCTCTTCCACCAGCCCAGGGTCCTGAGAGCAAGAGAGCAGCTGGAATGTCTGGATTCCAATCCCAAAACCTCCCTTACAGTCTACCTGCCTTTTGTTTAACCAGGACATAGACTGGCAAAGCAGAGCCCTCCCCACTGGAAATTCTCTGAAATCTTCAAAGAAAAGATGCTGCGGGAAGGACCCTGGACACGCCCTTATCGTTACTTTCAGTTCCCATCAAAACCTATGGTGTTTCCTGTGCCTTTTCCATCATTTCACAAGCCGTTTCTTGCTTGTTCTAAAGTTTCAGGAAAGAGGTCTTTATCTTCCGCCAGAAGCCAGGCAGCTGGCTGCAGTCCATTCTGGCCAGCACCATGGCCAAGACCCCTGGTGACCATCTGCTAAACACCCTGGAGGAGCTGCTGCCCTATGACTTCGAGAAGTTCAAGTTCAAGTTACAGAACACCAGCCTGGAGAAGGGCCACTCCCGGATCCCCAGGGGCCATCTGCAGATGGCCAGGCCGGTAAAGCTGGCCAGCCTGCTGCTCACCCACTATGGGGAGAAGTATGCCGTAAGGCTGACCCTGCAGATACTGAGGGCCACCAACCAGCGCCAACTAGCCGAGGAGCTTCGCAAAGCCACAGGCCCAGGTGAGTAGCTAAGTCCCTTCCCAGTGGCTGCTGGCTACTGGTAGAGGAGAGAAGCAATGCTCAGACCCAAGCTTTCCAGCTCAGTGGCTGGGAAGCCCCTGTCCACTGCAGTGTAAGTTCAGCACATCCTGTCCTTCTTGCTGAAGCTCCCCATGTGCCTACAGACTTTAAAAATAAAAACTGATATTCGACTGTGGGTCACCCATTCCTAGACAATTCTTTACTCCATTTTTCAATTAATACATGCCCAGACAAACATTAGGTTGGCAGAAAGGGCTGAAAATCCAACCATACTAACATGGCTGAAAATCTCAGTAACCACCTAATTTCAGTTTAGAATTCTTCTTTAGCATATTTAAACATTATTTACTTTCAATAAAAGGTTTCTTCAAATTAAAGCAGAGGTTGCTAATTACAGATTATCTTCATTATGTAGACTTTGGAATTAAGCCTTTTCTGTAATTTTAAGCAAAATTGCAAGCAAGTTTGCGTGCTGTTTTTGTTTTTGTTCTTTTTGGGGGGATGGTTTTAGGATAGGGCCTCACTATGTAGACCAGGCTGGCCTGCCCCTGTGTCCAAAGTGCTGAGATTAAAGGTGTGCACCACCATAACCATTCAAACTTGTTTTCAAGTGCCTTCTGGACTTAACTTTGTGACCTGGGATTTTCTTCGGCTGTGTAATGAATGAAAATCAGAGTCATTTATAAGTTCATTAGTTTTGTCTGCGTGGGTGTTTTGTCTGCAGGTGTGTGTGCACTACTTGCATGCCTGGTTCCACAAAGGCCAGAAGAGGGCACCACATTCCCTGGAACTGGAATTACTGACTGTTGTGAGCCACCATGTGGATCCTGGGAACTGAATCTGGGTGTTCTAGAAGAGGCCCCAGTGCTTTAACTGCTGAGCCATCTCTCTCTCTCTCTCTGGCCTCCTATATTAATTTTTATTTTAATTGTATTTTATATATGTATTGGTGTCTGTCTGCATATATAAGTGAGTGTCAACATGCTATGGTACACATATGAAAGTTCAAGAACAACCTGAAAGAATTGCTTCTCTCCTCTCCTGCTGTGGGTTCTGGAGGTCAAACTCAGGTCATCGAGCTTGTACTCACTGACTGGTCTGCTCTAATTCTTTTTGTTGCTTTGTTTTATAAATCAATTTACACATCTATAATCATACATTCACCAAAAACAATGAGATAGCTTTTATTTACTTTGTATTTTATGGTTCTGTGTAATTGAGCTGCTGATGTCTAGAATGTTCTGTGCTTTTCCCTTTAGTAGCTTCTGGGAGATTCTTCCTTCCCCAGCCTTAGCCTTGAGCCTCTATCTGACTGTCTTTCTAGAACATTTAATGGAAGAAAATAGACTTGGTGGTTCTGTTCAGTCTTCTGGTGACACTAAGCCCAAGAGTGTGAGAGCGCCAGATGTCCTGGAAGGTGATGGGACCAGGCCAAGCGGTGATGGATCACAGAGCCTGCCACCCAGCCAGTCTGAAGTAGAGAAGGGGTCCCAGAAGAAGTCTCTGGTCAAGAAGAAGGATCAGAGGGGCCCTGAGAGCCTGGACTCACAGACCAAGCTATGGGCCAGGAGTGCAACACCAATCTATAGAAAAGGCCTAGGCACCACCCAGTGCCCAGGGAACAAAGACAGCGAGGCAAATGCTCAGCTCCGCAGGAATGCCAGCTCTGCAGGAAGGCTGCAGGGACTCTACAACAATAGCCCTGGGAGGAAAGAATGCAAGAAAGCTGAAGCATATCTGCCTTCAGGAAAGAAGCGACCCAGAAGTCTTGAAATTACCACTTATTCAAGCAAAGGAGAACCCCCAGATGCGGAAGCTCTTCTAGCTCCAGAGGAAATAATGACTGTGAATCCACACTTGTCCCCTGGTCCCATGAGAGTAGCCGTCCTGAATAAAGAGACTACTGCAGTTCTCGAAAAAAGCTCAGGGAATCCAGAACCTTCCATGGTCCCCAACGAAGAAACACTCAGGAGCATCCCTTCTAAAACATCGTTGACTGCAGAGAAGAAACGCACTATATCCTGGAAGGAAAATGAAACTGGAAGACCAGAGACTCCAGAGAGTTTGGGGAAGATGGCTGGCAGTTCATTCTGTCAGTCCTGCAATCCAGAAGTGCCTTTGTCACTATGTGAAAACGCGGCCCAAACTCAAGAAGACCCAGCATCCTCAGGATGGACGGCTTGTAAAGGTACCTTCCCCCACCTCCCCAGAATTACGGTTGCTGGGATACCTGGTTGCCTCCAGGCTCCCTCTGCAAATGTGATGCAGGCCCAGAGAATGCATATTTATACATCTTGCACAAAGAGTTGTATCAAATTTCAGTTAGTGCCTGAGCGCTCATAAATTCTTGTATAGAGCCACAGGTGCACGCCTATAATCCCAGCACTTGGGAGGCAGAGGCAGGGGAAATCTCTGTGAGTTCCAGGCCAGCCTAATCTACAAGAGCTAGTTCCAAAGCTGGAGAGATGGCTCAGCGGTTAAGAGCATTGCCTGTTCTTCCCAAGGTCCTGAGTTCAATTCCCAGCAACCACATGGTGGTTCACAGCCATCTGTAATGAGATCTGTTGCCTTCTTCTGACCTTCAGGCATACACGCAGACAGAATATTGTATATATAATAAATAAATATTTAGAAAATGAATAAATCTTTTTTAAAAAAAAAAGAGCTAGTTCCAGGACAGGCACCAAAGCTACAAGAGAAACCCTGTCTCAAAAAAAAAAAAAAAAAAAAAAAACCTGAAAAGAATGGTTTAGAATATTCCTTTCCCATAGTGTAAGTCTTGGGACAGAGATTCGGTTAATCACCTTTCTCTGAGCAGGAGGAAGATGTAGACCAAAAACCCTCTTACTGGGAAATTAGCCACCAGAAGTATATTTGTCTGTGAGAAACAGAAACCAGCAGCTTAGATGAACAATACAGAAGCTTGTTCATCTTTCACACAATGTGAGTCACTTGTGTGACCACAACCAAACTCTGCTGAGCTGTTTTTCTGCTTCAAGTGTTTACCCCTGAAATTCATAGCCTCAGAGTGACACTCTGGCTCCACTCAAGAGTACGGAGAGAGAAGGGGACATCGTGATGTAGAGAAGGGAATATAGAGAGACAGAGGGGACATCGTGATGTAAAGAAGGGAGTATGGAGAGACAGAGGGGACATTGTGATGTAGAGGTTTTTAAAAGTTTCTAGAAGTTATCTGTTCTCACTTCCCTTTGACTAGAATTTGATCAAATGGCTTCCGCTAACTGCATGGGAGCTGAGAATTTGAGTTTGGAGTGAGGCAGAGGAGCAGCTATATTGGTAAACAACTGATTCTGTCACAAGAATGGTTCCTATGGGAACTAAGCCAGGGAGGAAGAGCTGATGACTGTGTCTCCTGTCATTTCTGGTGGATAGAAGCACTGCCTGTAGCCTTGGAGGGCTTTCCTAGTTCTTATATCTTCACTGTGAGATTCACCCTTTAGCTTTATAAAGCACCTTTCTTTGCTTTTATTTCTTGAATGGGAATAGAGGATTCGCCCAACACATGCATTAGAAATGCTTGCTGTGCTCTCTGACTAGATTTTCTGCTGGGAGTGGGGACCTGTCCATGAATGATCACACGCTGACCATCTCCAGGAGCCCTTGCTTGAGCTGTAGGTGATTTCTTGTGGTTTGAAATAGGAAAACAGACACTGTCAGCATGCTTTGCTTTCTTTTAAATGAGCCACTAGATCTGTGCCTGCACAAGGGGAAAGCAATGGACTCATAGCAAAGGGCCACGGGTTTCTCAAAGAATAAATGCCCAAGAATGCCAGGGCCCAGAAAAACTCTCAGAAAAAGCTCTCAGTCAGACAAGAGAATGCTGGGAAGTAACCAGTTCCAACTGAGAATGGAGGTGTCCTATGAACAATTGCTCTCTTGTAACTATCTTGGATTTACCACTGAGATTTTTCCACTGCTGTATCTTCAGGAAGGTCACAGGACAAGGCTGCATGTCCTCTTTGCCACACCCAGGAAGGAGATCCGCATGGTGGTACCTGTGTGCAGAGTTCCTTCAGCAGCTCCATTGCTCCTGGGGATCCAAAGGCCCCAGACAGATGCTCATCCTTATGTGTCCAGTGCCAAAGTTCACTTGCAGGAAAGCACTGTGGAGACCAGAGCCCCCAGTCCCTACCCCAGTGCCCACGGCACATGAAGCAGGTGCAGCTGCTCTTCTGTGAAGACCACAAGGAGCCCATATGCCTCATCTGTAGGCTGAGTCAGGAGCACCAAGGCCATCGAGTGCGTCCCATTGAGGAGGCTGCACTGGAGTATAAGGTAGGTGCTCACTCCCACATTGCTGGTCACCTCGGCTTGTGTTCTTCACCCAAGCCCTCTGGGATGTGAGTGCATTAGTCAGGACTCCTGGGCTCTAACTGGTAAAAACACAAGACAAAACAAAACAGCAAAGAAGGAACTGATCGTTAGTATTGTTCAGAAATCCAAGGGTACTAGTTTTGAATATGGAACCAGGGAATCCCTTGGTGATGGATTCACCACGTTTCTTTCTTAGAACCCCCTCCTTTTGCTCTCAATTGCAGCAACCCAGCTCTGCTTCCAGAAGCCGATTCTTCCCTCTAGGATTGGTATGAAGTAAAATGGCAGGAATCAAACGTAAGTATCTAAACCAATATTCTTCTCCAGGAGCAAATCCAGAAGCAGCTGGAGCTTCTGAGGGAGCTGAGGGGATGTGTGGAGCAACACAGACTACAGGGAGACAAGAAGACAGAGAATTTCCTGGTGAGGCCCTGCAGCCAGTCCCTGCCCCTTTACACCTGCAGGAAAAAGGAGGGGAGTACTTGCAAAGATTCCCGAGTCTCTGCCCTGAGTCACAGGGCAGCAGATGGTCACCTGTTCTCCAGTCTCAGTGGTGATGGTAGGGAGGACTAAGGAGAGCTTATTCATTGTGTAGCTCCCTGTCACCTCCAAGAACAGCTAAACAGGTTAGAGAAGCTAGAAAGTGTCACTTCAAAACATTCTCTGTGCTATTTATATAATTACTGTTGGTGTGGAAGCTGCAGTTCGGTTGGTGGAGCAGAAGCATAGAGGCATATAATCACGGAGGCTCCAAGGGCATCCCCAGGATGGCAAAAACTAGATGTGGTGGCACACACAGATAACCTCCGCATTTGGAAGGTAGAGGCCAGAGGATAAAGTCAAGTTCGTCATTAATATAACAAGTCCAAAACCAACCTGGGCTACATTAAACTCCCACACATACCAAAAATTCTGGTAATGTTGGCACACCTTTGTAATCCTAGCACTCAAGAGGAAAAGGCAGGGAAACTGCCACAGGTTTGAGTCCAGCCTGGTCTATATAACAACTTCTAGGCCACCAGTTCTACATAGCGAGATCCTGTCTTAGAATAATAGTGATAATAATAATAGAATTTTTACAAATTTTATAAAAAAACTACATTGGCTTTTACTTTTTTCCCAGTTCTAGGGATAGGATCTAGGACTTTGTATTTTCTAGGAAGGAGTTTTATCCTTGAGATAAGTCCCCAAGCCCCCCTTTTTTGGCTTTTTGATACTAGATCTCATTATATACTCCCAGATGTCAACCTACTAGAATGATCTCATTTTTTTCCTCTGGTTTTTTGAGACATGGTTTCTTCTCTCTAAAGACCAGGCTAGCCTTGAACTTAAGAGATCTACCTGCCTCTGCCTCCTGAGTCCTGCGATTAAAGGCATGAAGCACACAGCCCCAAAGAATGCCCCTATCTTAACTAAATACATCTGCAGTGCCCTACCTCCAGATAGGATCATATTCTGAAGTATTGGGCTTCAACATGGAAATTGTGGAGGGGACCATTGAACCTAGTGCTATATTCAACAGATTTCCCCAAGAGCTAGTCCCTCTTATGCTCAGTCTGTTCTGGAAAGTTCCATACAGATTTCTCCCTATTCTGGAGCCCAGGTGTCCAAGAGACTAGAATCTTAGTTACATTTAAATTGCTGTGAAGATGGAAGCTGGAGAGATGGCTCCGCAGTTAAGAGCACTTGTTATTCTTGCTGAGGACCCAAGTTCAATTCATAATACTTACATGGTGGCTCACAGTCATCCTTAGCTCCAGTTCTAGGGGATCTGAAGTTCTCTTTTGACTTCTGAGGGCACCAGGCACATATGTGGTGCACATACATGCATTCAGGCAAAACACTTGTTCACATAAAAATAAAAATAATTGTGGCAAAGAGCCACTATGAGCAAGGTAACTTATAAAAGAAAGCATTTACTTGGGGGCTCACAGTTCTAGAGGGCTAGAGTCCATGGCCATCATGTCTGGGAACACAGCAGCAGGCAGGTAGGCATGTTGCTGAAGCAGTATCTGAGAGCATACATTTTAGTCCACAAGTATTAGGTCAAGAAAGAATGAGAACTAACAGGGAATGGTGTGGGCTTTTGAAACCTCAAACTCAGTTTCAGAGACACACCTCCTCCCCAAGACCACACTTCCAAATCCTTCCCAAACAGTTCCACCAACTACGGACCAAACATTCAAATATATGAGCCTATGGGGGGGCTATTTTCATTTAAACTTCACACTAAGGAAGTCTGCCTCTCACCCATCTCTGAGAGGTGGGCTTTAAGAGCATCCCTACAAACTCTCCGCCCATAGCACACGCCATACATCTCCCAATTCTGTGTTCCCCAGAAAGAAACCGAAATCCAGCAGCAGAGAGCTTCCTATCAGCTTGAGAAGCTATACCAATTCCTGGAGCAGCAAGAGCAACTCTTTGTGGCCTGGCTGCAGGAGCTGGGCCAGACCATTGGCAAGGTCCGAGAGACGCATGACACCCAGGTTTCCCGAGACATTGCCCTCTTGGATAAACTGATTGGAGAACTGGAGGCCAAGCAAGACCAGCCAGAATGGAAGCTCATGCAGGTGCGTGTGAGTGTGCCTAGCCTTTCCCTGCCTATTGTGCCCGGTGGGATAATTTAGGCTCTTGTCACTGCCAAGGCAGGAAGTAAGGCCATCGAGGCCTGGATTGGGATTTGGTCTCAATGACCCATGGTGTCTTTTGGGCTCATGCTTCTTTGACAAGGTCTCTTGGGAGCCTAGAACATCTCAGTATCTAAGATGTCCCTGGCATCACCCAGAAAAGACCAGAAGAACTGCAGTACAGTTGACTCGTGAGCTCTGACAAGGCTTCTGTACTTTGAACAGAATATAATAAAGGAGGGAGGCTCCTATTTTCTGGTACCCTAGGAATTGTGAGCCCTTGAAAGGCCAGGGAGCAGCTTGCAGCCTGGGAGTCACAGACTCTTGAAAACTAGTAATGGAAAGCTTCCCTCTTTTTTCTCCTAGGACATTGGAGTCACGTTGCACAGGTACAGAGATGTCCCATGGTGTCCCCTTGGGTGTCTTACAGGAATCTTTTGGATGGGAAAGTCCTAGGAAAAACCTGGGTCTGTAACTCAGCATTCCTGTCTCCTGAAGCTTCCTGAGACCATCCTTCCTGGGTCTGTGTGGGAAGAACAGGAATGGGAGTTTGGCCGCGTAGGAGCAGGGAGGGCATGAGCAGAACACTGAGAAGGGATTTGCCCCAGTCCTGTAGGACACAGACAGTGGTTTATGCCCTCTCAAATGCCATTTGTTTTAGGACAGTGATCCCTGAAGAACTGCCTCTGGCCTCAAGTACTTTTGGGGGTCCTTGGGGATCAGTTTGGAGGTGGGCTAACTCCAGCAGGCAGGGAGAAGAGAGAGATGAGCTAGAAAAAGCTACATCTCAAAGTTATTTGGGAGCTTTACAAAATGCTGGTGTCTGAGCCACAGTCGTACCAATTAAGTCTCAATTTTGGGGTTGCAACTTGGACATTAGTGTTTTTTTTAAATTATCTTTCTAGTAAAATATGTATAACATAAAATTTCAGCTATTTTATGTTTGCATACACTGATGTTAATACACTCACATTAGTGTGAACCTGTTACCCCCTCCACCTCCAGAACCTTTTCCTCTTTCCACAGAGGAACTCTGCAATGTTAAACATTCATTTCTCATCCTCCCTCCCCTATTGCCTGACAACCACCATTCTGTTTTTCCTGTTTATTAGCCTGGCTGCTCTAAATTCTACATATTAGCAGAATTGTACAAAGTTTGTCCTTTAGCTTTTGGCTCACTTTCATTCAGTATAATGCTCTCACTGTTCATGTTGTAGCATGTGTCAGAATTCCACTGATTTGAACTGCCAAGTGACACTCCCTGTATGCAGATACCACATTCATTCACTTATGAACATTTAGACGGTTCTACCTTTGGGCTACTGAGACTGGTATTTGGACACGGATATACAAGCGCTACTTGAGATGCTGCTTTCACTTTCTCAGATAATTACACTTACAAGTGGAATCACTTTATGTCCATCTATTTAAGTTGTAAGAAATCTGCATACTATTTCCCACAGTAAAAGCATCAATTCACATTCCCATTGACAGTGCTAATTTCTCCACATCTTGCCATCAACTTGAAATTCCCTGCTATAATTTTTCACTGCTGTTATAATGGCTATTCTAATAGGCCTGAAGTGGCATTCCATTTCTTTCCATTTTTCTTTCAATAAAAATAGTAGAGGCGTATAATTAACTTGGCATAGAGAATTCTGCTAGTGAGAGCAGCTCAATTTTAAGGCTGTTATTTAAATTCATTGTGATTTTTTAACAGTGACTCAGAGACGCTGATCTGCAGCTGGAGTTGAGGACCAGCGTCAGAACTCTGAGTCTAGGGAAGATTTCTGAGTCACCCAAACTGCGATGGGTGTGTTTAGTGTGGATGATCTCACTGTCACCTCATGGGGACTCAGACTACATCTTGCTCTTGTCTTCTCTGGCCAACAATCTCTTATTTCTAGGGCCAAGATGGTGACTGTCTCTGAGTCACTGGCCACTCCTCCCGATGTCAAAGAAAAGATCTACCTGCTCTACCAGAAATCAAAGTTTGTGGAGAAAAGTATGCAGAACTTCTCAGGTGAGCGACCTCGGAGGAAGATGAGAAGCGCTGTCCACCTCCTCCCTGGATCACTTCCCCACCTACAAAGCTTTATGACCCTGCCTCTAGGTTCTTTCTGATCTAACTCATTCTGCTAACTCAGGCTCCCTGTTCCCTTTCCTCCATTTCAGAAACACTGCGTTCTGAAATGGAGACATTCAGTGGTGTGGCTGTATCAAAATGCGGAGGGCACCAGCCTAGCATGCCACGGACCCAGGGTTCGATGCCCAGCGCTTACCTAAAATGGGATGCTGGAAACACACAGGACTATGATATAGTACTGTACCCAGAAGTGGAAGATGGAGGAGCAGGACCTCAGGATTACCTTCAGCCCCAGCAAGCTCAAGGCCCGCCTGAGCTACATGAGACCAACAAACGAAAAAACAGATCTTTCCTGAAATGGAAACCTTTATTTGTAAGTGTGGTGGTGGAAATGTAAGCTAACTAAGAATTTCTGTAATTGTTCTTTATCTGTTGCTTTGGGGGAACTATTCAGAAGAGGGGGGAAGCACTTAGAACAAAGGCACCAGACAGATCATAAAAGGCCCCCACAGCTTTGCTTGGTCCCTCTGTGTCTGCCTTGTTCACTGAACTAACCTCTTCGGACTCTAGGGTGCCTGGGGGCCTTGGTTATAACTAACATAGGTGCAGAGCCCTAAGCAGGAGAATCCCGCCTTTCTGTGTGGGATAGTATAATTCAGACCCCCTGAACAACATGCTCAGGACTTTCTTTATTCCTTCTTTTCCCCTCTGTAGTTCCAGAAGTGATTGGTGCTCAGGAACATACCGGTAAGTGCCTAGATCAAGGCAAATGGTAACCTTGATATATCGGGTCCCTGTATGTTCCTGTCCCCTCCCACAATCTCAGTGCAAGCCCTCTTCCTTAGATGGGAGAACCTTGGGAGAAGCCCACAGATCCCCAGCCCAGTTAGGTGGCCATATTCTTCCTGCAGTTTCTGGGATTCTGACCTAGCAACTGCTCACCCCAGCCTCAACTTCTCTGACAGAAAGAGTGTGAGATTTGGAAACAAGTCATACCTGCTGCCTGACAGTCCCCAAAGATTCTAAAATCACATCATCATCCTGGACACTCCTAGCTTTGACTCCAGCTGCCATCACTGGGAAGTGCAGGTCCTGAGAGCATGGAAAGCAGCGGCAAGCAGGGAAATGCAACTCTGCAGAGAATGGCTACTGGGTGACAACAAAGCAACAGGAGTCCACTTCTCTCCCAACTGTGAATGAGGCACACAGTTAGGAACATTCCCTTTACAGCATGACAGCCAGATCCCACATTTACAGTTTACCAGCTTCTCCTCCTCCAGTTCCCTTCAACCTGGGGCACAGGATGAAGGGAAGAACAAGGCTCTTCTGATCCAGTCAGACCTGAGACTTCACAAAGTGCCCAACACTGTACCTCCATTCTGGCCCTTGGTTTTCTATCTTGTTTTTATGCACTCAGCAGTCAGTAACGAGGTATTAACTGATATAAGGGATGTAATAAACAAGAAAATAACATTAGACTGGATGTGGTGGTACACGAGGCAGGATGGTGCCTGTGAGTTTGGGTCTAGCCTACTGGATTTCAGGTTACTCTGACTGTGGCCCAGCCTCCATACAAAAAGAAAGAAAATAATGCTGGTGCCTGTATTAATTAGTACCCCTAGTGCTGTAATAAATACCCCATCAAAAGCAACTTGTAGAGGAAGCCTTTATTCTGATTCATAGTTCAAGGGTTTAATACATCATGGCAAGTCAGTCACAGTGGCAGGAAATTGAGGCAGATAGTCACATTGCTTCCATCAAGAGGCAGAGAGTGACGAACTTTGAAAGCCCATCTTCCTCCTTTGTTATGCAATCCAGGACACGACTCTAGGGCAGGTTGCCACACAGGTTACAGGGAGGGTATTCCCAAGTCAATCAGCCTCATCAAGATGCACTCTCAATCATGCCCAAAGGCTTGGCCCTTGAGCGAGTGAGTACACAGCTTGTGAGTTGACAACCTTCATAGTGTGCAAGAAGCGTACCAAATGCTCACAGAGATACTCCAACACTGGTGAGCAAAGGTGAAGACGGCACACACAGTAATGACACGCAATGGCGTTCAGAAGAGGAAGTGCATGGCTATTGGGAAATCCTGCATGAATCAGTACTCTCAGACGTACTTGGGACAGAAGATTCCACTTCACTTTCCCTCCTCAGGGCAAGAATATGTCCTGTCTGCCCTAGTCTCGAGGACACAGAAAACCTACAGAAAATAAATATACACAGACTCCAAGAGGGGCATACACTCTTCCTATCTCTTTGGTTCTCACTCTTTTCTCATTTTGGTTTTTCTGAGACAGGATTTCTCTAAGTAGCCCTGGCTGTCCTGGAACTTGTTCTATAGACCATGCTGGTGTCAAACTCACAGAGAGCCACCTGCCTCTGCCTCCCGAGTGCTGGGATTAAAGGTGCACACCACCACTGCCCAGCTCAGTTCTCACTCTCTGGGTTTTGAAGGCTCCACCACATTCGGTTCTCCATATCATGCATTGTATCTCCAATGCTCTCCCTCCATCTCAAGGTCTGATCATGGCCATGGGACTCTTATATTCTAAATCTCATACCTGAAGGGAATTATGCATCAGCTTCCTTTCAGGCAGACCGCTGCTATTCTTATCATTATAAATGCTGTATTGTAACTTGCCTTTTAATTTATTCTATTTATTGGTTGTATTGTATTGTACTACATTAACATATGATTTAACCACAGCTTTGAAGGTAGGCTGTACATGTTTTACTAGATAACAATGTCACTCTTTGTGTGTGTGTGTGTGCATGAATGTGTACTGTGTACCTGTCTTTATGATGGCTGTACATAATGTGTGTAAATATGCACATATACGGCACATGCAGAGCAGAGATCAACCTCAGATCATTCCTCAGACACCATACTTTCTGTTTGTTTGTTTTTTGTTTTTTAGCACAGGGTCTCTCATTGGCCTGAACCTTGTTAAGTAAAGCAGGATGGCTGGCCTGTAAGCCGCAGAGACTCCCCCATCTCTGCCTCCCCAGCATTGGGATTATGTCTAGCTTTTTTTTTAACAATAACAACACACACAAATGTTTCCTACTGTTTACTCATTTAAGTTTTGTATAATAAAATGTAAGCAGATACCTCCCAAAAATTGGTGTTGCCAGTTTTCATACTCTGTATTTTAAGCCATGGTTAAGTGAGTCAGCTGCTGTTGGTGTTGACATCCTACTGGAGGCTGTCATTTCATTTATGGAGGTGAGGGGAACATGACAGCCCTAACCTGATGGCACTACGCCTTTGCCTGCCCAGAAACGAACTGCTCTATCCCAGTCATTGGAGTGCTCAGACCTGAGTAATTTACACAGGTCCCCTTAAAGAGACTTAATATGGAGCCAGGCATCCCTTAAGGTTTCTGGGATGCCTGGGAGATCCTAGTGGCCTTCAGGTGAAATAAGCATGGGATGATGGACTGTGGGGTATTAATGGCTGCCTTTTCTTCTGTAAACTGTTTATCTCTATGGGAAAGGACAGCATGAGCTCTTTATTACGATACAGCGGGAAAGGAACAAACAACTGAGGGAAGTAAAGCAGTTTTCCTGCTTCTGTGGATTCCGTGAATATTTGTAATGCACACCTTTCTGATGTCTGCCCTAAAACCCCACCTTAATCGCCTTCTGCACGAAACGCTCTTTGGCCGGCCGTCCTTCTGCTAGCAGTAAGAATAAAATCATTTAATCTAAATTTGAATTCAACCTAAGTCTTTGGTTTCTCCCAGTGGATTCGAACGCCACAACAGGAATAAGGGAATCTGTGTCCACAGGTTGTCCTAAGCCTAACCAGTACTTCACCAGGAATAAACTGAGTTCGGAAAGAATGAAGAAAGAGCTAGGGTTGGTGGGTCACACTTGTTTTCCTTGCACTCAGGAGGCTGAGGCAGGAGACCACCACGAGTTCCAGTTCAAAAAGGATCTCAAGTCAGTGAGAGGCCAAAATAATAATAATAATAACAACAACATGGAAATGGAAACTCTCTTTTAAAAATATGACAGTGAGAGGTTAGTAAACTGGGACCTACGCGCAGCCCAACACGCAGGTTCCCCGGAGATCCTCACAGAAGGGCGGACACCAGCATTGAACACACCCTTTGGGTAAGGCCAAGCACGAGAGGCCAGCTTCCCTCAGGGCCTCTGCTTGTCGCCCGCCCTCCCCGCCACCAGGCAGTTTCCGTGTAACAGTTTGAAGGGAACTACATTTCCCAGCGAGCAGTGGATTAGCCGCTCACCGTGGGGTGGGGAGGTGCGGGGATGCGCAAACGCCTGGGAGGGCCAGAGGTAGCTCCCTGCTTCTTGTCCCCCAGTGAGCCACACAGAGTCGTTTCCGCCTGCCAGGCCTCCCTTGGGCCCTAAACTCCATCAATCAGCCTTCCACCTTTTAAAGCACTGAGTGCTCCTTCGATCGGGCAGACCAGGCTTCTACACTGGAAGTGGCTCACCGGAAGTGGTCCCACAGAGGCGGAAGCATCCGGCTTCCCAGATGGAATTGGGTTTTAATGTCCTCTCCGCGGAAGGAGGCAAATTCCCAAAGGGTGCTGATAGTCTTTGAGGACACTCAAAAGGACGAGGCGAGAGATCAGCCTCTCGCGCCTGGCTTTCTGGGTCATTTCCAGAACCCACGTCTTAGCGCAGGGGACGACTGAGCGTGCCGAAGGCAGAGGACGGTTTGGACAGCCAGGTTAGGGCAGTTGATGGGTGAGCATCAACCCTTACTGAGTTGCTAGAGCGGCTACGGTACGACGTGCGCCCCCAAAGAGTGCCACGGTTGGCCGTAGGCTGAACAGTGGGCAGAATCACTTGAGTGTTCACTAACTAGAGCTTTGTTTCCCACTACAAACTCATGCTTTAGTGAAGCTTCTTCCCAGAGAAAGAGTCCAGCAGAAACCGGCAGTGTTTCTGTGCTTTAAAGTTGATTTTAGACTGAGAAATGGGGCCTTCTAGAAAGTACTGGATTCTCCCTTCCCATGTCACCAACTGAGAAGGAGACTGCAAGTGGGGGAGGGCTTCACTTGAGCTAGTGGCACCACAGGTGTGGGGCGGAGCGAGAGCAGGAGGAGGAGGGAAGAAAAGGAAGATCGAGAAGAAAGTATCAGACCAAGGAGTATTCAGAGCATTCAACCAGCATCGAAGAAAGGACAGAGTCATCATGGCCTCGGTGTCCACGCATGGAAACCAAGAGAAAGGTCTCCACTTGCCACCATTTAGCAAGCAGAGCCTGTTGTCTTGCCCAAAGTCAAAACTGCACATCCACAGAGGAGAGATTGCCAAGATTATCCGAAAGTGTCAAGCAAGCTCAGTCTTTTTCTCTTATAAGAATGCTTGTCACCCACGGACTTGTACACCAAGGTTATTTAGCTGCTAATCCAAGATTTGGATCATTACCTAAAGTTGCACTGGTTGGTATCTTGGGATTCGGCCTTGGAAAGGCTTCCTGCATAAGAATGTGCCAGAGTAAATTCCATTCCTTGAGGATCAGGTCCCTGGTGCTGGTTTTGGTCCCGGGCATAACAGGCACTGCCTGCTTACCTGTGAGGAGTGCAAAACCAGGCATGGATTATGTGAGAAGTAAGGGTCCCAGCCATCTGCTTCCTAAACCCTGTCTGTGGTTTTCAATGATTTCTAAATCTGTGAATTTGTACACGTTTAAACTTTCAAGTGTACGTACTCTTCGATAATCTACTTCAGTTGAAACAGAAACCTTCTCGTGTTCCTTTGAAATGCTTGTGGGGGAAGGCTTTCGGTTGACTTGAGCATGACACATTCTTCTGTTCTTCAAAAACATGTTGGGATCCATCACACACTATACATGAAATAAAGTTACAACACCCCCCCCCATCACCACCCCAGCTTAGAGCTTCCTGAGAATATTTTGAGTAGCTTCTGGGTAGTCTTTCTTGTAATTCTTTTTCTCTGCTTTTGCCTTTCTTCAGTAATTTAAGTTCTCTGATAGGGAAAAGGAATGAATTAGTTGGGAGGCCATGACCCAAAGAAAATTCATGTATATGAATCTAGAAATCCAGGAAAGATTGTGTTTTAGTACTAGAAGTCAATCCTAAGGTGTAGGAGCTGAGATCTGTAGCTTGGTGGGAAATATTTCAAGGGTCACCATACAAACCAGCTTTGTGATCAGGAGCTCATTACAGTGCTAGAGCTGTGAAAGTGCCCGTCACCTGTAGGTGACCTGCTTGGCTCGTTGGTGCATCCCAGTCAGCACTCAATAGCCAGTTCTTTTGCCAATTATTAGTGGCCTCAGAGAAGAAAGACAACTTCCTAACCCATGGAGCAGCTTACTGGAAGGAGAACTGGAAGACTGAATTAATTCTAAAAATGAGAAACTCTTGGAATTTTTGGGATCTCAGAGGCAGCCAACATAATGACATGAGTTGTGCTTCTTCTACAACCAGTTACATGACGTGCCACGCCAGCACAGCAACTGTAGTTCTGAGTGAGGGACGTCGGGATTAACTGACAACACACACTTCAGGTTCGTCTTTCTCACACAGTATATATAGCCCTCAGCAGGGGAGGCCGGACCAGGAAAAGCAGGAAGCCCTCACTGCAACTTACATGGCTTAAGGGTAAACATCCTTAGAAAACATTGCTGAAAACACCAGCTTGTTCCTGTTTTCAACCAACCACATGAGTGCAAAACAGATCAAGTGGGAGTGCAAAAGCCTGTCCTCAAGGGACCCAACAATTCCCCCCTTTTTATTTTAAAAGCATGAGATCCTCTGTCTTAGGACTCCCCCAGATAGAGACTCTTACCCATTTATGGGAGGCCTTAATCCCTTCTTAGGCAAGCTCTCTACTCCAGGACAGTTGCCCGTCGTAGGGATCCCTCATGACTTCTGCAGCATCTACAACCAGACTTGGGGTGCTTGCTGATTACCAGAAGACAGCCCGAGAAACACTTGTTGAGTGACAGTGTGCTGTACGTGGGATTGCCGCATAAAGCAGCAGAGAATCCAGACAATCACTGGACCCAGCCCCCAAGCTGGGCCATGGCGTTCCACTGACTGGATCCAGACACAGCAGCGACCTGTGTGCTAGCAATACTAGCAATATGATGAACTGTCTGCATGGTAAAAATTCAAAAAGGAGGAATTCTAAGGGCCATCCAAACATGCATTCACCCATATAACCAGACATGTGCAGCTCCACCTTTTCTCCAGACATGTGCATCTCCCACCTGTTCTCCAGGCATGTGCAGCTTCCACCTGTTCTCCAGGCATGTGCAGCTTCCACCTGTTCTTCAGGCGTGTGCAGCTTCCACCTGTTCTCCAGACGTGTGCAGCTCCCACTTGTTCTCCAGACGTGTGCAGCTCCCACCTGTTCTCCAGGCATGTGCAGCTTCCACCTGTCCCACCTGTTCTCCAAGCATGTACAGCTCCACCTGTTCTCCAGACGTGT
>JAQHUG010000037.1:85982-113012 GCA_028555095.1 Dicrostonyx torquatus
GGACGTGTGCAGCTCCCACCTGTTCTCCAGACATGTGCATCTCCCACCTGTTCTCCAGGCATGTGCAGCTTCCACCTGTTCTCCAGGCATGTGCAGCTTCCACCTATCCCACCTGTTCTCCAGGCGTGCGCAGCTCCCACCTGTTCTCCAGGCATGTGCGCTCTCTCCTTTGGCAATTGGAAGTGTGTTTGTGGTGCCTCTTGTCAGGAGGGCACTCATGATTGGAATGAAGGGGTTTGGTTGAAGCATTTTTATTGGACAGGAGAGATAGCTCAGCAGTCACTTGCAGTTCTTCCAAAGGACCCAAATTTGGTTTACAGGACCCATGTCAGGTGATTCACAAATACCTGTAATCCTCTTCTATCTCCTTGAACAACTACACACATATGTCACACCTACACTTTAAATCTTTAAAATAATAGTTATTTTGTCAGGACTAGGAATCAACCCTAGGCCTTGCACATGCTGGGTATAAGCACTCTACAATTGAGCTCCATCCCAAGCTACTTTCCACCTTTCACCTATTTAGTTTACAGCAGAGATTTTATTCTGCCAAGAGATAGTAGATGCTTTTCTAACAAAAAATGTCAAGTTTCACATAGTAGAATAAAAATTGTTTTCTTAGAAATTACTTCTTGCTGGGCAGCGGTGGTGCACGCTTTTAATCCCTGCACTCGGGAGGCAGGTGGATCTCTGTGAGTTCGAGACCAGCCTGGTCTACAAGAGCTAGTTCCAGGACTGACTCCAAAGCTGCAGAGAAACCCTGTCTCGAAAAACCAAAAAAAAGAAAAAGAAAAGAAAAGAAAAAAGAAATTACTTCTTAATATTATTTTCTTAGCCTTACTGAGAAGATGAAAATTTCATGGTAAGCACTTTCCTTAAAGCCCCTTTCATGTCCTTGTTTCTCAGGCTGTAGATGAACGGGTTCAGCATGGGGGTCACCACTGTGTACATCATGGCAGCTGCCATGTCCCTCCCAGCTGAGTGAGAGGAGGAGGGGTTGAAATACAGGGATATGATGGTGCCATAGAAGAGGCAGACCACAGCCAGGTGGGAGCCACACGTGGAGAAGGCTTTCCATCTTCCCCTTGTGGATGAGACTCTCAGGACAGCACAAGCAATAAGGATGTAAGAGACAAGGATACAAACAAATGGTGCTATCATTAACAGCCCGGCAACAAAAAGAATCATTAGCTCATTGAGGTGTGTGTCTGAGCAGGAGAGGTTCAAAAGGAGAGTCACTTCACAGAAAAAGTGGGGGATGGTGTTGTCTGCACAGAATGAGAGCTGTGCCATGAGCAGGGTGTGCAACAGAGCATTAAGGCTGGCTATCACCCATGACCCAACCACAAGGAGGGCACAGAGCTGATGGGTCATCTTTGTTGTGTAGTGTAAGGGGTGGCATATGGCTACATACCGATCATAGGCCATCACAGCCAGCAGGAAATTGTCCATGACAGCAAACACACAGAGGAAATAAATTTGCATGAGACACCCAGAGAAGGAAATAGCCTGATTCCTTAGTGTGTGCATGGCCAGCACCTTGGGGACAGTGGTGGAGGAGAAGCAGACATCCACGAAGGACAGGTTGCTGAGGAAGAAGTACATGGGGGTGTGCAGGCGGAAGTCTGTGCCGATGGCCAGGATGATGACCAGGTTCCCCAGGACAGTGGCCAGGTACATGATGAGGAAGAGCAGGAAGAGGAGCTGCTGTTGGGGCTGCCTGGAGAGTCCCAGGAGGAGGAACTCAGAGACACTCGACTGGTTGCTGCCTTTCATGGTCTGAGCCCGGCTACAGAGAAAAGAGGCAGAAATGTAGGTGCTGAAGGGTTTGGTTGCAATAAATCATACTACAGACTTTGTCACGTCTAAAAAAACACAAACATAAAAATCCTGCATTTAGACTAGAGAGATCTTTCAACTATTTAAATGCCTGACTGGTCTTCCAGAGGACCCAGAGTCAGTTCTCAGCACACATAGGGTGGCCAGCAATTGTGTATAGCCCTTTTCCAAGTGATCTTGGGCCCTCTTCTGGCCTCTGTGGGCACTATCATTTGCTATGCATACATTCAGGAAAATATATTCAGACATAAAATAAAAATAAATATACATGCATTTAATAAATAAATCAGGATCTGCCCATCGTGCTCATAACCTCAACTTCTACCTCCCAGTCCTAGATTGTTCTGATTCTACCAGAATCACCCTTGTGCTTTATTAAATATAACATGGAGACATACATGCATGGGATGCAAGGTGTTTCAGGGGGTTAAAGTGTTTACTGAACAAACACAACAACCTGAGTTTGACCCCAAAACACTTTTAAAGGTGGAAGGAGAGAACCAACTCCACAGAGTCATCTCTTGGCCTCCACATGTGCGTTGTGGCATATGTAACACACACACACACACAAAATAATACATATATTGTCTTAATGAATGCACAGATGGCCCTTCCCTGAAATCATGTACATCCCTCTTAACTTTCCCTGTTATCTCCCCAGTTCTTAGCAGAGCATAGGAAAAAGAAAAATAGCTAGGGCCAGAGAGAGGTCTCAATATGTAAAGGCACTTGTCTCTAACCTGAAGTCCTGAGTCCAAGCCTCCAGGATCCACATGGTGGAAGGTGAAAAGGAATTCCCCTGACAAAGTTATCCTATGGCCTCCACATATACTGTACACACACACACACACACACACACACACACAAAGTGTAACATGCTTTCAAAAAATGTAGTGAGAAATACCTAGTTACTATTGTGTTCAACTCTAATTTGGCCTCATGGGCTCACAAATGTTGCTATTGGTCCTTCAACACACAGAAGTGAGCATCATTTTTTAGTAAAGAAATTGGCATCGGCACTGCTGTTACAATACCTGACAAGTCAGTGCTGTAACTGGCCCATGTTCACCGCCTTGGAGCTGCTGGGCAATGGTGCTCTTTATTCTAAGGATGGGAAAGGGTCAGAATCCTAGGAGGGTTCTGAGTGAGTGGAGTGGGTGATCACCATCCTAGCCAGCAAAGAGATTTGGAGGACTCAGTAAATACCCATTTACTGCAGCATCCTTCCCACTGGGCTAGACTCCCTGAGCATCTCATTAAAGTCAGGCAGACAGTAATTGTCCTGCCTAGCTCCTGGTCTCTGTGGACCAGCAAGGAGGAGGAAGGGTAACGTCTTACTCCCTTGTCAGAACTCAGGGATAAAGCAGTCTAGGTGGAGACACATCCCAGAGGAAATTCCCTGAGAACTCCATCATCTCAGCGCCCTAAGTCTGTAGGTCTGCAGTGAGTCCAAACTCTGTCTTACAACAGAGACTGGAGGTAGTACAGTACTGTTTGCTGAATGGTCCTCTTTTGTTTCCTCTCTGGACATTTACTGCATAGGATTTACGGCACATTTCCAGATGGGAGGATGGAAGATGAGACTGGAATAGGTGGAACGAGAACTAAAGCTGACCCTGGGAATTTGATATAAAATACAAGGAAGAAGGGGGAAGATGAAGGGTATGTGACCAGCCATGACTCCATGCTCCAAGAGCAGACATGCTCTGGGCTATCTTCCCACACACAACGGATCACCAGTGTCTGCAAATCTGTGGGCTCTTGAGTGCGGCTCGACCAGCCCCACTTAAGCCATACCTACCACTCCTACCAAAGGAAGGTTCGTGACTGGACTACGTCCTCCTGAATGCTGGCTGTGGTCAAAGGCATGAGCCACCACGTAAAGCCTGTTTCTGTTTTCTGAGACATCACACTGCAGCCACCAAGGGTTTCTCTGTTTAATAGCCCTGGCTGTCCTGGCACTCATTGTCATTCTATCGACCAGGCTGGCCTTGAACTCACAGTGATCTGCCTTCTTCTGCCTCCTGAGTGCTGGGATTAAAGGCGTGTGCCACCACCAACTGCCTGTTACCTTATTTTCTAGAAACCTACTTACTGTTAAACACAGCAGAGTCTTACATCTCCAAGTCAGTTTCCGCTAACCTAAGGAGACTTTTATAACTTTAAGAGTTTATAAGCCTAATCAAACATGCTTTATCAAACATTCGTTGTTTCTTATCTAAAGTCTATCTGAAGCCTGGTACTGAGCAGTTAGCAAACACAGAAATAATTTGATGCATATCTCGAAATTAGCTTTTGTTAATCTGAGTAGAACTTTATAACCTTAGGAATTTATCATACAAAGGTTCATACTCGGTCTGGAGAGATGGCTCAACAGTTAAGAGCACTGATTGCGCTTACAGAAAACCCTGGTTCGATTCCCAGCACCCACATGGCAACTCACAACTATCTTAACTCCAAGATCTGACAGCCTCACACAGATGTACGTGCAGGCAAAATAACAATGCACATAAAATTAATTTTAAAAATTCATAGTAGACTGGGCGGTGGTGGCACAAGCCTTTAATCCCAGCACTCGGGAGGCAGAGGCAGGCGAATCTCTGTGAGTTCTAGACCAGCCTGATCTACAAGAGCTAGTTCCAGGACTGGCTCCAAAGCTGCCAAATAAAATCATAGTAATTCAAAATATGCTGGAGACATGCTGTTGTCTACTTAGTCTAAAATGGAGATACAGTGATAAATCGAGGACTCAGTAGCTAAGAAGTTTTATGACTGCTAGTTGGTTGGCTTATGCCATGAGGCCATCTTACTCATGGGAGTGAAGTTATAGTTCATGTTCTTTTTTAACCTTAGTAAGTATGACTGCCAGTCACACAATTGCTTCTATCCTAATGAGGTCATCAGCCAAGGTGGAGGCAAGTCACATGGTTGCCGTTTAAAAACACCTTTTTTCTTAAACAAGAGTTCAATTTGTTACATATCCAGTAAGTATATCTATTTTTATAAATAAAAAATTATATTTCAATCTTATGCTACAAGTTTTAAGCTAACTCTTTGCTACAAATTTTATAGATTCTTATTGCATTCAGAGAATTTACAAATCCTGAGGTAAGTGTTTACACAGTAGTTTTAGCAGATTTCTGAAGAGCAGAGTGCAGAGAATCATAAAGACAAAGATTTTGAAGAGTGAAAAGTAGAAAAGGCTTAGAAATGAGAGACTTTGGGGAGTGCAGAGCAGAGAAAGTTCAGATGTCCCAGATTCAGGGTCTTTTGTGCAGCAAATTCCAGGTCATTCTTGGCTACATAGTGAGATGTGGCTAGGATTTGGGAGAATTTGAAAGTCAAATGTGCCCTTTTTGACCATGCTCTGGACTGAGGACCTTTGCAGGGAGGCCTTAATGAGGAGGCAAGGAAAGCACCCGTCAGAAGGCTCCACACCCAACACTGCTTGCAGATAAAGCTCCCAGACCAGGACTGGGTTATATCCATGGAAATCCCCAAGCAACCTGGGCTGTTGCCAAGGCAATAAGTTGCTCTCCTCAAACTGACAGTAAGGCCCAAGACAACACCTACACAACTCATTGAACACGGAGAGGTTGACTTGGTTGCCTACATAGGATCTTTACCCCTACATTCTCGTGTCTTTGGTATGGGAAGGTACTGTGTAGGGGACCAAAAGAAAAAATAAACATCAACTGAGATGCAAAACTTTTGGTCTACAATGCTTTCCTGCTGGCAAAATATGCTAGTGCAATTGTGGCACAAAGCTTGTGGGAATAACCAACAAATGTCTGATTGACTTCAGGCCCTCTCTACTAGATGGAGCCTATACTTAATACTGCTTGTGTGACCAAGAACCAGAGACCTAGGGTAAGACCAAATATTTCTGGTCTTTAAAAAATAGTAATAAAATGACTCCTGATGATATTCTGCTATACTCATATCAGTGAATAAGGATTCAGCCATCATCAGAGAAGCTTCCTCCTGCAACAAATGGGAACAAATATAGAGACCCACAACCAGACGCCATCCAAAGAGAGACCTTGGAACATACAACTCTACATGCAATATCTCCAGCAAATCCCTCCCCTCAGAGCTCAAGGAACCTGGAGGAAGAGGAGGCAGAAAGAGTGTAAGGGCCAGAGGGCATGGAGGACACCAGGAGAACATGGTCCTCTGAATCATCTAAGCAAAGCTCATATGATCTTACAGAGACTGAAGAGGACTTGCACAGGTCACATATCAGATATTCTGCATATTAGATATTTACATTACAACCAATAACAGTAGCAAAATTATAATAATGAAGCAGCAAAGAAAATAGTTTGATAGCTGGAGGTCACCACAACATGAGGAACTGTGTTAAAGGGTCCCAGCATTAGGAAGGCGGAGAACCACTGGACCAGAGCCTTCAGGTGTGTTGTCAAGCTTCCAGCGTAAGATTTCTCTAGTTTGTTGCTGTTGTTTGTGTACTAGCCTCTTAGAACCACTTTGACTGCATCTCAGAAGTCTAAGCATTTGTGAATTCATTTTCATTCGATTCTAGAAAGTCTTCCATTTCTTTCTTAGTTTTTGTCTTGACCCACTTTTCATTCAGTAGAGAGATGTTCAGTTTCCATGAGTTTGTCAGTTTTCTGTTGTTGATATAGAACTTTCATGCATGGTTGTCTGAGAGGATGCAGGAAGTTATTTAAATTGTCTTGCATCTTTTGAGACTTGCTTTGTGTCCAAGTACATTGTCAGTTTTGGAGAGAGTACCATGAAATGCTGAGAATAAGGTGTCGGGGACCATCGCCCCAACATAGAAACTGGTGCTTTGCCCTAAACGTGTTCCCAGAGGCATGAGGAAGAATCAGACTCTTTCACACCATCATCGTTCAAAGGCAACTCAGGACTTCTTGTCCTTACAGCATGACCTGTGTTTATTCCCTCTTCCCAAGCTCTCAATGTCTTCCAACCTGAATGCTCCTCCACCCTCAGGAATTCTCTATTCACATCCCCCCCCCCCGCCCGGGGACACCACACCTCTCAGCAACACACCTGCATACCTCACCAACTTTGGAGCCAGCAACCTCTTCCTGGGCAATCTACAAGTCAAAGAAGGCCGGAGCTGAGCCTTTTACCTTTTGTCTTTCTAAATTGCTAGCTTTCCAGCTACCAAGCTGTATTCAAGCCATGGCCATCGCCAGGCTGGCAGATATCAGAGCCCACAATAAGGTATATTTTTTTTGTGTGGGTGAAATGTTCTGTAAATGCCTGTTGGGTCTGCTTGGTTTTATACTGACTGTTACCTCTGGCACTTCTCTGCTTTAGTTTTTGTCTGGATCTGTCTATCACTATGTGAGGGTCAATATGTGATTTACACTGTAGTAGCTGTATTAGTCTGGGATCTCAGAATCACAAAACTTGTGGTCTCTCTCTCTCTCTCTCTCTCTCTCTCTCTCTCTCTCTCTCTCTCTCTCTCTCTCCATGTATATGAATTTACTGAAATTACTTACAGGCTGCAGTCCAACACTGTTAACTGTTATCTGGGAATGGAAAGTCCAAGAATCTTGTAGCTATTAATTCCCACAAGGCTGGGTGTCTCAGCTGGTCTTCTATATATGCTGGAATTCTAAAGGAATTGGATTGCTGTAAAGGAAGGGGAAGCGTGCAAAGAATGAACAAACCCTTCATTCTTCCATTGTCCTTATATAGGCTTCCAACAGAAGGTGAGGCTCAGATTAAAGGTGTGCCTTCCAGCCCAAAGTCTGGATTAAAGACATGTTGTCTTCCGGCCTCAATGTTTGGATCACAAGTGTGCCCTCCATTTCTGGATTATAGTTCATTCCAGATATAGTTGACAACCAAGAATAGCCATTATATTGGTGTTCTTTTTATAAACCTAGATACCTTTGGGTTTGGGGTATAAACGTAAAAGTTAAGATGTCATGTGGATAAAGTTTTTCTTTGCTAAGTAAGTAGTGGCCTTCCCTATCTGTTCTGATTAGTTTTGGTTTGAAGTGTATTTTGTTAGATATTATATGTTAAAATGGCTATACCAGCTTGCTTCCTAGGTCCATTTGCTTGTTATCTTTTTCTAATTCTTTACTCTGAGATAATGTCTATCCCCGATGTTGAGGTATAGGGTTTTTTGGATGTAACAGGATGGATTCTGTTTCCACATCCATTTTGTTGTTGTTGAGAGTGGTGGTGTTGAGTGTGTGTATGTGTTTCCCTTCTTTTGGTTTTGCTGGTCTGAGATTATTTATTCCCTGTGTTTTCATGGTTTTACTTAATCTCCATGGTTGCAGTTTCCCTTCTAGCACCTTCTGTAGGGCTTAAATTGTAGATAAATATTGCTTTAATTGGCTTTATCATGAAAAGTCTTATTTTCTCCATCTATGGTGATTGAAAGTTTTTCTGGGTATAGTAGACTTGGCTGGCATCCATGGTCTCTTAGAATCTGCAAGACATCTCTCTAGGCCCTTCTGATTTTTAGAATCTCCACTGAGAAGTCAGAGGTTATGGGATATTTAATCACACTGTGAACCCCGAGTTTGCATTTGCATTAATTAAATAAAATCAACCTTGGTTCAGGAGGCTGAGTTAACAATTAGTTGGCAGAAAGTAACCATAGAGATTCAGAAAGTATCTGTAAGATGGTAGAGAGACATGCAGGAAGTAGTACGGAGGGACTTTGTTGGCGTGGTCTTTTTTTGCATTGGCAAAGCGGGACAGTCTTTTTTGGAGACACTGGCAAAGAGAAGTCACCTAGTTGCTACTTAGCCTCTTTGAGCTAACAGGTTTTCACACCAGCCTTTACTCCCAAGTCTTATTGATAAATAGAACAACAGAAACTTAATTAAAGGCTGCATTTGGCAGCAGTAATACAGATGGTGCCTTCGGGAACAGAATTCCCACCAGGCCACTGCCAGAGAAGCAGTCCAGTAACTGAGGAGCCAAATCGCTAGCTGCAACAGCAGTAGATTAAAGCGCAGATTCTGTGCCAATGGAAAAACAACAGTCAGGTGTGATTCTGACAGGTCTGCCTTTATGTGTTTCTGGCTCTTTTTCCCTTGCAGCTTTTAATATCCTTTCTTTGCTCTGTATGTCTAGTGTTTCGATTATTATATGCAAAGAAGACTTTCCTCTGACCCGATCTATCTGATGTTCTGTATGCTTCTTGTACTTTCATAGGCATCTCTTTCAAAGAAGACTTTCCTCTGACCCGATCTATCTGGTGTTCTGTATGCTTCTTGTACTTTCATAGGCATCTCTTTCAAAGAAGACTTTCCTCTGACCTGATCTATCTGGTGTTCTTATGCTTCTTGTACTTTCATAGGCTTCTCTTTCTTTAGGTTTAAGAAAGTTTTCTTCTATGATTTTGTTGAAAATATTTTCTGGGCCTTTGACCAGGGCTTCTCCTTTTTCCTTTATCCTTATTATTCTTAGATTGATCTTTTTATAGTGTCCCAGATTTCCTGGTAGTTTTGTGTTAAAAGTTTTTTAGATTTGACATTTTCTTTGACTGATGTATCCATACATTGTATTGTGTCTTCAACAGCTTGAAGCCCTCTTCCATCTCTTGTATTTTATTGGTGAAGCTTGCCTCTGCAGCTCCTGTTACAATTCTTAACATTTTCATTTACAGAAATCCCTTAGTTTGAGTTTTCTTTATTGGTTCTATTCGTATTTTCAGATCTTGAACAGTTTTATTCATCTCTTTCCAATGTTTCCGTTTTTCTGGATTTCTTTAAGGGATTTATTCATTTCCCCTTTAAGGGCCTCTATCATCTTCATAAAGTCTGTTTTAAGGTCCGTTTCTTGTGTTTCATCTGTGTTGAAATATCCTGGGCCTGCTGCAGTAGGGTTTCTGGGTTCTAGTGAAGACATACTTTCCTGGTTGTTTTAATGGTGTTATGTTGGCATGTAGACATCTGAGATTATTATGGTATCAGACTAGGTGCTGATATCTGGCTTTGTTTTTGTTGGGTGGGTATTTTGGTCTCTGGTTTCTGTTTCCTTTCTGGATTTCAGGAGAGTGTGTTGGCTGTCTGTTGTCTGGTAGGAAATTTTCTGTGTAACTAATAGGTGTGGTCACTAGGGATTCCAAGAAAAATGTTTTTCTGGATATTGGGAGCTGACACTTAGAAAGGGGGATGAAAGGATTCATAGGAGGGGGAAAGCAGAGCGCTCCACCAGGATCTGCTGATTTAGTCTCCTTGGGTGGAGGTATACAATGTAGAGAGGTCACCCTAGAAGGCCTGCTGTAGAGCTGGAGGTGAGTCGGGCGATTGATCTAAGGAAACAGAAGCAGAGGTGCTGATCTGCAGTCAGTCTGCCTACTTCCCCGGCAGGAAACAATAGCCACCTTTCTTCAGAAAAACAAAATAAGGAAACCCCCAAAGCCAAAATGGATTTTAGAGTATCAGTTCCCATTATGGTTTTATTAGCTCTTTCATATCAAACAAAGAATGATTTCATGGTAAGCACTTTCCTTAAAGCCCCTTTCATGTCCTTGTTCCTCAGGCTGTAGATGAACGGGTTCAGCATGGGGGTCACCACCATGTACATCATGGCAGCTGCCATGTCCCTCCCAGCTGAGTGAGAGGAGGAGGGATTGAAATACAGAGATGTGATGGTGGTGCCATAGAAGAGGCAGACCACAGCCAGGTGGGAGCTGCAGGTGGAGCATAACGAGAGCTTTTGGGGTGCAGCCCCAATACTCTCTTCAGGGTTCAGGTCGGAAACTACAGCAAGTAAAAAGGATTTTCTCCCTCTGGTTATCTGAGGGCAAATGAACAAACACTCTCACAAGTACTTTTCCAAATCAGACTCTTTAATCTTCTGCCTCTGTTCTAATTCCCCTGTCCTAACTCTAATTTTTCCTACCTTCTTCTCTTCTCCTCTCTCCTAAGAACTCTTCTTACAGGAGCCTTGAAGCAATAAAAAAAAATATGAGTTACCTCTCGTTGGTCAAAAGCACATTCCTAGGGTAAGTGATAAGTAGATGAGCCATTTACCATGGCAACACAAGAGTTTCAAGGTTTCAGGAATAAGATTGTGACCAGATGGGGGAGGCACAGTGCCCAGGGAAAACTCTGAGACACAGGTCTGTTGTCAGCAGACTGGCAGGTGAAGAACTGGCACGCTTCCCTTAGGGTGCTTTGTGTAGTGACCTCGGCTGGACATCTGGGACTCTGACCTTGTGCACAGCTGTAAAGGTTTAAATTCATAATCTATTTGCAAAAAGCCTTCAGTCTAGTTTGAACTTGTTTTGAGGTAAAAGTGACATAATTGTGTGCAGTTTATCTGAGCAAAATAACAAAACAGAATTTTTTCCTTTTGTAGGACAAATAGATCTAGGTATGAAGCTTGTCCCAGCACATATTCTATGCACCAAAATTATATAGATAAATGGAAAGTCATCTTCCTGACCACCCACAGGGATATGTGCCCATAAGACTGAAATATAATCATGAGATTACATATACACATCACATGAGATCACACACCACAATGCAGGTATTGGGGAGACACCACATTGCTTTACCAAAAGTGAGCAACAGTTTCAAGAATCAATGTTCCTGCAGGTCTTATCTGGACAGGATTAACTTCCATCAGAGTAACCCCTCTGGTGATTTGACATCTGAATTATCAATTGTCATATACTATATATTTACACAGCCTCTGACAGAAGAAGGCTTTCCCTATCCCCCTTGTGGACGAAATTCTCAGGACAGCACAAGCAATAGCACCAGGACCAAAAGCAAGTTGGGGAGGAAAGGGTGTATTCACTTACCCTTCCAGATAACTGTTCTTCATCAAAGGAAGTCAGGACAGGAACTCAAAGACAAAACCTGGAGGCAGAGGCCATGATACTGACTTGCTCTCATGGCTTTCTGTCCTCTAAAGGAGACCTTGCTGTTATCCTCTCTGCTATCATTATGTAGAATAAAATTATTGATTTACTGACAGTCAAAGTCACAAGACAGGAGAAATGGTGCAGTTATAACAGTTATAAACTGTTAACCAACAGTTTATCTGCTCTTGCATAAAACCCAAGTTCTGTTGCCAGCACCTATATAGGGCAGCTCAGAATGGCCTGTAACCTCAGCTCCAGGGGACCTAATGCTTTCTTCTGGCCTCTAAAGGCATCTGTAAGCATATGGTGCTGTGTGTGTGTGTGTATGTGTGTGCATTCAGGGGGGGGAGGTGCACAGAAATAAAAATGTCTTTGAAAAAATAGCATAACACACTAGAATAATTGAATCCCTTTCGGGGGCAGTTTATTTATTAACAAATAAAGCCAAAATTAGGCGATAAGAAACCTCAATGGAGTCCAGCTTGCCTGGGGCGGTCAAAGTGTTGCAGTCTGGAAGAGCTGCCCATCTGCACTCTTTGTCTCCTAAGTAAGCATCTGGCAGAAAAAAGTTCCACAAAACAGCAGTAAAACTACCGGGTAGCCTTTAATGGCACCAAGACAGCACTGTTAAAAGGAGATGGCTCAGTCAGTAAAGTGTATGTCATACAAGAATGAGGAACTGAGTTCATGTCCCCAGCAACTATATGAAAGACAGCTCAGTGACAGGAAGATCCCTGGAACTCATCGCCTAGGCAGGCTACACTGGTCAGTAAGTTCCAGGTTCCATGTCTCAAAACGTTAGATGTTGGTGAAAAGCTTCTTCACCTTGATAAAGTGCCTCTGCCGATGCAATAATTCAAATCAGACCAAATCAATCCGAATTAGGAAAAGCCCAGGTTTAATGGATGCAAATGCTCCCGGATAGCTTTCCAGCTCCCCAGAGAGGAGCCGAGGAAGAAAGACTGGAAAACCATGTGTTTGTTCTCACACACACACAAATGGTCTGAGTTGACATGCTTCACTTAACAAGAAAAGTTAGCCAGAAGAAGAACTACAGAAGCTAAAAGCAAGGCTAGTACATTTAGAGGGTTTTCTAGATCCATGGACACTGATTAATTAAGTCCTTGTTTTCATTTTGGTAGGTGTTAAATGTCTATATACTAATTTTTATGGCCTACATATTATGTCACAGAGTCGGTTGTACTAAGGTTTGAGGGCCTGTTACAATAGCCACCTGTAATTCCAGATCCCAGGGACTTGACAACCTAATCTAGCTTCCATAGGCACCCACATACATGTAGCATACACACAGACACAACAAAGAGACACATAAATAAAATAAATCAGTCTTTTATTTATAAATAACAAAAATCTCTCTCACAAAGACTAACCCAGCCCTCCAATCCTTTATAAATGCAATACTCCCTGATCTAATCACCAACAACCAGGTCCCTGTCCCTTAAAGAGCCTACAATTGTGGTGATACTTTGTGCTGTAACAAATAAAGCTTGCCTGAATATCAAAGTACAGAGCACACTAGTTAGCCATTGAAGCCACGCTGTGGTGGCACATACCTTTAATCCCAGCACTCAGGAGACAGAAGCAGACAGATCTGTGTGAGTTCAAGGCCACCCTGGGCTACATGAAATTGATCCCTTCTAAAAAGAGAAACAGAGCCAGACAATGGTGGCTCACACCTTTAATCCCAGTACTTGGGAGTCACATGTTTTCCTTCTCAGCACTAGGGAGGTGGAGACAAGAAGGGATATGGCTTGGTGGAGAGAGGAATATAAGGCAGGAGAAGACAGGAGCTCAAGGCATTCAGTCTGAGGACTTGTAGAAATAGGATACCCCCATTCACTCTGAGGATTTCATATAGGTAAGAATTAGTGGCTGGCTGCTCTGCTTCTCTGATTTTTCAGCTTTCACACCCCCATAGCTGACTTCAGGTTTTTATTAAGACCAATTAGAAATCACACAAATTACAATTCTCAGTTCTGTTATGTTGGGGACAAACATCCTGTCCAGGAACATTTGGTGAATCACATCCAAATCATACAACAAAGGTCTTCAGCTTAGAGAGGAGCCCTTATGCAAAGGGCTTAGTGTGCCCACACCTGCTCACATGCTGTGGGTCCTTGGTGTAGGAAGTTCTTCTGTTTATGTGTTGCTTTCATTGGTTGAATAAAGAAACTGCCTTGGCCTTTTGATAGGGCAGCACTTAGGTAGGCGGAGTTGACAGAACTGAATGCTGGGAAGAAGGGCAGACAGAAAGCCACAATGGTGCTGCCAGGTCAGACATGCTGAATCTTTCCTGGTAAGCCATTACTCATGGTGAAATACAGATTATTAGAAATGCGTTGAATCAAGATGTGAGAGTTAGCCAATAAGAGGCTAGAACTAATGGGCCAGACAGTGATTTAATTAATACAATTTCTATGTGATTATTTCAGGGGTTAAGCTAGCTGGATGGCTGGGACAGAACAAAGGGTCCCTGCTCTCCTTATAACAGGTCCCCAGCAAAGGGCTCACTGCACCCACACCTGCTCACATACTGCAGTCCCCAGTCAATTTTACTTTTTTAGAAAACATCCAGATTGGAAATCATACTTGGCTTGTCTGTCCCTATCCATAGAAGCGGGAAACTGGAATCCCAAGAGCCCAGACCCAGCCAAACTGCAAATCAGGAAGCCAGCAGGACAGAACTCAAAGGATGTAGGACAGGTGGAGTGTGGAGGGCTCTTGGAATTGTTGCCCGGGTTTGGTGGTCACCAACTGCAGTACTGAGCCTCACTTCATGCCAGGATTCCCATCCTATGGTACTTCAGAGAAGAGGGCGGAGTCTGGAGTACTTCAGAGAAGAGGGGCAGAGGCTGGAGTACTTCAGAGAAGAGGGAGGAGTCTGGAGTACTTCAGAGAAGAGGGCGGAGTCTGGAGTACTTCAGAGAAGAGGGAGGAGTCTGGAGTACTTCAGAGAAGAGGGCGGAGTCTGGAGTACTTCAGAGAAGAGGGCGGAGTCTGGAGGACTTTAGAGAAGAGGGCGGAGCCTAGAGTACTTCAGAGAAGGGCAGAGGCTGGAGTACTTCAGAGAAGAGGGCGGAGCCTGGAGGACTTCAGAGAAGAGGGCGGAGCCTGGAGGACTTCAGAGAAGAGGGGCGGAGGCTGGAATATTGTCTCCTTGGTGGAGGCAGGGTCGTCTTTCTAATAGAGGCTCTAGACTCTAGCTTTTCCCCTTTAACAATACCTAACCCTGAACGCGCCCAATCTCGTCTGATCTCTGAAGCTAAGTAGGGATTGGGCCACCAAGTCTGAGGGATGACTTCATTCGTGGTACTGTTGAAGATCTCTCTATTGCCAGCGCTGATCACTGCCCAGGTCACTCGCTGAGGTTGGTGTGGATTCCTTTGGGCAGCAGGCAGAACCAAGAGGGTCAGGATGACCAGCAGCTGGAATACCACCATCTGCACCATCTGCAATTGTTAGAGAACATAAGAGGTTTCTCAAGGGCTGAATGCCCTTGGGGCTGGTTAGGGGTTATCTTCTTGGCTCTACCCCTTTTAAAAATGAGCTGTGACCACCATAGTCATTTTTTCTCCTTGTTGGTCAATTTGTCCTTGGGCACTTTCCTGTATAGAGGAAAGGGGTAAGAATTTAAGGTTCCAAGCTGGAAGCCAAACTGGGGCTGTCTCGCCTATGGGGAAGATGCACTCATGGTGATTAGGATGTCTGGACCTCTCCATTGTTATGTCAAAGGGTCCTTCCTTTTAACTTTGACTTGGGAACTGGGGTTCAATTGACCCCAGTGTTTTTAAAATCTAGATTCAGTTGCCCCTTTGGAGAAATTTAGAATATTGATGGCAAACAGGGACATTTGTAGTTGAATATGGGGGCTAATTCCCCCCTTTTACTTTTTTTTTGGGGGGGGTTTGACACAGGGTTTCTCTGTGGCTTTGGAGCCTGCACTGGAACTAGCTCTTGTAGACCAGGCCAGCCTCGAACTCAGAGATCCGCCTGCCTCTGCCTTCCGAGTGCTAGGATTAAAGGCATGCGCCACCACCGCCTGCCCCCCCTTTTACTTTAAAAGTTGTTTCTTAAGGCATTGATGATTTCTTTCTATGATTGCTTGGCCTTGGGGGTTATAAGCAATCCCTGTAATGTGTTTAATATGCCATTTATTAAAAAAGTCTGACATCGTTTTGCTAATAAAACAGGGTCCACTGTCTGTTTTAACTTGTGCTGGCAGGCCTAACGTGGCAAAAGATTGGAGGAAGTGTGTTTGTGGATGTTTGGTTTTTTCTCCTGTATGTGCTGTGGCCAACAGGCCCTAGTGAGAATCTGCAGCGACAAAGAGTAACACCAATCTGCCAAAGAGTGCTGGGTTTGGGGCTCTGGAGTTTACCCCCTGTGCTTGCAAGGGAGGCACCTTCAAAAAGGGCTGACATGTTTTACAAGTGTGTACTATCCTTTTAAGGTCTTTAATAAGGATCTGGAGGAATCTGTGTTGTAAACCCCTCCAATTGATATGGGTCAGATCATGTAGTTGGATGGCCTCCTGTAGGGTCAGTGCTTATGGACTGGAATCTGGGGAGTTTTGAGTGTTCTCTTAAATGTGGATGTGAATGGGAGCCCTTCATCCTTCCAGCAAGCCTCTGAGGGTAACCATAAGTGGGGAGATAGAGTTATTATCCAGCTTAACATGTGTTTGGGGAAAGTGGGGAAATAAATTAATCATATATAAGCTATCAGAATATAAATTAAAGGGTTCTTGGATATCCTGAAAGACCATGATTATAGCAAACATCTCCTTATATTGAGCTGACCCCTGTTAAGGCTGGAACCCTTGATAGCTTGGTGTTTCTTGTTGGTCCCTAAAGGCTGCATGTGCAAAGCCTGCCTGACCTCCATCAGTAAAACCTATCAGGGATAGGTTTAGGAGAGAACAGAAAAGGCATCTCCAGGGAAGTCGCCATAGCATGACAATCCATTTAGATTGTCCATAATGGCAATCAATATGTCCTAGAAACCCTTCCAGAAAGAGAGCAAGATGAGTATTGGCCTGGGTAAGCCACTCAACATCTGCCATCCTAAAGGAAAGATAATGGAATGGGAGTTGAGGCCATAGAGCCTCTGGCCTTGAGCTCTGCCTTTAATTATTGTATCAGGAAGCTGATCAGCCTGGGAGTACACCTGAGGTGTGTCTCCCAGGGGGTGTGAATCCATTCCAATGGTTCCCCTTCTTGGGTTAAGACTGCAGAGATTAGAGTAATACCAGCAAACAACCAGAGAGAAAGGGGCCAAGAAGCAAAATGTGTCTTTAGGGAGACTTTAACTAGGGCTTCTTGGAACTGTAGGAATATTGCCCGATGATCATCTGTAATTGTGACAGTGTCTTGTGGCCTCTTTTCCTTAAGCAGGGCAAATAGAGGCACAAGACTGTCCTTAGGAACAGGAGCCCATGGTAGTAGCCAATTAATTTCTCCCAGGAGGCTTTGAAGGTGGGTTAAGTTCTTGGATGCTGGGATATCCAGCAAGGGCTTAAGGGGACTGGCTTGAGCCAAGGTAAGATGAGACCCGAGCACCTTAAAGGGGGGGTATGTTTTGGACCTTATGGGGGCTACATTAAATTCTCATTTTCTAAGTATTGTGAGGATCTGGGTTAAAAGACCTTCCAGATGGGTAGGGTCCCTGTGCCCCAAGATGATACCATCCATATAGGCATAGGCAAGAGAGATATCAGAGCCCAGCACAGGCCCCAAGAGCATAGTCAGGTATTGTTGGCAGAAGAATGGGATATTGGTCATCCCTTGAGACAGTATTGTCCATTTGAATTGCTGATCGGGTTGGGGGAAATTAAGGGAAAAAACGGAGAAGGCAAATTTTTCACAATCATTCAGATGTAGTGGGAAAGATAGTCTTTAATATCAATCATAACTAGACTATAATCTGAGGGTATAGCGGGGGTCCAGGGCATACCCCTTAAGGGAGTGCCCACTAGCTCCATTCTCTCATTTACTTTGCCTAAGTCCTGAAGCACATGCCAGGCTCCAGGCACCTTTGAATAACAACCACCAGCATGTTCCAGGGGCTCATGGAAGGGTGTGTATGTCCAAGGGTTATCTGTTCTTCCATCAGAATATGGAGTGCCATAATTTAATTAATGGCCACTCCTCCACCCAAATGGGGCTTTCCAGCTTCCACCTGATAGGGGATACCTGGGGGTAGTGGCCCCTCGGATTGGGTGTACACCCAAATGGGCTTTTTGAGTTCATCCTGGTAGTTGTTGAAAAACCCCTTCTCTTTGACCCCTTTTAAGTCACATCCCTGCCTTTGTGCTTCTTTCTTACCTGAAATGTCCTCAAAAAAGACCCAGTGGTCCGTGGTGACCACAGTGTCCATTAGTCCTAGCATGTCCTGTCCCAAGAGGTTGGCTGTGAGGTTTTTGGCCACCAGGGGACGTATCTTTTCTTGCTCCCCATATGGCCTAGTCCACCTCATGAGGGCGACTGCTTCCTTGGATCAGGAGTTGCCTCCCACCCCAATATTGGGGTCCAGCCTCAAGCTCCCAATCAGGAGGTACCTCCTTTTCTCCGAGCACTACCCCTGTGTCAATTAGACAGTGAAACCCTTTTTCACCTATGAAGACATCTTTGGGGAACAATATGGAGTCCCTGCACCAGGGGAACAGTCCAGTTAGCCTGGGTCACCCTGGTACGGGGTGCTCTTGTCCTCCCTTTGGAGTGGGTTCCTCCTTGAGTTGATGGGGCTGGAGAACGGCCCTCCTCTAGTTTAAAGGCTTTCCCTCTAGATCAAATTTGGACAGACAGTCCTTTTTCCAATGACACCCCTTTCTGCATCTAGGGCAAGGGGGTGCCACTAATGCCTGAGTAATAGCCTCAGTCATTACTAATGTCTGGGCTGGAAGGGCCAGGGCCAGTGATTGAGATTGATGCTGTTGTGTACCCACATCCTGGGAGGCCACTACCCACCTGCTCATGGAGCCTTCCTTCAGTCCTGTACAAGCTGTGTGGTGGTCTGTGTTCATACCCTCCCAAACAGCTTCACAAATTGGTTCCCAAGGTCTCCCACCAGCAATTTACAGTGGCTGCTTGGCTGGACTCTATCTATGAAGTCTGGCAAAGAAAGACTCACCAGGTTTCTGCCTCACTCCAGCTATGGGGGACTCGGTGGGTCCTTCATCCAGTTTGTACCATGCATTAAATCTGGCCTGTCTCACCTGATCATGATATGGGTCAGGTATCGCTGCACCCCAGTGTAGTATCCCTCCCCCGCATCCCCACCAGCATAGCATAAGTAATGGGTATCATGGGCTGGGCTTGCCAGTTGGCCTCCGCCCATACCTTGCATTCCTCTTTAAAGACATACCATTTGATGAACTGAGAGCTAGTGAGGATGGCCTTAGCCACAACCAGCCAGTCCTTTGGGGCACATGAATGGTAGGCAATGCCCTGCAGCAAGGTCAGGGCCCAAGCAGAGTTTGGGCCATCCTCGGTTACCACTATACAAAGCTCTGTGAGATCTTTAGCCTCCCGTGGGTACCACTTTAGGAGCCTACCAGCTCCTGAGGCCAGGTTAACTGGATAAACTTGAGGGACAAGCCGCGGGGTCCAAGATTTGAGCCCTCTCGTGGTTCCCCCTTAACAAGATAAGCCTCTACATAGGTCACCTCTCCCACTCCCCGTCCCTTGGCGAAGGCCAGTCATAGGAGTCCAGGTAATGCAGGTCCCTCTGCAAGGCTGCATAGGGCATGCTCCCTCCCCAGTTCCAGGCGCATAAGGAGGGGCCCAGGATCCTTTGGGGAACAAGAATCGGGAAGAGTGACTTTTGCTTCTGTCTTAACCTCCACAGTGCGCGCTTCAGTTTGGTTAATGCACTCCCTGTCAAATTTAGCCCATTCCTTTTCCTCTTCGTCTTTTGTGTTTTCTCTTATCTCTCCCAGGCCTTGCACTGCGGGCCCCTGAGAGTGGGGGAGTATTGTATCCGGGTGGAAAGACGTTCTAAGGGCGGTGATGATAGAATAGAACCTCAGGGGTGGCGCAATACCAAAATGTTTTTCTTTTCTACGGATATCTTCTCCACCCGGACCCAGTTAGTCCAGGAGAAAAGGTTGGAGCTGGAGACCCAGGAGGCCAGGGTAACAATAGTGTTCCAGGTCTTTACAGCATTACTATCAGATAATTCAAGACCTCTGGACTTAAGCATGAGCCACAAGGCTTTCAAGGCTGGCTCTTCTTTAGGTGAAATAGAATTACCCATATTCACTTACCCTGAGAGACCGCTTAACCTCAGCAGAAATGTTATTCTTCGTGCCCTACGCCAGGTGCTGGGTCTTAGTCCAAGGAAAGGTAAGTGTGCCGCTTACCGGTTCCCCAATCTCCCTCAATCCTGGAGACAGTCAGTTTCTACCCCTGGTGTTGAGGTGACTCACAGCCCATACCAGCTGCCTATGGCAGTGTTGATGTGTGCACAGTACTGTAAGCCTGATGTTTTACTGCAGTGTAATTCATGCTTATAGGGGGAACAGAATTTATTCAAGGTTGGGAATCAGTAAAAAAGAAGTATAATGCATATCGTGGAATACTGGACAATAATAAACACCGCCGCACGACTAAGATGGAAAACAAAGAAGTAAAAAAAATCAGGATGCAAGACTGTAGCAACCAAAGCTGGAGATGGAGTTTGGGTGACACGCACTTGCTTCATTGCACGAGGCTCTCGATCCAATCCCCAGCACCACATACACCAGAAAAGATGACTCACACTTGTAACCTCAGCCCTTCAGCAGTAAAAGGAAGGGGATCAGAGTGTAAAATCAAGGTGGAGTCAGCCTGGGATACACAAGACCCTTTGTCATACACACACAAAAGTACTGCAGTGACAGCCAGACAGGTGGTGCACGCCTGAGGCAGAGGCAGGTGGAGCTCTGTGAGTTTGAGGCCAACCTGGTCTACAGAGCGAGTTCCAAGACAGTCAGAGCTACACAGAGAAACCAAAAAAAAAAAAGAAAAGAAAAGAAAAGCAATGCAGTTATAGCATGTATTCATTTCCTTTCTGCTGCTATGATAAACATCACAGCCAAGGCGACTTATGGGAGAAAGGCCTTATTCGAGCTTAGAGTTCCAGAAGGATAGAGTTCATGCTGGCAGGGTACAGCAGCAGGCAACAGGCACAGCAGCAAGACCAAGTAGCTGGGAGCTCACATTTTTTAACTCAAACATGAAGCAGAGAGCATGAACTAGAAGTACGGCGAGGCCCTGCCCCACTGAGCCTTCCTCCGAGAGACACACTTCCTCCAACAAGACTGAACCTCATAAGCTTCTCCAAACACCACCCATGTGAGGCCAAGTTTTAAATGCCTGAGTCTATGGGGGAACATTTCTCACTCAAACCATCATACAGCCTGAGGCCAATCTTATTTAAAATTATTTTCATATATTTTCACAGCTTACTTTCATTTTTTCCTGTATCTTATAAAATATTTTACTTTGTATATTATATTGTGATCCTAAAAATAGATTTTACCTTTTAAGCATTATTTTTATTAGTTATAGTAAAATAAGCAGCAAACTCTGTCAACCTTGTCTTTTTTATTAGGCAGTTCAACAGTTAAGGGCATTCACAGTTTTGAGTGTTTATCTTCAGGATTCTTTTCATTTTTCATTACTGAAATTTTATTCCCATTAAGCAAAGCTACCATTCAGGAACCCTAAAGGAGGAAAGGGTCAGTTACTCTTGGTAGGAGCTCTCTGCACCCTTAGGCTGTCAATATCGTGGGGGAGGAAGCAACAGCTGCTAGTCTCTGTGCGTACTCATACTGAGACTCCCAAGGGCACACACTGATCAATAAACACTCATACTGAGACTCCCAAGGTTTGGCATCCCTCATGAGTGCAGACCATATGGGTAACAGTTTTGCCAATTGTCCATGGGTCGAATGACCTTGGAGTCATCTGCAAGCAGAACTCACATCAAAATGCGCACTTGACTCACTCAAGGTTTCCTCCAATCCCTATAAGTAACAAGTCTTTATTTCCCTCTCCTTGGTCCTTGGCATTCTGTTTCCTATCATGAGTTTGACTACTGTAAGCCCCTCACATAATGGCAGTTATGTGGTATCTGTCTTTTTGTGACTGGCTTATTTCCCTCACCATGATGTCCTCAGGGTCATTCCCCTTGTAGCACATCAAAATTTTCTCTTCGAGGCCAAATAATATTACATTGTATGCATGGGCCACACTTTCACATTTTTGTTTGATTTGTTCATCCATTAGTGGACATTTTGTATGGTGTGTGCATCTATATGTCTATGTGTCTGTGTGCATGTGTGTGTTTGTCTCTCTGTGTGTGTGTGTGTATCTGTGTGTGCATGTGTATGTGTGTGCACCAGTACCATGGCACTGCACTCATGCTGAGGTCAAAGCATAACCCCAGGTGTGGACCATTGCCTTCTATCTAGTTTGAAACAAAGTCTCTTATTGTTTGACATGTGTACTCCAGACTAGCTGGGACAGGACCTCCTAGGCATTCACCTGCCTCCATCTTCCTGTAGGCGGAAGTTTCTCTCCCACCCAATACTGCAAATGTTCAGTCACAAAGATACACACAAAGGCTTATGTTCATTTTAAACTGTTTGGCCAATTAGCTCAGGCTTATTATTCACTAACTCTTACAACTTAAATTAACCCATAATTCTTGTCTATGTTGTCTATGGCTTGTTACCTTTTTTCAATAGGCATTCTCATCTTGCTTCCTCTGCATTTGATTGGTGACTGCATCTCTGCCTTTTCTCTTCCCAGAATGCTCCTAGTCTGGTTTCCCTGCCTATACTTCCTGCCTGGCCACTGGCCAATCAGAGTTTTATTAAACCAATACAAGTGACAAATTGTTACAGAGTACAGGAACATTATCCCACAGCAGTGGGATATCTCACTGCAGGAGCACTGTGATTGCAGACTTGTGCTACTGCACCCAGTATTACATGGTTTACTGGGATCTGAACCAAGGTTCTCAGCCTGTGTGGCAAATGCTTTATCCACAGAGCCATCTCTGAAGCCCAACAAAGACAGTGAAGTTATTGTTATTATTACTGTTGTTGCTAGTAATGCTAAGAATACAAGTACATGAACATACCCTCAAGACTGTGCTCCCAGACATTCATGTTTAAACATTTAAGTTAGTGATTGGAGCATTCAATCCTTCTATTTTTTTGAAGACCACTGTCATGTTTTCATGGTGGCTTCATGATGTGCCACTGTATTGTCCTCTCATTATTTTCAACATACAACCCTGGAGTAATTTCTCTATGCCCCTCCTCCCAGGATTCAGCATTTTTATACAGCCATTTGAAGAACACAAAGTAGTTCTCTATTATTTATTTGCTGATGTGTTGCTATAAATTTTAATAATCATAATGAATAATAAAAATGCTTTTATTTTCTTTTTAGTGAATGTATGGTGTGTATATGTGTATGTGTGTGTACATGTGTGTGTGCGTGTGTTTGTGTGAACGCATGCCTGCCCATGCACCTGTGGGTGCCATGCAGAGATCAACTTCCTGTGTCTCCCTCCATCACTCTCTCTCTTTGTTTTGAAGCTACTCCACTTGTGTCTGACTCACCCCCCAGCACTTTGGTCACAGATGTGTGCCACTCTGTCTGGCTTTTATAAGGGCGTTGGGGAGCCAAACTCAGGTCCTCACTTTATATAGCAGGAACTTTAGTGACTAACTTTCTCCCCAAGCCCCTCCAATAAAAAGGTCTTATTTTCTTCTTTTTTGTTTTTGTTTGTTTGAGACAGAGTTTCTCTGTAGCTTTGGAGCCTGTCCTGGAACTAGCTCTTGTAGACCAGGCTGGACTCAAATTCACAGAAATCCACCTCCCTCTGCCTCCTGAGTGCTGGGATTAAAGGCGTGCGCCACCACTGCCGCCGGCTAAGGTCTTAATTTCTAAAAATGGATTAAAAGCATAGCTTTTCCTAAACCCAGCATTTTTCTCTATTATAGAACACGATGTAATTATTTTGGATACAATAGTAATTTTGCTCAAAATATACTTTGCAAACTCTCTTTCCCACTCAAAAGAAATGAAAAGAGGGCACTCATTTGTTCACTTGTTTACAAAAATCAGGTCTCCAATATAACTTGTGTCAGGATCCCAGCTTTGCTGAGGGCACCCACGGTGCACAGTGTTGGACCACGAGTCCCAAACATCTCACATCTGAAACAGACACAGCAGGAGTCTGGGGAGGGACTACAGAAGACTCTGTGGCCTCCAGTGCACAGGGACGCCAGTGATTTTCTCGGGGGTGGGGAAAGAAGGGGAGACTGTCTTAAAATAAAAGACTCCAAAAAAGGCTCCAAAGAAGCCTTGCACAGATCTTTAATCCCCAGCACTCAGAAAGCAGAGGCAGGTGGATCTCTGTAACTCCAAGGCCAGCCAGGTCTATAAAGAGAATTCCAGAACAGCCAAGGCCACACAGAGAAGTGCTGTTTCAAAAACCCACAAGAAAAAAGGTTCCAAAGAGAGGGAGACTTTGACTTTTGAGGGAAGTTTGAGTGACCAAGAGGAACGCATCCATCTTAGGCACATGAACCGCTCCAATAGAACTTTGCCCTCAAACTCAAAGGCATGTCTTATACTGACAAAGTCCACAAAAGACTAGAACAATCCGGTGTAATCAGGATTCCACGTGAAGCCTGGACCAGCCTTCTCAGCAGGAGATTGAGGTGTTATTAGCCCACAGAGAATGCTCAGCAGCACCGCTCTGTCCCGCCCATACAGGAGTTCCGATTTTCCCGGGACTTTCCCACGCACTTCATGAGTCCCAGCTGTAAAGCACATTCGGTTTTATTATCTACCAACCCAAAAAATACACGAGAAGCCTAGTCCCACTCGGATGCTTCGATCTAACTGGCTGGAGTTGGTCCTGGCATTGAGAACTGCGTTTTCATGGTGCCCACATGGGAGTGACATGACGCCAGCACTGGGGAAAGGGCTGCTGTGGATTCTGAGGGGATTTTTTTCATAAGGGAAATGCGAGGCTTCCAAAGTGATCCTCACAATTTCACCTGCAAAGGGAAAACTAACCTGCTTCTCATTGCTTTGTGGTGATGGAGATCAAACATAGGACTCTCTATGTTAGGTGAGCCAATTACAACTAAGCAGTAGCCCCACCTAGAAAGGAAGCTTGACTGTTTGATAAACACATTTAGAATAGAGTAATTGGCTTTACATGATTAGAGGAGCATGGTTTGTACTAAAACAAGACTTGTGGATAAGCTTCTACCAAATGTGATTATCTATTTCAAAAAACACTTGTAAAAAATAGATTGTACCGTGTCCCAGATGTGGGAACGATCTACTTACATGGCAGTAATACATTGACCCAGTATCCATTAATCAGAAAGAGAGTATCTTCCTGTGGACCACTTTGTATAGAGCCCCTTTCAGGTCCCTGTTCCTCAGGCTATAGATGAACGGGTTCAGCATGGGGGTCACCACTGTATACAGCACAGTGGCTGCCGTGTCCTTCGCAGATGAATGTGCAGATGCAGGGTTGAAATACACGGCAATGATGGTGCCATAGAAGAGGCAGACCACAGCCAGGTGGGAGCCACACGTGGAGAAGGCTTTCCATCTTCCCCTCGGGGATGAGACTCTCAGGACAGCAGATGTGATGTGGATGTAGGAGATCAGGATGCAGACAAATGGGGTGACCATGACAACAGCTCCCTCTGTAAGGATCATCAGCTCATTGAGGTGTGTGTCAGAGCAGGACAGTTTCAGAAGGGGAGTCACATCACAGAAGAAGTGGGGGATGACATTGTCCCCACAGAATGAGAGTCGAGCCATGAGCAGGGTGTGAAACAGAGCATTCAGGCTGGCTATCACCCACGACCCAATCACAAGGAGGGCACAGAGGTGATGGGTCATCTTTGTTGTATAGTGTAAGGGGTGGCAGATGGCCACATATCGGTCATAGGCCATCACAGCTAGCAGGAAATTGTCCATGTCTGTAAGTTCAAAAAGAAAATACATCTGAGTGAGACACCCAGAGAAAGAAATGGCTTGAGTACCACGTATGTGGTTGGCCAGTACCTTGGGGACAGTGGTGGAGGAGAAGCAGACATCCACGAAGGACAGGTTGCTGAGGAAGAAGTACATGGGGGTGTGCAGGCGGGAGTCTGTGCCGATGGCCAGGATGATGAGCAGGTTCCCCAGGACAGTGGCCAGGTACATGGTGAGGAAGAGCAGGAAGAGGAGCCGCTGCTGCTGGGGATCCCTGGAGAGTCCCAGGAGGAGGAACTCAGAGACACTCGACTGGTTGATGCCTCTCATGGTCTGAGCCCAAGTGAACAGGAGACAGTAAATTCAAAACCTAAACGAGCATGGACATGATGTAATAGGGCGCCAGGCAGGGTCCCATCTGCAAATCAATTCACAGAGTTGCTAACCCAGATGTGCCCAGGTCATCTACCCATCTTTCCAACACTCCGCCATGGTGTATTTCCTACCTAAACATCCCAGTAGCCACACAGCCTCTGAGAATAGCTATGACATGTTCATAACTCAGCTTTCTGTCAGCCTCCCCCACAGCACAGAGCATCAGAGAGACGTCTTGTTAGTGCTGTGTTGTCACAAGCGATCACCAATGGATTTGAGCTTCTTCATCGGCTTCTTGCTGCTGAAAGAGTTGCAGGGGCAGGGGGTGTTTCTGAAGTAATTCACTCCTGAGTCAGAACTGCTGTAACCCTACCTGGGAGGGTGGCCGGTGCTATCTGATGCTGTTCACCTCGCACTAACTTCAGAGTTAGTGATATCTTGGGAACACAGTCAAGTCCTAAGGTAGTGAGGACAAGGTGTATAGGGTCTCGGTCTTCTAAACAGGAAAGATGTTCAGAACAACCACTGAAAGTCATTTAAGGGAGTCTCTTTGGCTACTGGGACCAGAATCCCTCAGAGCCTCGTTATAGACAAAAAAAAAAAACAAAAAACAAAAAACCTCCTACCTACATGTTTGGCCCCTTTGGACCAGACAACAGAGACAGAGAATAGCACCAAAGTTTACATGCTATGGGTTGGATCAAGATGTATAGACTTCAGAAAGGAGTCCATGCTGGTAGACACAGATCCCCGATGGCGTTGTTTATGACATCAGCTCTCATCACTTTTGTGATCTCAGCCTGTGCCTGCTGGTGTGGAGATGAAATTTTTGTATTCCTGTATGTTCAATGTAATCTTTGCTTTCCTGTCTGGTCACTTTCAGCAGTGACCCATGATGTATATATCATCTTCAGTTTGAGGCAGGAATATTAAGGGCAACGT
>JAQHUG010000037.1:142704-152785 GCA_028555095.1 Dicrostonyx torquatus
TTGGAGATAGCAACTTCTCATGGAGCAATCTACAAATGAAAAGGAAGGCTGGAGCAAAACCCTCATCTATTGTCTTTCTAAATTGTTAGCTTTCAGCTATGAAGCTGCATGGCGTCCTCAGGCTGGTGGATATCAGCCCACAATAGATTTATATCTTGGTGTCAGAGCAAAAGGCTATTGCTTTTGAATGCCTCTAGACAGACAATTAAAGCGAGTTGGAAACTCTGAATTTTTAAGATACAACTAAAACCTTGAACTATGAAGCCTGTGAAAGAGGCACACCTGTCTGGATTATAGCAGGAAATTTAACAAATAAAATAATGAGCTATCAGTACCTAAAGTCATCAAATGTCATTAGACAGATCTGGGAGGGCTAAATGAACAAAAATGAGACAGCTTATTAGCTACGCAGGCAATCACAAATTTGTCCTAGTCCTTGGAGAACATCAGCCTAGAAGCAGTGCTTGTCATTAGCTATGAGTACAAGAGGCCCAAAGATTTTCCTGTGGAGGGAAGATTTAGTCTACCTGTCTCAGCAGGATGAGAAGATGGATTCCCTGAAAGGCATCCAGGAAGCTGAAGAGTGAAAGGCCGCTTTTTACTGTGTGGGTGAACTTGCCAAACCCATAGACAAGCCTGGAGGTGAAATGTCCTTCGCAACCAAGCATCTTCTTGGAGGAGCTAAAGGATGCTGCGCGAGCTGGCATGTCTCTGTGTTAGAGGCTCTTTTGTTAAATGCCATAGTCTCAGATCTGTAAAGGCACTTGAGAATTGGTTACCATTAGCTGTTATTTATACTGGGCATATAAGCTAAATTTAGACATGTATTTTATCCAATAATTTACAGCTTACCAATGCTAGTAAATGTAAGAAGGTTAAAAGGAACATTTTAATAAGTCAAAGAACAGTAGCACACGTGGGTACTCTTACCCAGGATGGCAGAGAGGTCAAAATGGAGTTACCCACATTTGTATTTTCCAGAGCTGTTTTAGTCTGGAGTTATCTTAAAACGAGCACACATGCACACAGAAATATAAATTCACATACTTACAAAGACATACTGTGGCCATATTATCTTAACAGACAGACAAATAAAACACTTTTAGAAACCTGTGTGAGCTGACCAACTTAAAATCCTGTCATAGTTAGGTGCCAGAAGCCAGGACAGTAGAAGGACAGGGGGAAACAGATTTGTTTTAAGAATCTCAGAGTGAGACAAACAGCTAGAAAACCAGGAAGGGGAGTGGGGTAGAAACCTTGGGCTACAAAGAAACAGGGACAGAGAAGGAAAAGTTGGGGAGGGGGCACACATTTAAAAATCGTGGGCTACAGAGTCTTGTTTGCTTTACATTAGTTGTTAGATAGCTCCAATTTAAAAAGATTTTTGTGAAAGGCTGCCCAAGGGCATTTGAGTAATCGGCTTTGAATCGCAGGACCCCATCTGGAAGCCCATGCCTATTGGGACTCAAGTCTATCACAGTGTGTCACTGAGACAACCCTTGAGTCAAAACAGGGATGCATGAGAAATGAGTGGCCGATATCTCCAAACACACCCAAGTCTCATCTCAGTGAGGCATGTCTCACCCCATGGGTCAGGCTTCCAGCGCCACCGAAATTTCAATGGAAAACCCGAAAAGCAAATGGGTCCCCTAACTCTATAGACATGTAATCCAAAAGTGGAACTCACCGAGTGGAAGCTGATGTTAGTCTGGCAGAGAGAATGCAAGAAGGGCATTTTCCAGCCCACAGTGCTGAGCCCGTGGAAAAAAAAAAGACACTCTCAGCGGAATGCCTCCATAATGTTAGGAATAATCTTAAGACGAGCCTCTCAGCAGATGCAAATAATTCCAATCAGACCAAATTAGACCGAATCAATGCCCATGTTTACTGCGCTGCTCTCGGGTGGCGGGGAAAGCACGGCGGGGTAAAGAGAGAGAGACGGTGGGGAGAGAGAGGGCTCGGAAAACCTGAACACTTGTTCTTTTTCTCAGTGGAGGCCAAAATAGCTTGTAGGAGTGGTTCTGACTCTGCCTGGGGAGGGGTCAGTGCATGGCAGGCTTTTCCAGAAGAGGAGTCCAAACTAAGGCAAATCCCAGGCTAGAGGCTGGAGTGACACTTCCAATCATTCCAAGCTCCTTGAGTATAGGGGTATCAGAGGGTTTGGGTCTCACTTTCAATAAAACATCCCAGACTCCTTGGATATAGGTGCATCAGAGGGCTGGGGGCTCACCTTCAATAAAACAGGGCTCTTTGGGGTCCAACACTGACAATAAAGACTGTCACCTGAGTCTCTTCCTCGGAACTTAAACAACATTGAAAATGGTGGAATATTGAGGGTAACTATAGGCAACACCCTTCTGTACAGAGAACATCAGAATCCAGCATATTCTCCTCCATGAACCCCAATTCCAGTTAATGTCACTGTTGAGAATGTGAAGCCATATGAGAATCAAGAGGCTGACTTCAAGAGCCTGTGAGATGGCTCAGTTATAGGCACTAACCACCAAGCGTGATGACTTCAGCTGATCCCCCATGACCCACATGGTTCAACTGGCTCTAGCAGGCTGTTCTCTGACATCCACAAGTGCTCTATAGCTTCTTAGTGTGCAAGGTGCACACACAAACACACACACACACACACAGAGTGTAGGTTTGAGTGAGAATCATCCCTATTGGCTCATATTTGAATATGTGGCTCCTAGTTGGTGAACTGTTTTGGTAAAGATTAGGTAAAGTCTTTGAAGGAAGTGTGTCACAGTAGGTTCAGTCTCTTGCCCTCTGACTCCAATTTGTGGATCAGATGTAAGCTCTCAGCTGTGGCTCCAGTGCCATGCCTATCATCCGTTGCCAGGCTACCCACCATGATGGTCATGGACTCTCCCTCGGACATCATAAACAACCTCCCAATTAAATGCTTTCTTTATAAGTTGTCTTGGTCATGGTGTCTCCACATAGCAATACAAAAGAAACTAAGACACGCACAATGTAATTTTTAAAGTCAAACCCAGCCGAGCGGTGGTGGCGCACGCCTTTAATCCCAGCACTCGGGAGGCAGAGGCAGGCGGATCTCTGTGAGTTCGAGACCAGCCTAGTCTACAAGAGCTAGTTCCAGCGCAGGCTCCAAAACCACAGAGAAACCCTGTCTCAAAAAACCAAAAAAAAAAAAAAGTCAAACCCAGCACCTGGGAGGCAGAGACAGGCATATTTCTGTGAGCTCCAGACAAGATTGTTCTACATAGTGAGTTCAGGTCAGCAAAAATTACATAGTGAGACCCTGTCTCCAAAAGAATATGAATAAGATAAAATAAAATAGAAAGTTAATAAGCTTGAATTTCACAGAGCTGTGCACACTTCCTAATCTACTACTCCCTGTTGTCTGACTTTGGGAGAACATCTGACCTCCATCTTTAGAGTCCCAAATCCTCATCCTCTGCTTAATGAGGAAGAAAGTCACCTCAAGGAGTTGTGACACATGACTAACTGAAACAATTGGTATTAAATGTCTCATGACTCTTGACCTTGTCAGAGCCCTTGTCCACCATGCAGAGCCTATGTATTAAGTCATATTACATCCTTCACTCTGCTTAGTCATCTGTATCTAGGTAGATATCACCTAGAGATCATGATCCCATGCACATGCAATTTATATGACATCAATCAGTTTGATAAAGGGTCAAGGGGCAACTCATATGCTTTTTCCATTTTAGAGAAAATGAGAAATAGAATCCATTGATGAATCCATTTACAAACTGGTAGAATAGGGGTTCTAATAAGTAAATTTCCTGAGCCCCTTTGGTAACCCTATGTAAGAATTTTTATAAAAGCTGGAGAGATGGCTCAGCAATTAAGAATACGTTGTGCTCTTTTTGTTAAAGATTTATTCATTTATTACGTGTACAATGTTCTGCCTGCATGTGCCCCTGGAGACAGAAGTTGGCACCAGATCTTATTACAGGTGGTTGTGAGCCACCATATGGTTGCTGGGAATTGAACTCAGGACCTCTGGAAGAGCAGCCAATGCTCTTAACCTCTGAGCCATTTCTCCAGCCCACTTTGCCCTCTTGAACAGGCCCCACGTTCAAATCTTAGCACTCACTGGTGGCTCACCCACATGGTGTCTCACAACCATCCATAAATCTAATTCCAGGGATTCCAATGCTCTCTTGTGGCCTCTGCAGACACTAAGCATGCATGTGGTACACGGACATGTAACAGGCAATACACTCATACACATAAAGTTTGTTTTTTAGTTTAAAAAAAAAAGAGCTTTCTGTATAAGCCAGGCATGGTGGAACGTTCTGTAAGGTCAGCACTTTGGAGGTGGAGGCAGGAGAATCAGGAGTTCAAATCCAGCCTCAGCCACACAGTGGAGCCAGATTCGTTTGCATGATATTTTGTCTACACACACGCACATAAATGCACACAACACACGCGTACACACAATGATGAATTCTGTGACAGTGTGAGCTCTATAGAAAGACCATATCACAAAACAAAATAGAATGAACACTGTCAATTTTCAGTAGGAACCATCATCAGGGAAACCAGTCATGGTGGATTTCAAAAGCAAGAACTTCTAGCCTCTTCTGTGCATTGGCCTGCATGTCACCTGTGGGTCACAAGGACTTAGGACCAGCTGCTGCCTCTTATACTCACTCTTGTGTTCCTCTTGGGTCTCAACAGGCAGAGTCTACCTGTTTCTAGGGAGTAGGCTCTACTGGAGAGCATCAGCAGGCAGAATGTCACAACCCACAACACATCTTCCCTCGGTAACTCATGTGGCCAAACACAAGGTCGATGGACAGGAAGGGAAACTACTTGTCAGAAGCTACAACAGATGTGGAGACATTGTTATACAGGGCAGTGAAGCAGAGAGGCCAATGTGCCAATTTATTGCAAAAACTAACAGCAGCAGTGCCTTGGAGAAATTACAGACCTAGGGCTGGAGAGTTGGCTCAGCTGATAAAGGCAAGGCTCACACCAAATATAAGAGAAATCACAGACCTGGATTGCACTGTTTACATTGTGGAAATATATTGTAACAGGAACTCATGCAGCAGAAGTGGCCTCAATCATGATGTAACTGAGGCTGGAAAAAACTCTTAATCCCTCTGTGTTTGCCTTCTGAGTCCTGGGACTACAAGTATGGATCATCACACATCTTTTTTTTAAGGAAAACACCAAAGAATCATGGCACATGCCTGAAATCCCAGTAATCAGGTGGCTAAGAGAAGAAAATCATGGGTGTAAGGGCAACACGCAATGTATAGCAAATCCAACTGACAGAGAAAGGAGGAGAGAAAGTAATGTTTTGAAGGGATAATTATAACAGTGGGCTGGAATGAAAGTCATGGATAAAGAGCTCAGCACACCCAGGCCCTTCTTTTTGAGCAAAGCCAGGGTTTCAGTCAGTCTTCCGGGCTTAGCTGCTCTTACAGTGTCAGATCTCACTGCAGTCAGAACGTCAGATGTGGGCTGGAGAGGTGGCTCCGTGGTTAGAGCACCTGGTGCTCTTGCAAAAGCAAGAGTACAGGCGGTAGGTAACAACAGCCGGTCACCCCAGGTGCTGGCCTCCCTTGAAAGCAGGCATAAACAAGGGGCACATACATACATTCGGGAAAATACCTGGACAAGTGAAATAAGTCCTGAAAACATTTTATTAAAAATAAATAATGAAAATGTTAGGTGAGAAATTAAGTAGATACAGAAGTTATTCCATGTGCAGAATTATTTTAGGACAGCAGAAAATGTTCAAATATGAGTGATGGGTTTGCAAATTTTAAATGATGCAGTTCCTTTTGCTTCTCTTCAAACAATCCGAGATACATGTATTTGTACATCGACAGCAGTCACATGGACATCATCCTAGGACACACAGTTTTTGAAGAAATTTCAATCTCACTTCGCAGATGTTAAGCAGATGTGAGTGACACCATTGGTCAGGAAGAAGAGAGCCAGGAGAAGACACACAGGGCCAGGATACTTGGCTCTGGGACTTTACAGACTTTGCTCTTTATGAGGTCTTCATTTTCTACAGAAGCTCACTCAGTGAACATTCTCAGGAACTGTGAGAGAGCAGATGAAGCTCAGAAGCAGGGTGTGTACCAAAGGGACATGGCCCTCCAAGCTGTTCTCAGCATGAAAGCAAACAAAAGCTCAGGCCATACTCTTTCATCCCTTGGCCTTGCCGCTGCTGTTTCTCCTCTTCTCCCTAAAGCTGACTGTTCCCTTTGCCTAAGGACAAGGAGGACGGTGTGTGTGGGGCCGGGGCAGCTCATCAGCTGAAGAAAGTCTCATGGAGAGGATGAGTAACCCCAAGAATAATCGAGGTGAAAGAACACACACACAAAAGAAGAGACTTTGTGGGGAAGAAGGGCTTGGTTCACCAGGGATTAGGATAGACCTGGCAGTGGGTCTGAGCAGAGGGAGCATTGAATGTAGGTTTCCTTACCACATGCCACACATGAGCTCAGTTATGCACACTCCAATGTTACATACAGCCGATCAGAATTCCCCTAAAGGGTCCTGAGTTTGTCCAGCTCATCTCTGGGTTCCTGAAGCCCTGTCTCCTCTGAAATGCTTTTCCTGAAGGTAGCAGTCACATTTCACAGAGGAGCTTTTGTGGACCAACCTCCAGGAAGACCATAATGGGGGACACATAAAGGACACTGCTCACTGGAGACAACTCAGATGTTTTCTTCATCTCACTGTCACCCCACCCTCCAGAGCCCCCTTACCTGTTCTGTGTGGAGATTTTACACTACAATAGATTCCTAGGTGATCACAGTGTTCAAATGCGTGTGTTACCACATCATCCTACAGACCCTTAAACAAGGACTTCTCTTAGGGGGATTGTGGGATGGCTCAGGAGAGAAAGGCACTTGCCACAGTCTTGACTCTGTAACTTGGATTCCTGGCACCCACAGAGTTGAAAAGAGAGAATTCAGTCCTGAAAGCTGTCCATGACCTCCACCTTACATACTGTGACATGCATGTGCACACGCACACACACACACACACATTTAAATAAATCAAAAATAAGCATTGTTTGCTTGATTGTATTTGAGACAAGGTTACACTATTTAGCTTTGATTGCTCCAGGACTCTCTATGTAGACCGGGCTGGTCTAGAAGTCACAGAGATCCATACATACACATACACAGAGAGTCTCTGCATACAGCACCACACTGAGCTCACAAATACACCTTATTTTAAACAGGAGATGGTTCAATCTGTAAGGTGTTTGCCTTCCAAGCATGAGGGACTGAATTAAATTCCCAGAACCAATGCAAAAGCAGGACACGGTTGATGGAATTTGCAATCTCAGGGTTGGGGCATGAAAACTTGTGGATTCCAGGGATGCACAGGCCAGCTGATCTAGACTAATTCATGAGCCTAAGGTCCCATAAGTGACATTGTCACACACACAAAAAAAAAGGTGTATAGTTCCTGAGAAATGACACACAAGATTGACGTCTGTAGCCTGTTCACATAGTCACAGACTACACTGAACACATGAACATGAAGTGTTCTATCTGTCTATTGACAGATAGACAGACAGAATGTAACAGGTTGATTGCACATAAAACAATTTTAAAGTTAGTACAAATGGCTGCAGAATATAGTACAGGATAAAACTCTTAACAAGCATGTGCAGAACCCTGGGTTCCATCCCTAGAACCCAAGAAACAATCAAGACAAAGCAAGGTGGAGTCCCATTATTTGATAACTCCATTCTGGAAGCTGGTGAATGAGAGTCCCCTAACAAGAAACAATTGGTTTTTAACTGGCCTTAACATAGTCCAGTTGCAAATTGTGCCCAACTCTGAAACATGATAGGGAATGAGACCATTAAATGAAAAAGGTCCTTCTCTGGACCACTTTGTATAGAGCCCCTTTCAGGTCCCTGTTCCTCAGGCTGTAGATGAACGGGTTCAGCATGGGGGTCACCACTGTGTACAGCACAGTGGCCACCGTGTCCTTCGCAGATGAATGTGCAGATGCGGGGTTGAAATACACGGTGATGATGGTGCCATAGAAGAGGCAGACCACAGCCAGGTGGGAGCCACACGTGGAGAAGGCTTTCCATCTTCCCCTTGGGGATGAGACTCTCAGGACAGCAGATGTGATGTGGATGTAGGAGATCAGGATGCACACAAAGGGGGTGACTGTGACAACAGCTCCCTCTGTAAGGATCATCAGCTCATTGAGGTGTGTGTCAGAGCAGGACAGTTTCAGGAGGGGAGTAATGTCACAGAAGAAGTGGGGGATGACATTGTCCCCACAGAATGAGAGCTGAGCAATGAGCAGGGTGTGTAATAGGACATTCAGACTGGCTGTGACCCATGATCCGGCCACCATCAGGACACAGACTTTTTGGGTCATCTTTGTTGTGTAGTGTAAGGGGTGGCAGATGGCCACAAAACGGTCATAGGCCATCATAGCCAGCAGGAAATTGTCCATGTCCACAAACATGAAAAGAAAATACATCTGTGTGAGACACTCAGAGAAAGAAATGACCTGAGTCCCGAGTATGTGCATGGCCAGCACCTTGGGGACAGTGGTGGAGGAGAAGCAGACATCCACGAAGGACAGGTTGCTGAGGAAGAAGTACATGGGGGTGTGCAGGCGGGAGTCTGTGCCGATGGCCAGGATGATGAGCAGGTTCCCCAGGACAGTGGCCAGGTACATGGTGAGGAAGAGCAGGAAGAGGAGCCGCTGCTGCTGGGGATCCCTGGAGAGTCCCAGGAGGAGGAACTCAGAGACACTCGACTGGTTGATGCCTCCCATTGAACTGTGAACAGGCAAAGATGATTAAATCCTCAAACTTGGGAACACTGGTGAAGACTGGACAACTAGAATTATAGAGAAATAGGTCAGAGGTCTTGGCAAAAGCACGAACATTTTGTTCCCCGCAGTGGCTTCTCCTCTTTATCGGCACAGTGAGCAGCAGGCTTGTGAATGGGTTGTGTGTGGCCTCTCAGGAAGGATGCTGAACAGCTTATGGCGGTGAGTTTCTGGTCAGCCATGTGCGCTGCTTGAACTTTCTGCCACTTTTTCCTTTTGGATCTTTGAGACAGGGTCTCCCTGTGTTGACAAGAGTGACCTTGAATTTAGACTCCTCCTGACCCTGCTTCCCGAGTTCATGGGTGACATGATCACAATGTCTGGCCACCTAATGTTTTAAAAGTGTAAATTTTTAATTGTTTTTATTTTATGTGCATTGGTGTTTTGCCTGCATGAATGTCTGTGTGAGGGTATCCTATTCCCTAGAACTGGAGTTAGAGACAGTTATGAGCTACCCTACGGGTGCTGGGTTCTCTAGAAGAGCAGCCAGTGTTCTTAAGTGCTGAGCTAACTTTGCAGTCCAATAGAAGAAAAGGAAAGTGTGATTTTTAGAAATTACAGACAAAGCCTGATGGTGCTGGTACACACCTTTAATCCCAGCACTTGGGAGCCAGAGGCAGGCGGATCTCTGAGTTCACAGCCAATTTGATCTACAGAGCAAGTTCCAGGACAGCCTACAGAGCTACACAGAGAAACCCTGTCTCAAAAAACTAAAAATAAATTACAGACATAATAATTTTAGCAGAAGCAAGAAACATGGTTCTAGAGAAATTTCAGGAATCCACAAGGATTCCTTAACCCTAAGCAATAATGGAATTGGTGCCCAAACCGGACTTGTTCTGTAGTCAGATCAATGACTATCATTATTGTCATTATAGAACCTTCATCCAGAAACAAAAAACACAGGATAGCCAAAACAACCCTGGGCAATAAAAGAACTTCTGGAGGCATCACAATCCCTGTGGGCTCTGATTTTCCTCAGACAGGCTGGCGACAGCCATGCTTGGATACTTTTGGTAGCTGAAAAACTAGCAGCTAGAAAGAAAAGATTGGAAGGCTTGGCCCCAGCCTTCATTGACTTGTAGATTGCCCAGGAAGGGATGCTTTTGACTCCAAAGCTGGTAAGATGGTATGCAGGTGTGGCTGACAGGATGTGCCCCAAAAAAGAAATATCAATAGGGAATTCCTCCGGAATTAGGAGGGCATTCAGAGCTTTTTGGGAGACAATAAACGC
>JAQHUG010000037.1:154200-200895 GCA_028555095.1 Dicrostonyx torquatus
TTCATGGGAAAGTATAAAAAGACAAATCTCCTGAGTAAATTGGGAGCATAGGGACATTGAGGGAGGGTTGAAGGGGGGAGGGGAGAGGCAGGGAGGGGAGCAGAGAAAAATGTAGAGTTCAATAAATATCAATAAAGAAAAATACAAAACAATGAAAAACCAATAAAAAACAATTACTAGATACTGATTTATTGATTTCTTTAGTAATTTGCTAAAGCACTGATTGTATTCCCTATTTGCCAAGCATGACTTCACTTGCTACCTGAAACAGAATGACCTCAGAAAATAGCTGGAACTATCGGTCATCCCTTAAAAACCTGCGGACTGCCACCTACTCTTCTTAGAATCTTGCTTGCCCACTCCACCTTATGGTTTTAGAATATAACTGGATTTGTCATCAGAGCCTTGCAGCTGCCCTGACTACTGCCCACCAGCGACGTCTCCTCTATTCCGCTCTCAGTGGTGTCCAAGCACCTACTCCAGTTAGGTGCCTTCAACAACAGCTGGTCTTGTGTTCAAAGGATCTTGGGCTTTATGTTATTGGTGTGCTCACTAAGTCACAGACCAATAGGGATAGAATTTGCTGGGTTCCAAATGACAGACTAATACCAAGACCCCCTCCCATCTTTTTCCCACCTTGAAGGAACTATAAAATTTCACAGAAATAGCCATTTCAAAGCAGAGATTCAAACAGTAGATCATACACCACTCTAGTACACCTTAGTATACCCCCTCAACCCTGCCAATTCTTCAAGGGCCACCTGTCAGAGGACAACCCTCACTTCCTTTCTCCCTTTGATCTTCCTCCTCTAGTCCAAGGAAGTAAAAGTCCTCAGCCCTGATAGGAACTAGGCATGAAGAGTTTGTTTGATTAAAAAAAAAAAAAATCTCTCCCATGTTTTATCATCCAAGTAGACCAGAAGAGATTAAATTGTCTTTCTGCAGTTGAATCGTGTTAATAAAACAAATTGAAGTTGCAAATGATGGGGTCACTCCTGTAAGGGCTGAAACTAAAGGAGAGTTCAAAGCCTGGGCAACATAGGGGAACATGTCAAAAAAGAAAGGAACAGACAGAAACAAATATTTCTAATTCTTCCCCTACTAATGATCCTTTTCCCTCTTTTATCCAACAGTTATACTAAAACAGATTCCTGTACATCTGAAAGCCTCCAATCTTTAAGCTACCAGCATAGACAATCTCCCAAAAGTAGCTGGCATATTTCTGAGCATTTTTACAGTGCTGTGGAAAAGGGGCTCGAGGGCACATTTCTTGAGGAATTGGCATCATTTTATCTTTTGATTATTCGATTTTCTTTTCCTTATGCTGTGCTTAGATGGTGAAGCTGATATTGTATATGATGTAGCTGATATTGCAGCAGCTTAAAATGTAAGCCCGTCAAGGTAGGTAAATAGGGTACACACATTACCCCAGGTGGGACTCGAACCCACAATCCCTGGCTTAGGAGGCCAGTGCCTTATCCATTAGGCCACTGGGGCAGGTGGCTGGCTCTGTCCTTGAAAAAATTTTAAAAGGAATACTTCCGCGCCGGTGTTTAACCCGTTGTTTGGTTACTGGTGTAGGCATTTATTTACCCAGAATATCTTGCCCGAGTCACTATAATCTTCCAGCGCCCTTGCATGCCACGAGCTCCTCTGGCTGGGCACGTTCTGGATCTTGCAACCTCAGTCCGGGCCACCGCTCCGCCGGGCCCCGCGCCTGCACTTCCTCCCCGGGGCTGCTTGGCTCCGGACAGACCGCATTAACCTTAGGATGAAGACTTGGGTAGCACTAGGGAAAAAATGGGGGTCCCTAGCTGGCTCTGTCGGTGAAGTTCTGGACCCTCGAAAATCCCTTGCGTGTGTTCTTCCCCGGCCTCTCACTGAACCGTACTGCAAAGAGAGACGCAGGGGACAGACCCAGACCGAAACAGAGGAACCCACCCCACCTGACCCTACAAGGCTCGATCGCAGAAGTCAGGGCCTTCGCGTCCTCACGCGTGCAGCCACTGGACTGGACGCAACCTTCGGAGCTTGGGCACCGTCCAGGGTCCAGAAGATTCGGCCCTGAGCCTCTCGCTGTGCAGACACCGGTGCACCGGGGGTATCGGGGTGCCAGACAAAACCCTCCAGAGCGGCCCGAAGCGACTTCCTTGGCGGAGTTTTCAGGAAACTCTCTCTTCGTTCACGGTAACTGGCAATTTGCCTAGTGGTGAAAATTCGGCAGATCCGTCTCCACGCCGCCGTCCAGCTCCCGGAACCTTAGAGGAACACCCTCCTCCTCCTTCCATCTGTCAGCGTCCTCTGCTCTGGAATCTGCCTCGCGGTTTCGAGCCGTGGTGCTGGGAGACCGAAGCTCATCCAGGACTGCAGAGGCGGGCGCTGCCTGCGGTTCTTGGAATAGGTTTCCCGTCCAGAAGCGTGAGGTGAACTTCTCTAGCGTAAAAAAAAAAAAAAAAAAAAAAAAATCCTTTGCATTTTTACGGAAATCCAAGAGAAAAAGGAAGATCCAACTAAGACCCATAAAACTGAGGTCCTAGCTAGTTCCAGCGCGGGCCTGCGCCTCGGAGAGCTGAAAGATGCTAGGAGACCAGCGGAGGCCTCGGACGACACTTCAGGTCGAGTTGGGACCCAAGAACAGACTGATGACTAGAGTCGGTTGATCTGGTACCAGATTTGCCCCTAAAGGCTACTGACAAACTTCAAACTGACATTTATTAGCAGGCCAGATGTCTTGTAGATTGTACTACAACCCTGAATAATGATAGTGTTTTGCCTTATGTAGTCCAGGCTGCCTCAGACTCACTACACAGCTGAGGATGACCTTGAGCTTCTCCATTTCCCAAACTCTGGGACTAGTCGGCAGGTCCGTGGCAGACCTTGCTGAAGAGCCATTTTGTTGAGCTATGTTTTCGAATGCCTGAACGGCATTGGCACATTCTTCTTGCACGCTTGTTAGACTTGTTCGTAGTAACACGATCATCTCTGACCCTGATGGAAAGATTCCTTCTTTTTCTCTTCTTTAGGTTGCGTGCAGGGGATTTAACCAGAGACTAAAGGTGCAGCCACTTTCTTCTTGAACTCAATCCTTGAAGGTTTTTGAAGGGTGCAGTGATAATAAACCAGGAAATGTAACTTTTTTCTCCACAAACCCTGGAACGATATATAAGGTTCTCAACATCTAAAGCCATCTTCTCTCCCAAACAGCCACCAGCGGAGTGGGGCGGGCAGGGTGTTTTCCTATGCGTTCTCACCTGTCCAGCACAGATTCAAGGGGTCCCAGCCACCTGCTCCAGTTCTCCCAGCACCCCCAGGGTCCCAGAGGGATTGATTGGCAAATGCCTTGCAAGGAATTATTAGTTTGAGGCTCTGTGCACCTCCCCAGGGTTCCCGGGGTCATTTACATTTGGCTAAAAATTCCTTTATTGTCGTGAAAGTTCTCTGCTATGGTTGGTTGGAACTTGAGGGGGGAGAGGGGAGGAGTATTTCATTACTTAGCTAAGACTGTCCTTTAACTCAGTCTCCTGCCCCATCCACCCTAGTACCGGAATCTGGCATGCACCATCCTACCCACTTTGAAGGCTGTTTGGTTTTTTGATTTTTTTGTTTTGTTTTGTTTTGTTTTTTGACACCACACCTGGATTAATTTTTTTAATCCAGCATTCTTTATAATTTTTATACATCAGGTTAGTTTGAATAATTCCAGCCATTCTCGTTGATGGAAATTTTGAATTATGAACTGATGCTATGGCTCAGATGATTGCTTGCCTAGCTCTGGGAGCTCCAACCTGAGCACCGGATTAATTCACATGCCTATAGTTTCCAGCAAATGAGAAGTGGAGGCAGGAAGGTCAGAAACGCAAAGTTCAGGACAAACCTGAGCTACAGGAAACCCCTCCTCAAAAAGAAAACAAACCAGCAAGAACCACCTTGAGTACTTTAGAGACTTCTATTTGTTTAGTCAGTACTTCTATTTAACCAAGGTTTTGACTTGAGAACTTCAAGGGCCAGGATCACAGGCCAAAACGTTGAGGGCTCGTCCGGGATTTGAACCCGGGACCTCTCGCACCCTAAGCGAGAATCATACCCCTAGACCAACGAGCCTGGTGAGATTGGTTCATCTGCTTCTTTTAAGAATGGTGACAAATTCCTGTGGTTGGCTTATACAGATCTAGAAAGTTTCAGATTCATCTGGAAAGGGCAAATTTAAAGGCAGAAACTGCCCAGTGCCCGACTCCATCCAGAACGTCAAAAATGGACAACTCTCCGTGACTCCCATACCAACTCTAACTCACTGTAACCCAGGGCCCTCTCCTGCTGGCTCGAAGTAGAGAAGACCCACAAGGTTCGCTCACTACTTCCAAGTCTGAGTTCTGCGTTCTGTGGTTGAGAGAGCATTTGGGAAGGATGCAGAAGACCTGCAATAAGATCTTGTGTGGTGGACAAATCCAAACTAAAATGCCAACTCGCCCAACGTGGGGCTCGAACCCACGACCCTGAGATTAAGAGTCTCATGCTCTACCGACTGAGCTAGCCGGGCACCTCAGAAGGCTGCCATTGAATACTCAAATTAGTAAGGGTAGCCTGAGGATACTGGAACTTAAGTCTCTATCAGAGACTGAAACCATTTTGAAATTTTCCCCACAGAGATGATCAGCTCAGACACTCCGGCTGCTCCCTCCCTCAGGCTAAGAACGCCTTTGCCCGTGGAGGTGAACCCCAGGGCTAGGAAGTGCAGCCCAATTCTCCAACACACCGCTCTCCCCAGAATAAGACTATTGCCTAGTAGGGTTACGGTCTGACCCGCCAGTTCCCTTCTCCCCGACTTGGGGGTCTCACATCTCTGTCTCCTGGTGGCGCCCCCTCCACAAAACAAGCTTTCCCCAACCAGTCCTGCACCTAATCGCGTTTGTCTCACACCTCACGAAATCATCTACACAGCCAGACGTGGGGGGACAAAACCCGACAGGTCTGGCGGTAGAGGAGCGCATTGGAACCTAAGACCGCACTTGTGTCGAGTTTGAGTCGCTTCTACGCCTGCCGCGACGTGAGCTTCTCCGCTTTTCCCATCCCAGTTTCCCTGGAACTAAACCTAAAATGGGAGAGGAATCGCTTTTGGTAGGGCGGGAACCCTGGAGTTAGGAGACTTAGCTTCTCGGGTCTTGCGCTTAGTCTAAGGACCACATAACCTGGGAGTTGGCTAATACAGAGTAGCCCTAAGGAGACACGAGTCGGTAAACTAAATTCCAACTGGGACTCGGAGAGTGGGTTAGCAGAGCCTACTTTGAAGTCACAGGTGAAGCTCCAATGTGGCTAGAAACACTGACTCCAGCCCGCCCAAGTGTCCCCAGTACCTAGATTGCACGCCCAGGGACCCAATCCAATGACCCTTGGACAAAGAGTTCATCCTGCTTCGACTAGGACAGGTTCGACACACACCCTAGAAACCAACACGGGCTCATCTACTTTTTAAGTTTCAATTGTGTGTTTTCAAACGTAGAAACATTTGCTCCTTTTCTTCAATCCAAAAGATGGAAGAACTTTCCTGCTTCAAAGATATTACCATTATTTTCCTTTTTTAAATATAGTGAGTGCAATTGTGTTATGATTGTTGACTTCGGCGTCTGAAATCTTTGTAATTTTCTTTTACACCTATTGCTTATATTGTGTGACCATATTGTATCGTGTTTCTTTTTTTAGTCCTTTCTCTGTGTGTGAGTATTTCTGTAAAATATAACAAAAATGTGTAATTTTCCACCCAAAATTGGTTGCTTGCTTTTGCCTTGGACAGAAGGACCTAACAAGCCTGTCTCTCTCTAACTAAATCCGCGTCACCGCGCCCACACTCCCCCGCGTTATTACTTAAAATACAAATTTTCATCATTCACGGGTCCTGACTCAGTAAAATTTCAAACCCTTCTTCATCCCAAACAAAAATGAAGAGCCCTTGCCAATAGATAGAAGACAGTAGTTGTCAACCTGTAGATAGGGACCCTTTCTTAGCTGTCGCCTAAGACCATGGGAAATACAGATGTTTACATTACAATTCATAACAGTAGCAAAATTACAGCTATGAAGTAGCAACAAAAATAATTTTACAGTGGGGGTCACCACAACATGAGGAACTGTATTAAAGGGTCGCAGCATTAGCAAGGTTGAGAGCTACTGCTCTGGAATGGAAGGAATTGTAGGTACTGGATGAAACTCAGGACCCGAGTTTGGCAGAGAGTTAAGTTTAGCTCTCGGAACCACATCTGGTGATGAGGACAGAATATGATGTGGGGAGAGGAGGGAGGCTCATCAGGGATCTAGAATTCTCTATTGATGGGACTCACACTCACACAAGCCAGTCACCTACACATTGTGGTCCTACTCCATCGTGGTCCTAGAGATCTGGGACACACCAGATCAGGCTGCAAAGAGACTCGGATTTCCCGGCTCCTATCAAGTGCCCAAAGGACCGCAATCTGAGTGCGCCAACCTTATGCATCCAGTCTTCACCTCCTCTCACAGTCCGGAGTGCTGATCCTCTAGTAGAGCGCAGCCCGTCCCGCAGAGTTTGATAGGGGTCAGCGAAACTGAGCCAAAAGTCGGCAATGCGGTACAGAGAGAGGTAAAGATCGAATGAAGCACAGTACAACTGTCGTTGAGGGGCTTGGAAAACAGCACCAAAATTCAAAATAACAGACCGCCCAACGTGGGGCTCGAACCCACGACCCTGAGATTAAGAGTCTCATGCTCTACCGACTGAGCTAGCCGGGCGTCTCATGACGCCAGCTTTTGAACACCATGATTACCAAGGTTGACTTCAGCATACTGGAAACTGAAAAGTAAGGACAAATGTCCTGGTCCTACACGGAATCTCCCACACTAACTCACCTCGGATGCACAGGTTTCTCCAAGGCCGAGGCGCCAAGGTTGCTGCACCGGGAGGACGGAGGGCCGGAGAAGCCCTTCTTGGGGTGAAACTATGGAGGGCGCAGTAGAGAGATAAGCGCGAGCTAACCGTCCATCTTTTTGCCCATGCCAGACGGGACTTCCCTTCCATCTGTGCTCGACCGGCTCCCTCCAATTCCCGCCTTTTAACCCGAAAAAACAAGTTCCCAGAGCCAGAACTTGACCCCACACAAATATCTACGCAGGCAGACACAAGGGCTAAACCCCACACAACTGGCCCTGGAGGAATTGCAGCGGAACAGTGACCTGGATCTGGCTGGCTCAGGGTGGCCCCGGGAAATCAGGTTTGCGTGTTGGGCTCAACTCTATGAATCATCAGAGTCTACTTTGGCGTGCCAGTTGAGGTTCCAAAAAGACCAGGAATACTGATCCGACACAGTCCAAGTGTCCTCAATGCCTGAATCATACCCACGTCCCTAACTCCAATGACCCTGGAAACGGGATACTAAGTCCTTAACAGCGGGCGCGCGCACACGCTCACCCCACACCCAACTGATCAACTCAGACCCCGCTAGGCAAATGCTCAACGATTGTGCTACCTTCCATATCATCTAAAATTTAAGCTTCGTTGTATTTTTTCTTAAGCCAAGGTGAATTGCCATTTTCTTGGTACATTTCTTTGTATAGAGAAGCCTGCAAAATATCGTAGAAGCCGTGCGCTTCTGTCAAGGACAGAAGGACATAGTAAGTTATAGGGAGATCGACCCCCAGAATCGGTGCAGGACACACTCAGACACCAAATTCTTAGCACAAAGGAGATTTATTATCCCGGGGCGACAAGCAGGAGGGACCGAGACGGGGTAGGCTGCAAAGTCAACCAGTAAGCAGTAGCGTCAAGCAAGAAAAGCAGGCGGGTTTTTTGTTTGTTTTTGTTTTTTGTTGGAGTGGGTTTTAAGGAGAAAAGGGGGAATCTATGCTAGGGTGAGTTGGTAAATTCTGATTGGATATGTTAGCCAAATAATGAATTTTGATTGATGGGCCTTGGAATTTTGTCTCAGGAATGAGTCAGTGGACAATTGGATCTTGGGGGCTAGATTTAGGAATATAATTCTAACGGTTCTAGCAAAGGAGAGAAAGGGTAAAAGGCAAAATTCATCAGCGCCATGCTTGCCGTGCTCAGGCTTGCGTTTGCCACGCTCAGAAGCCACGCTCAGGCCTTCTGAGCGTTCATAAGTCGTGAGTCACTCTAATCAACCCTGTGTCCACCCCCCCCCACCAAAATTGGTCCTCAGATACACTCACTAATGCATTTCACTCAGGATATTTGTCTTGTGACAAGTTCTCAATCCCTGTATTCCAAACCAAAACAAAGATCAGGCCTACCAATAGCATATCTGTAGGATGGAGTGGGGAAAACTCAATACTGAAGGTTCTGAAACACTGGGGGAGACAAAGATACTGTTTGCTTGCTTGTTTGTGCTCATTCAAGCAAGATTTTAATTCTCTATCTGTCTGTCTGTCTGTCTATCTGTCTGTCTATCTCATCCAGCAGCCATAAGAATCAGCTCTCTCTTACCAAAAGCAATCTACAGATTCAACGCAATGCCTAGCAAAATTCTTCATAGATCTCAAAAGAGCAATACTCAACTTCACATGGAAAAGCAAAAAACCCGTGATAGCTAAAACAATCCTGGGCAATAAAAGAACTTCTGGAGGCATCACAATCCCTGACTTCAAACTCTACTACAGAGCTACAGTACTGAAAACAGCCTGGTACTGGCATAAGAACAGACAGGAGGACCAATGGAACCAAACAGAAGACCCAGATATCAATCCACACTTCTTCGAACATCTGATATTTGATAAAGAAGCAAAATATATCAAATGGAAAAAAGAAAGCATATTTAACAAGTGGTGCTGGCATAACTGGATATCAACATGTAGAAAAATGAAAATAGACCCATACCTAACACCATGCACAAAATTCAAATCCAAATGGATCAAAGACCTCAACATAAAGCCAGCCACACTGAACCTTATAGAAGAGAAAGTGGGAAGTACACTTGAACGCATTGGCACAGGGAACCACTTCCTAAATAGAAACCCAGCAGCACAGACACTGAGAGAAACAATTAATAAATGGGACCTCTTGAAACTGAAAAACTTCTGTAAAGCAAAGGACACGGTCAACAAGACACAACGATAGCCTACAGAATGGGAAAAGATCTTCACTAACCCCACATCAGGCTGATATCAAAAATATACAAAGAACTCAAGAAATTGGACACCAAAAGATCACATAATCCAATTTTAAAAAAATGGAGTAAAGACCTAAACAGAGAACTCTCAACAGAGAAATCTAAAATGGCTGAAAGACACTTAAGGAAATGTTCAACATCCTTAGTCATCAGAGAAATGCAAATCAAAACAACTCTGAGATTCCATCTTACACCTGTAAGAATGGCCAAAATCAAAAACACTGATGACAACTTATGCTGGAGAGGTTGTGGGGAAAGGGAACACTTCTGCACTGCTGGTGGGAATGCAGGCTGGTACAACCCCTTTGGATGTCAGTGCGGTGATTTCTCAGAAAATTAGGAAACAACCTTCCTCAAGACCCAGTAACACCACTTTTGGGTATATATCCAAAGGATGCTCAATCGTGCTATAAGGCCATGTGCTCAACTATGTTCATAGCAGCTTTGTTTGTCATAGCCAGAACCTGGAAACAACCTAAATGCCCCTTGACTGAAGAATGGATAAAGAAATTGTGGGGGGGGGGCTGAGAGATGGCTCAGTGTAAGAGCATTGCCTGCTCTTCCAAAGGTCTTGAGTTCAATTCCCAACAACCACATGATGGCTCTTCTGGCCTGCAGACATACACACAGAATATTGTATAGATAATAAATATTTTTAAAAAATTGTGGTACATTTACACAATGGAGTACTACACAGCAGAAAAAAAAACAACAGCTTGAATTTTGCAGGAAAATGGATGGAACTAGAAAACATTATTTTTGAGTGAGGTAACCCAGACACGGAAAGACCATGCTCACATGTACTCACTCATAGGTGGTTTTTAAACATAAAACAAAGGAAGCCAGCCTACAAACCATAATCAAAGAGAACTTAGACAACAATGAGGATACTAAGAGAGACTTACATAGACCTAATATACATGGGAAAGTATAAAAAGACAAGATCGCCTGAGTAAATTGGGATCACAGGGACATTGGGGGAGGGTTGAAGGTGGAGGGGAGAGGTAGGGAGGGGAGCAGAGAAAAACGTAAAGCTCAATAAAAATCAATTAAAAAGGAAAATCAAAATAATAATAATAATAATAATAAAAGAATCAGCTCTCAAAACTCCTGAAGCTGGTAAATTCAAATCCCATTTCCTTTGCTCACAGTCAGGGCGAAGACCTGCCTTTACCTTTACCTCTGCGCCATTGTAATGTAGGACTCCCACCCTGTGCAGCCCTTTGTTGATTACACCAGACCCAAAAGCCAACCTACCAGTAGAAGATAGGGAACCGCCTGAGGTAAGGGAGTAGCAAAGAATGAGAGTGAGGTGCTTCCCTCCCATCCAACAAGTTGTGGTACTTGTAAGAGCTTATATGCTGTTGGCTCCATATGAAGTCCAAGGCAAAAATATACCTTGGCCGCCCAACGTGGGGCTCGAACCCACGACCCTGAGATTAAGAGTCTCATGCTCTACCGACTGAGCTAGCCGGGCAACACAACAGACTCTCTCTCTCTCTCTCTCTCTCTCTCTCTCTCTCTCTCCCTCCCTCCCTCCCTCCCAGTCACATAAGGTCTTTGATCCATTTGGATTTGAGTTTTGTGCATGGTGATAGATATGGGTCTATTTTCATTTTTCTACACGTTGAAACCCAGTTATGCCAGCACCACTTGTTAAATATGCTTTCATTTTTCCATTTGATATTTTTTTGCTTCTTTATCAAATATCAGGTGTTTGAAGATGTGTGGATTGATATCCGGGTCTTCTATTCGGTTTCATTGGTCCTCCTGTCTGTTCTTATGCCAGTACCAGGCTGTTTTCAGTACTGTAGCTCTGTAGTAGAGTTTGAAGTCAGGGATTGTGATGCCTCCAGAAGTTCTTTTATTGTACAGGATTGTTTTAGCTATCCTGGGTTTTTGGGGGTTTTTTGTTTTTTGTTTTTGTGTTTTTTTTTTGTTTTTTTTTTTTTTTTTGCTTTTCCAAATGAAGTTGAGTACCGTTCTTTTGAGGTCTTTGAAGAATTTTGCTGGGATTTTGATGGGCCAGAGTTAACCTTCTAATGGCCTTATAAAGAAGATTTGGGCTCTTAAGTACATAGAAAGCACCTCTCAGTGCCTCTAACTAACCCCACAGAAGGAAGCAGCTTGGAAAGTGTAAGGCTACAACTCAAGGGTAGTGAGCCACAGTGGAGAACTGCAGAAAGCTTTTTAAAGCATTATCTCCCTCTAGCTGGCGACACAACTCAGCAGTAAAATTCCTTAGACTCAACTCCTAGTACTAGGGGCGAAAATGGCCTTGGTGTCTAGAGCTGAGGTCTCATGGGTAAACTGAGATCTCTGAATATCATCTAGAGAAGAAAAAAATACATATGATTGTTAAATTAACCAGGCTGGCCTCGAACTTGTAGAGATGTGCCAGCATCTACTTCCCCTGTGCTGCTATTAAAGGCCTATTAATTGATTTAATTTTCAATTCTTTTTATTATATTTATTTATTTTGGATGGAGACCAGAGGACAACTCGTGTGAGAATAGGTTCTCTCCTTCTGTCATGTGAGTCCTGGGGAGCCACTCAAGTGACCAGGCCTGGCAGCAGGTGCTTTTAGCCATGGAATCATCTCTTGGGCCTTGGGATAGATTGTTTGCTTGTTTGTTTGTTTTTAAATAAGGCCAGTTCATCCAGATTTGAATCCAAAGAATCTTATATCCAGTCCAAGGGTCAGCTCTTCTAGGGTTCCCACTAAATAGATCCATGATAGGATGTCATGGAGAGGAGATATCTGGGGAATCGCGCAGCGATGGCTAGACTGAGAGCTGGAGTTTCTGTGAGACAGGTGAGTTGTAGAGCAAACAATAAAAACCCAGAAACAGATACTGGGGTGCACCTGAAGACCAGAGCAGCAAAGCAGCCAGCCCCTAGAGAGCTCTTTTCAGACTGAAAGAGAGCGAGTTCCTGTCTTGTCCCACCTGGGATTTATCTGCTGGGATTAAAGGTGTGTGTGGCCACTGTTATGGCGGACTAGTGCAATTGTTTTGCGTTCTGGTCTTCAGGCAAGCTTTATTTATTAAATTACAAATGGAATATCACTACAGTGAGTAGCGACTAGTCAAATACTTCAGGACTCCATTGTCCAAGCTAAAACATCACATTACCCAAGGTGGGGCTAAAACACAAAGCCATAAGATTAACAGTCTCATGTTCGCAGGCAGAGGCAGCCTGGTCTACATAGCAAGCTCCAGAGCAGCCAGGCTTACCTGGTCTCTCAAAAAAACAAATACACACACACACACACACACAGAGAGAGAGAGAGAGAGAGAGAGAGAGAGAGAGAGAGAGAGAGGTCTTATGCTCTACTGACTGAGCTAGCTGGGAAACCCCTATAAACATATATATATATATATATATATATATATATATATATATATATATATATATGCACAAGTATAAACCAATTTTGCATATGAAGTTTAAATTTCTCATCCAGGCATCTACCTACCCAAAGAGCTGCCTCTTCAGTATGCTCTGACCTAAGCCGAGGGCAGAGATTGGATTTGCAGGCACAGGTTTTAAGAATCTTTCTGACTAAAGACTGGACTCAAGGCATTGTCAGCGAGCGCCCCTCCAACAAGCTAGTGTGGCCAGCTGCGAAGAGTTTGAAGACTCCTGCAAAATTCAACCTTCAATATTCAGAGCTGATGTGTCAGAGTAAAGTCTGGATCTCATTAGGAAAGAAGTAGGGAATAAATGCTTGAAATGATTGTTTTGAAAAACGAAATCAGTTTTTGCAAAACGCCTGCGGGCTCGTCCGGGATTTGAACCCGGGACCTCTCGCACCCTAAGCGAGAATCATACCCCTAGACCAACGAGCCATACCACACATCCTTTGAGTTTAACTTTATGACGGTCATTGAAACAGAGGTGGGACTGGCAGAGTTCGGTAGATAGGATAGTTAGGTTTTAGATATTTTTGGGAGGGCAAATTCCGGAACTGTGTATGCCGAAATATTCCAATTTTCCAATCTCCTCACGACCTACAAAATGGGGAACAGCCCCAGGATCCACAGTCCGGTGTCCCCTTGTCTACAGGGAGCAGGGCTGGGATCAGCTTTTGCCCACGCGGCAGCTGTCTAGAAGCCAAGTTCTCTCCCCAATTAGATGGAACCCCAAAGAGTGAGGAGGCAGCTGCGTGGAGCGTTCTTGACCACGTCTTCTTGGCCGCGCAGCAGCTCCAGAGGGCAGTAAATGTCAGCTGAGCGTCTGAGGTACCTCGCCCTTCTCCACTTCTTCCCTTTTGCATCCGACCTGCCCATCGGGACCAAAATCAAGAGTCCCCAGCCAGGGACTTTAAGTTTCGAGGCCATCCTCGTCCCCATGAGTTTCAGGACAGGCAGGCTTTCATAGAAGAACTCTATCTCAAGAAAAAAGAAAAGGAAAGAAGAGAGGGAGAAAAGAAAGAAAAGAAAAGAAAAAGGGAAAGAAAGAAAATAAGAAAAAAAAGTAAAAAGAAAGGTAGTGACTTCGATTTAGGAGTGAAAACTCCACGAGATGCACGCACGATCTCATGTCCAAGAAAAAATTGCCAATGTCCCTCCCTCTCGCTCTCTCTCAACTGATGAAAGAAAGTTGCCTTTGAGAAACCAGGGGCCAAGCCCAGAGTGGAGAGAGGAGTCCTGCTGTTCTAATTTAACTTTCGAGAATCCTGCAAATGTGTTTGAAAGTGTACCCCAGTCCTCACAAGCTGATCTCTTAAGTCCGTGTTTCTCTTCCCCGATCTGCAGAAGGGGTAAGTGGGAACCGTGTATAAAAGCGCAGAGCCAACTCCACACTGGGCTCGTCCGGGATTTGAACCCGGGACCTCTCGCACCCAAAGCGAGAATCATACCCCTAGACCAACGAGCCAAGACATTCATAGCCTTTCCCCCTCCCTTCTCTAAATGAGGTAACGCTTCTGTCGCTTATTTATTTATTTATCTATTTATTTATTTATTTATTTCTTAGTTCCTCAGTTGTCCAGTACGAGCATGCATAGGAACCGTAAAGACTCACCAGTCCCTCGCCACTGTGAAATTTCCAGGGTGAGCGCTAATTCAGTGAGATAAACCAAGGAAGTCATAAGCTGGCAAATTTTCCATTCTCTAAATCCTAACTAGCGTAGAAGAGAGATGGGTTTACGGGTCATTAAATTAGAAGACGTCCTAAGCAGGATACTGATATGAGAAAACACAAAACCAAGTGCAGACATCATCCATTTTCCAAAACGATAAATAGCAAACAAAACGCAAAACTGATAAACCAAAGACTTATAAATTGGCTACATAGATTTAAAGTCCTTAAATATATCTCTATCTATCTATCTATCTATCTATCTGTCATCTATATGTAGATAGATATTTAGTCAGACAGAAGTGGTGACAAACGCCTAAAATCCCAGTATGTGAGATGTGAACTAAGGTGGGTTAGGAGTTCAAGATTATCTTTAGCTACCCAGTGAGTCTGAGGCCAGTCTTGTGCCACACGAGACCCTCGAGGATATATAGGTATTATCTTGGCGTATGGCAAGAAAAAGAAATGGAATCATAGATCTCAGCTCTATCTCTTTTATCTCTGAGACACGTTCTTGTCATAATTGCCTAGGCTAGTCCCAAAGTCACCCTGCTACAGGCGTAAAGTGAAAGCTTCGAAGTGGAGGTTAAACAAGAAGTTCTTCGCGGTCTGGGAAGAATTTCAAAACCCAACTGCACACCTGTAACTCCAGGCTGTGAAGTCAGTCTGGGTTATACTAAGGCCCCGTCTCAGAGCAACACTGTACCTATATCCAAGGGCCACGGTAACAAAGTACCATAGCCTTAACTCGGTCTGTTCTCACCGCCAGCGCTCTCCTCCCATGGCCGAGCCACCACTGCTGGCCTCAGAACTCCAAGCTAACATTGTAAGAGTACTTACTAAGCTGACCACACAGGCAGAGTTTTGTGAAATTCCCCCAAGGCTGTTCCGGCTGGCGGAGAGGCTGCAGAATCCAGAAATCCGGAGCCTGTGCTCCTGGGGTCCTGCTTCCTTGGCTGCACTAGGTACCTCTGGAAGGAGCATCTACCCGGCTGCAGCTTAGAACCGAAATGGGACTCCCACACTATGGAACTGTGGGATTCCTCCACCCGGTTTTGTTTGGTCAGACCTGAATCAACATCTCTCAGAATAAGACCCCTTGGGGAATTGGGTCCAGGCTATTGCTGTGCTAGGGTGGAGCCAGGCCCAAGGATGACCAAAAGCGAGCAGAGAAACAAGGGTGTGTGTGGGTTCATTGGCCCAATCTATGATTCTGCTTAGAGTGCAAGAGGATCAAATGCTAGAGAAAATTAGCTCCTCGACGTTTCTTCCCTCTTAGGGGACACGTAATAGATCTGAGTCCTGGCAGACATCTTAGACTGGAGAAGTAAACCAACCTAGTGGTGTTGGAATTCAGAGTGAGACAAGAATTCACAACGCCACCCAAGTGGGTCAGGTCCCAGGCACCACCCACTGAGCTAGCTAGGCCACCATATGCTAGTTGGATATCTGTTTTCTTTGATCGGAGGTGTCAGATAATACAGCTGTTCCTAAGGGCCCTTTTAGGATTCCCAGCGTCCTGCCAATACACACACCAGTCCCTGGGACTGAACCTTCCGGATGCACACAAAATTATATGGTTGTGACCAATGGAACTGGACTCCAGTGAGGCGCTAATCCTACATATTATCCAACTGCCTGAGCTGCGGCAGCGTCTCCTAGTAGTGGGCTTCCGGCGGAACTGTTTGGCCATGATTTGGGGGAGATAAGGGGAAGGCTTGTTTAATGGACGTTCCTTGCCTCCTCACTGCTCTTTGGCCACGAAACCCAGTCTCTACAACGGTCTCAGCCACCGGGCAAGGACTTCACCAAAGATCAGCTTTTCTCCGAGGTTCGGGGTCCTTCGGAGCTGGCTCTGGGGTAGACTGCCAAACTTTTATCCCCACCCCACAGCCCAGGCAGGTGGCCGGCGCAACTTATTCGGGAATGAATATGGGCCTATAAGGAAGTGTTAGGAAGGCGCAAGTGTGTGGCTCGTTGGTCTAGGGGTATGATTCTCGCTTCGGGTGCGAGAGGTCCCGGGTTCAAATCCCGGACGAGCCCTGGAGGGGGTCCAGTTTCCCAATGTTTTTATTGCCAGAATTCGGTCAAGTTCGTGTTACCGGTCTCCAGCTGGTGGTACCTTCCTCATAAGCAAGTAGGTAATGGCCAAAAAAAAAAAAACACGTTACGCCCAACGTGGGGCTCGAACCCACGACCCTGAGATTAAGAGTCTCATGCTCTACCGACTGAGCTAGCCGGGCTACCGTGTAAAGGCTGTCACAGAACTAGCTGAGCTGTCTGAGGAACTGCCCGCCAAGATCCGTTGTTTTTTGGTGAAATCGCAGCAGAAAAATTTCAGAGTGGAAAACAGTGAGAGCACCGAATCTCCTGAGAAGAATCGCAGACTCGTGGGTCCGGGAAATACACCCTGGCTGGACAGAAACGCTAGGCCGGACTGACGCTGGGATTCCAGTGATGCATCAAGGTCTGAAATCTCGAGGTTTGCTCCCGATAGGCACGCAGGGAGTCTGAGCTTAGCTCAAACGTTCGAACGCACCGTCTTCAGAGACAAACTCGAAAGGTGCTTTGAACTCGTGAAGTCAATGTCAAGGTCTGTAGGTCTGTGAAAACATGGGGGGCGTGTGTATCCCTGCAAAGCTTCTTGAAGGATGGGTCTTCTCTCGGCCTCTAAGAGTTCTCTGGATCAAACCCAGCAGGAGACCACAGTTTTCATTACCCATCTGCTATGTAGAGTGTGTGGGGGTGGGGGCTTTTTAAAATTTATTTATTTATTCTTTGACAATTTCATGCATTTATGTAGTATTTGTTGGTTATTTCGTCCCCCCTCCCCCATTTCCCTCCTACTCCAGACGGTTCCCCAAAAGCCTTCCTCCTATTTTCGTGCCTTTTTTTTCTTGAATTTTCTTTTAATTTTGGTTTTGGCCTGTTACCCACTGAGCGTTAGTAGGCTGCTTGCAAGAGGTTTTCTGGAGCATGATCTCCCAACCCCAGCAACAACTACAGCCTACAGTCCTTAGAGGAGGTGTGAGGGTCTGAGTGGGGAAGGCAAGGAGAAAACCAAGGACTGGTGTTTGGCAGCGTATCCCTCCGTGTTTGAGAGCAGTGAGTGGGGTCGGACTAAGGCAAGAGCACCCATCAGTACTGCAAGCAGGTACTGCCGCTTTGCCGTCTCTGCATGGTTTTGCAACTCAACCTGTACTACTAGAAGTAGGCAAGACAAGACTGCTGAGAAACCACATCTGGGTAAAAGAGACGGGAGAGAATCTCTCGCAAGACTCCAGAGAGCTGAAAACCTGATCACAAAGTCTGGAGAGGGGTGTTTGCACCAATCACAGCACACCTCACATGCAAATGAAGGCTAGCGTTTGCACCAATCACAGCATTTTCTCTTTAGAACTAAGCACAAAAATCCCTCTGCTAGAGAAGTGCTTGCTTCCTTTCTGGCCCGGGATGGAAAATGGTTGCAGAGTCACTAAGCGTTCACGCAGACTTATGATTGCAAAAAGACTGGTGGAAAGGCAAATAGCCCTGGCTGAAGCTGCGCCCCTGGGAACTGAAACAATCAGCTGTGGTCAGCATTGTGTGGTTTCTCTAAGGATTTCAGCCTGTGTTGCAGACAACTGGTGCCGCCATGGGAGTCTCACTGACAGTACTTTTGCTCAAAGCAGCTAGGGCAACAAGGGAGAGTCTAAGAACTGCCAGTTAGGAATTCGTATTGCCCCATCACTAATGTCTTTGTTTACTTATGAACATCAAAAGAGGGGTTTACATAAAGAATCTAGTTGGCACCGTGGAGCGCTCCTTTACTCCCAGCATTCTGGTGTCACAGGCAGGCAGATCTCTGTAAATCTCAAGCCAGCAGTGAGACCCTGTCTCAAAAAAAGAAAATAAAAGTCATCATTCATTAATCGTGATTTTTAACAGGGCTTTAACAATACTTACCAGCTTCCCAATATCCCAGGGAGAGTTACATCTCATTTATCTGTCTCAATTTTACCATCAATCAAAATGATCGGACGATTGGGTAGCGCTAGATACTTGGGTTCACTAAGCCCAGAGTGTCACTCACAAGAAAAGAGAGATAGGTAAGTCCCTCTACTTAGGACTAGACCCAGGATACAGCTCTTTTGAGTGCATTGTCCCCTAACTCTAAGTCTGGCAGTATGAGTCCCCTCTAACTTCATCTATTCTATTCATTTGTTCTTCTTACACTGCTCTTGTGTAAGAAGATGCTTTGGGCCTTCTGGTTTGCTAGCTGTGTATGGATGGATCGTCATGATAACAAAGCTCCCAGTTATACTGGACAAGGTGTTTCACAGTAGTAACCCCAGCCCTTGGGAATCAAGGACAGTGTGGGCTGCATAATGAGTTCCAGGCCAGCCTAAGCCACAATGAGACCTGTCTCAGCTGCCTACACAGAACACAGCAGGCTGTCACAAAACAGAACAAAACAGAAATCAACAACAAAAACATCTGGACTAGGTGACAGAATTTCTCCCCCAAAATATATGTATAGGCCAGGTATGGTGGTGTGTGCCATTAACCCCAGCACTCAAGAGGTGGTTCTCTATAAGTAAAAGGCCAGCTTGTTTCAAAACAAACAACAACAAAAACCTCCAGGTTACCTAGGACCTCACAGTACAGGGGTCTTTAGAGATAAAATTAGCAAAGTTGAGTGTGTGCCGTCCATACTATACTACGTGACATACGGTACTACTCCTGTAGTGCGGAGCCTGCACTACAGGACCATTCCCGAGCCGGGCAAGGGCCTGGAGACTTAAACACACAAAGACACACAGACACAGGTCATCCAAGAAACAAGAATGCCCCCTTTATTGTGTACCAGAGCCGCTTATATATGGATCCTTGACTAATAGCCACGCCCCAACCAAACCCAACAGAAGCCCCTCCCCTGACATCAGGAACTCCTGAGGGTCTCAAAGTAGCTGCAAGCACAGGAAAACAAGTTGTTTTGCTCAGAGCAGCTGCAAGCATAACAAGTTGCTTACAGGAAATTCAGGGCCTGGGTCCACCGCCCCCAACAGAGTGAGGCCATAGTGAAGTGGCATGAGCCCTAATCCAATGACTGAAGCAGAGGTAAGAACACAGTGGGGAGAGACTGCTGGGCCGATGGAGGCGTGTGTCTGAAACTGAAGAGCAATACAGACTGCATGGAGCAGGCTTTCTAGGGCCACCAACCGGCTCCCAAATCATGACACGGAGACTTATTGTAGTTATGAATGCTCAGCCTTATCTTATGCTTGTCCCACTAGCTCTTACAACTTAAATTAACCTGTTTCTCTTCATCTACACTTTGCCTTGGGGCTTTTACCTCTCTTTCATTCTGTGTGTCCTAGTCCGTGTCTGGTTGGCTGCTGCCTGGCTAACTGTCCCCAGGCATCTCCCTCTTTTTCTCCCTAGTTCTCTCCCTCCTTTCTTCTCACCAATCTGGAGCCTAGAGTCCTCCTCCTATTTAGTCTCTCTGCCCACTAACCCCCACCTCTCCCTCTACTGGCTAGAGTCTTATTGGACCAATCAAGTGCCTTAGGTAAGCAAGGTGAAACATTACATATACAATGTTCTATGCTTGCTGGCCAGAAGAGGGCACTAGGTCTCATTACAGATGGTTGTGAGCCACCATATGGTTGATGGGAATTGAACTCAGGATCTCTGGAAGAGCAGTCAGTGCTCTTAACCTCTGAGCCACAACAGACCCTTATGTAATTAAACAAATGCAGCCCACCTTTACATAGTTAATGTTCCACAACAGTTGCAGACAGCAGTGAGAGTCTGAGAGAGACAAGGAAGGGTCTTCCTTGGAGCCTTGAGAGGAAGCAGACCTTGCAAATGTCTTAAGGAAAAACTGCTGGCTTCAGAATGACAAGAATACCTTTCTGTTTTAAGTCACCCAGTTTCTAGTAATTTGTAACAGCAGCTATAGGAAACTAATCAGTCCACCATAAGATGTTTTGGAGTTTTCCTGTAAAAGCTGTAATGGTGTATGAGATCTATCTGTCAGAAAAATGAACTCTCTCTTAACCTTAGAGCACTGTTCAAATTTCCTTTAGTCCTGGGCAGTGTGGCTCACGCCTTGAATCCCAGCACTCAGGAGATAGAGGTAGGTGGATCTCTGTGAGTTCGAGAACAGCCTGGTCTACAGAGTGCCAAGACAGCCAGGGCTACAGAGAAACCCTGTCTTGAAAAATTAAAACAACAAAATTACTGTTAGTGGGTTTTGTTGTTGTTGTTGTTGTCCTTGCTGTCCTTGAACTCTGTAGACCAGGCTGTCCTCAAACTCAAAAATCTCCCTGCCTCCTGAGTGCTGGAATTAAAGGTGTGTGCCCCCACACCCGGCTCAGATCATTATTGGTGTAGATGATTGCTCTCCAGTGCTTACTGTAAGCAAAGACACTGAAGATGGGGCCATGTGAATCCTGAATTAGCAGCTCTCAGACTCTCCACTGCTGCTCTGACTGCCTAGGGAAATGACTTGTCACTACAGCCAACACAGCATCAGGGACAGTCACGGAAACTTTAAAACTAGCTGCTGATCACAACTGATTTGCCTGGGTGTGAAGGTGTAACTTCAGCCAAACCTGTTCCAAATGGCTTGGACCAGACTTCCTGCTAGCTCACACGGAGATGAACTCTTCATGACCCTGTGATCATGGCCACTTGGGCCAGAAAAGCCATGTTCCTCACAGTCTAGCTGAGAGATGGTTGTGGCTGGCCCAAAACACAAGCCTTGATGGCTGTGGTTGGTGCTAAAGAAGGAAGGTTGTGGTTGTTGGAAGCAAAAACCTCTACTTGCACATCAGGCTGCCTCCTTCGGCTGTTGAGTCCACTTGGAAATCACTTTTACGAAAGGCACCTTCCTAAGTTGCTTTCAACATCCGGCCTAATGCAAGGCATCTCTCACGTGGTTCTGGTACCTTTTAGTAGAGCAGGTTGAGTTGGTGAAACAAAGACTAACAGACAGCGTAAGGGAGTTAATTACAGGAAGTCTTTCCAAAGAAAACTGACAGCCGACGGAACAGGAACAAGAGAAGGAAAGGCAGGGGTAGATGGCGCAGAGCCGACGTGTCAATGATAGAGAGGCCCAGTCCTGGGTGCTGGCATGAGGGCTGTAACACTAGAGGGTGCTACCTCATGCTCTTACAGGTCTCAGCTGCCAACATAAGAATACAAAAGCTACAAAAGCTGGGGCTCGAAGAGCTTGTCTTCACCTATCCACAATTTCTGAGTAGAGCAAAACCCAGCATGTAATTCAAAATGCCTAGGACAGTGAGCATGATTGGGTTGCTGAATTTTTTTTTCTGCTGCTTTTTTTTTTTTCTTCCTGTTTCTGTTTCCCAAATGCTGGGGTTATAGGCATGCACTGCCACTCCCAGCTACAATTATAGGTGTGACCCACCACACCCTGCCATAGCCTTCGATTTCCCTAACGTTTCCCTCAGGGACAAATTCCTTAAGGAAAAGAACTGCTCCAGAACCCTGAGGGGGCATCCAGGTTTCCTGGACTGGAGCAGCTGGGGCTTATGCCAACCACACCTGCTAGTGAAGCAGGCTCCCACAGAAATCCAGAAAGGCTTCCACATTGCCCAGGCAATGCAGGCTGTCTGACGTGATCACCATGTCTGACCCCAAACCTCACAACCCTACATGAACTTCCTATTCACCACCAGACAGAGCAGAGTGACAGCTGCAACATGCTGTTGCTCTTCGGGACCCAAGAACCCAAGGCCAACTCCCCCGCCCTCCCAGTGTCTCTGGCCTGATGTAGTGGTGGCAGGAAAAGACCCACAAGTTCCTCTCTGGTGCAGACCTCAGTTTGAGCACAATAAGACATTGGAGCGCGGACTGAGGAAGCCCAAAGGAGCCCTGGACCCAGAGTTGCACAGATCTGGGTCTTGCACATAACCGCTCTTCCAATTCTTCCACTCCAAGCCTGAGACCTCTGCACATGGATCCTGATAGTCTCTGAGCCATGGACACATTGCTCAAGAACCGAGCCTTGAGTTGGTCAGGAAAAAACTGCAGAGTATCAGTTGGTCTAGAGCTGTAACTTCTTTGGATGTGGATTCAAGACTCAATATAGGCTTGTATCTTTTGCTTTCACAGTGGAGATCTGATACCATATCCCAGAATCCACCTGAGTCTTAGGTAATCTCTGCTGGTACAGATCCCCAGGCTTCTTTCCCTAGTGACTGAGCTTGATTTAGATGTACCAGTTGCCTCTCTCCCCCAAACCAGTCCACTAGTCACGTGGGCAAGGCCAGCGTCCTGAGCGTGTTAATGTCTGAAACAGAGAGACACATTTGGCTTGTCTGTCCACAAGGTCCAAATTTATTGAGTAACAATAATGTCACAACCTGCGTTGATTTTCTTGCCTGCTATTTGTCAAGTAGTCCTGATGTGGCTAGATATCTGGATGTGGTCAGATGAAGGGCTTCATCTGGCATGAGTGATAGCAGTCACAGGTTCTTTCTATTCCAATTTTACTAATGAATATTAACTCTGAGATCACCCATTACAGTTCTCACAGAGTGTGTGTGTGTGTGTGTATGTGTGCGCACGTGTGTGTGTGTGCATGCCTGTGCATGCGTGTAGAGGCTTCAGAGTTCAGAAAGGCGATCCCAAAGTCAGAGATGGAGAACGGAGGCAGTGGTCAGAGTCTATAGTAGAGCAGCCACGTCCATCCTAATGAACTGCAGTCCAGTGTTGTCCGGCAGAGACAGCAGGTGACCAGCCATTTGGATTGGAACTTTGAAACCAACTTAGTGTAGCAGGCTGCAGAAACTGCACTGGAGCCTTGGTCTGGAGGCAGAGGTCCTTCATTATGGCAATCTCTGGACAAAATACCTAATACGTGGCAGGGTGGGGTGACTAGCCAGCATGACCGCCACACTTCAGTCTCAGGAGGCTCTTTTTCTGTAGTCCAAAATGAAGGGCTTCATCTGGCATGAGTGATATGATTTAATACATCGCAGGTGTTGTTATCTACTCATAGAGATATGTTGTCCGTCTGCCTCCTTGTGCTGGTAGACAGCCATTGTTTACTTGTATAAACAAGATATAGAATTATTCTTAACATTTATGTTTAACTCAGATCAAAGCTCTTGCTTTATAAAATGGAGTCACTCAAGGCTAAATGTAGTCTGAAAATTGATATTTCCTACAACCTGTAATAATCCAGAGCAGGCCTGGCCTCTTCTCAAAAGTACCCCTAATCCTGTGTCTGAGTTGAAGCCCCAGATGGAGTGGTTGTGGGTATAACCTTGAGTCTAGATACACCACTCTCCCTGCGCATCCCTAGGCCCAAGGCTGCTTTCATGAGATGTGGCAGCCAAGCAGAGCAGAAGAGAGTGACTCTTCCCAGGGCAGCAAGTGCTGCAGGAGGTACTCCAAGTTGAGAAGTATAATCTGGTGAGTTTAGCATTAAGTCCAAGGCTGTATTTGATCATCTATGGGGGACCCCCTCCCCCACTGGCCTATAGGCTCAGGTCATCAAAGTCTACCATAGGATTTGCCCATAGGGAAATATTCCAGCTCGTGTTGAATTTTATCTGTCTGTCCCTAGATGAGTGTGTTGTCCCACTCCCTCCTTGGCATGGCCCTGCAGTTTCTACCATGTCACCTCAGAGTGGTGCTAATGACACAGGGGTTTCTAACCCTGGTTACTGTTGAGGAGACTAAGGACAAGCCATCTTGTTCTGACTCCATTCTGTGTTTGCCCAAAGAGTTCTCTGCTCTCTACCCACTGCCCTCTACAGCTGCACCTTCATAACACGATGGTCCAGATATATCAACAACAACAACAAACACTAAAGTAAAATAACCAGAATATATGTAAGACAATTAAAAATAATCGTCAAGCTCTGTCTAAAGTAATAGCTGTGGTCTACCAGAAATGAAGGTTACTCTGGCCCTCCTCTAACTTTGATCCTCTTTGTGGTTTTTTTGTGATAAGGTTTCTCTGTGTAGTCCTGACTCACTGTAGACCAGGCTGGCCTCAAACTCACAGAGATCCACCTGCCTCTACCTCCTAAGTGCTGTGATTAAAGGGGTGCACCACCAGAGCCTGTGTGGGTTTTACCTTTTAAAACTCTGTACCTGAGCTTAGGTATACCAGATATTTACATTATGATTCATAACAGTAGTAAAATTACAGTTACAGAGTAGTAATGAAATTGTTTTATGGTGTGGGGGGGTGTCACCATAATGTGAAGAACTATATTAAAGGGCTGCAGCATTAGGAAGGTTGAAAACCATTGAATAAAATGGACCTAAAACTTTTAATTGGCTTAATCAGTATGGTTGTCAATAACCTCCTATGGATCATTTCAGTTGAGAGCTGAGGAATCCTGATACTTTGGCCCCTCCAAAAGCTGCAGCCTTAGCTGCTCCCCACCATAAGGAAAGCCCACTTCCTAGATCCACAGAAGAGTTCTACAGCCTAGCATGAGAGCCACAGCTCTAGAGGGCACCGCTGCCATTGCTCCCACCTGCCTGGGGCCTGGTACCTCTGCACACGCTGAGGTTGCAAGAGTGGCCCAAGACCAACACCTGAAATGATTCTTACACACGAGCAAAAGAACAGTGTAACTGACTAGAAATTTAATAAGATTTAAAATCTGTCGTGGTTGCTCGGGTACCGTGCTGAGACTCATGATCTTGGGGTTGTAGGGGAAACCCATGTTGGGTGTCTGACCTCTGAGTAATTGTTGGCTTTTGGTGTATGCTATCTACTGAGATGGGAATCAGACCCCGAGGGCAGAGAGGTGGCCAGCTTCTACTGGTGTTTGCTGCCGTCTGTGGCTGTGCATAGCCAACTCAGCAGAGCTCCTGGTAGACTCAATCTGTTGACCCACCATATCCACCAGAGTCCTGTTCCTTTGGTTTTGGTTACACAGTGAGGGGCTGGGGCTGCCAGCAGAACAGTCTGCCTACAAGTGTGAAGACTAGCTTTGGTTAGGAATAGAGAGGCCTACAGTTCCAAGCCTCAATCATCATCCCAAACAGCATCTGTAATACTACACCTGTCAATTCCCAAGGCAATTACCATTCCAAACCCATGCAGCCTGTGGTCTCTCTGAAAGAGAACCCAGGACCTCTACACACCTTAAACAATAATCATTCCCCTAAACCAGCAAGTCATGGAGCTCACTGGGCTCTCCCAGTCTCAGGTGAGTCTACTATGCCCTGTGCTGCTCCATCAGCAATGCCTCAGTTTCTCTTTTATGAATATTCTCCCGCCCATCATTTGCCAGGCAAAGATTTGATTCTGTCCTCCAAAATGAAAAATAGAAGGGCAGAATGACTCCAGGGTTGAGAGTAGTAGCTGAAAGGTCTCTACAGTGGATTCTGTTCTTCCCCACCACCCCATTGAAACAGACCACTGTCTTGGGGAAGCACCCAGCAAGACTTCCTGTCACTCAGTTAAGGACTGGAGCAGAGTTTGGACATTGCAGGCTTCCAGACCCAGTCCTGGGACCCAGTCACGTTCTGAGTCAGACTGGGTGAGGATAAGAATAGAACTCAGAGGCAGCAGTAGGGAGGAGGGTAGGGCAGGCCTGAAGAAGGGAACACACACCTCAAAGAGTGGAACTTGCCAGCGAGTGGGGAAACATGACTTCCTGATAAAGAATAAGATTCTTATGTCAGGGGGTGGTGGCACACGCCTTTAATCCCAGCACTCGGGAGGCAGAGGCAGGCGGATCTCTGGGTAGCTAGGACTGTTACACAGAGAGCCCCATCTCAAAATTTAAAATTAATTTAAGAAATCAGGAATAAGTCTTTGAAATGTTATGGCCTCATCAGAAGGCTTCTGACAGAAAGCCTGATTGCTCCTTGACCCTGTCATGCCTTCCTGTCATCAGGCCACCCTGTCAGGGCTCAGGGAAGGTGAGGCCTCCCCAGGCAACCTTAAGGTCTGTGTAAGAAACCTGATGGTGTTTAGGGGATGGAAACTCAGGAAACAAGTCCCAGGACCCTGGATTAAGAGGAGAAACTTGGAGCCAGGTGGTGGTGGCTCACACCTTTAATCCCAGCACTCCGGAGGCAGAGGCAGGTGGGACTGAATTTCGAGACCAGCCTGGTCTACAAGAGCTAGTTCCAGGACAGTCTACAGAGAGAGAGAGAGAGAGAGAGAGAGAGAGAGAGAGAGAGAGAGAGAGAGAGAGAGAGAGAGAAACAAACTTGGGAAGGTTAGAGGCAAGGCCTACTAGTGTGAGGACATGGAGCTGCCAACCTGTGGCCAGCTCTTGGTCAGCTCTCCTGAAAACCTATACTCTGTAGCATTTAAATAGGACCATTTTCTTCATTCTAGTGCTTTGCTCTCTGGGCCTGGCTAACGCAGTCACGCAGATTAGCCAACTGTGTTTCCTCCTATGTCACACTCTAAGCTAGTGTTCACTTGCCCCAGTCATCCAGAGTTAGATATCAGATGACTAGGTCGCTCATATCCTTAAAGCCTACGGAAATCATTAAAACTAGCTAAACGCACGCCCCATTAACTCTCCTGGTCTCTTTCTTCTACAAAAATCACAATGCAGTTCTTGTTTATAAGGCAAACGCAGTTACGGTCACTCACGATGCCACTTTCTCCCCTATGAGCAGCAAACCATCTTTTCAGTGCTGTCATCCTTTTTAATGACCTTGCCATACCTGGATTATCAAATAATAAAATCTAGTAAAACTGTAGGGTGCGAAAAAGAATCGGAGCCCGAGTGCCCAGCATTATCATGGAGGCCCCAAGACTGAAGGCACCAGCCTCTGCTGCAGCCATCTCCTCCCCGTGGTTGTGGGAGGGCATTCCCAGGTGTTTCGGAGAACCCGAGTCTCTGGAATTTAACTTCGCGACCTTACCTCACACGAAGGGAAACAATGTGCCCTGAACCAGGGCGGTTTAATGGTGAGACCTGATACGCGACACCCAAGGATCTGTGACGACAGGGATGGCTGGCAAGGATTTGCCCTTGTTCTCTGCTAGGATTCCGAGTCTAGACCGCAGGCAATTTGTCCTCTAGCTGTACCTAGAAACCAGAGTTGCAGCGTACCAGAGATGCCTGGCAGAACATGTGTGGGAACAGGGGACCCAACCTATTGCCCGAAATTGGGCTACGCCTTCGACTCTGTTCTTGGAACCAGCACTTAGCGGAAATCCAAAACCTTCACTCTGTAAAAAAGTAAAAGTACAGTAAGGGCTCGTCCGGGATTTGAACCCGGGACCTCTCGCACCCAAAGCGAGAATCATACCCCTAGACCAACGAGCCACTGCAGTTGCAGGCCTGACACTTTAGATACCTTCATCCGATTGACATACCAAGACTGTTCCTCTAGTCCTGCTTGGAAAGATTCTCCGAGTTCGTTTTTCTGTGAGTTCCAGACAACCGAGTGAGGTACGACACCGGCACCATGGAGACGGAAGAGAAAGTTCCCACGCGCTCATAGTGGGTCAGACCTCAGCCCTGGGGCCCAGCACTCCGCATGAATGACCAGGAACCACAGTCCTCCGGGAAAGGGAAGTCAGAGCTCGCGTGAGCAACGCAGTCTCATGGTGGACCCCGGATTAGAAATTTCACCACAAATAGAATCCTAGTCTAGAACCTCGAGATGAGACGGGATTGCCGCCTCCTGGTCCGCCAGTCCCCGCAAGCTCAAACATCACGGGGAGAGCAAGGGTCCTCCAAAGAATCCGCAGATCTTGTTCCTTGGCAGCCCACTCCGGCCCTGAAGACCGACGCATCTCAGAGACCCGGATACAGAAGTCAGAACTGGACTCGGGGTTCAGTTCTTCCTAAGTGGACCGCAGAACGAACGCTCCAAGTTTCATCTCCGAATAGCGTTTGGCAAGGGATTCGGTGTCCCTGCGGCGAGTTTGAAAATTCAGGCTCTCCCACGGTTATTAGATCGTGAAACCGATCTGGCCCTAAACTGGGGTCTCACTAACATTCTCACAGACCTTGCCCCCAACCCTGTGGCTCCCGGGAACGGAAAGGGCCACACACACGCTGGCCGTGCAGTTGTTGAAGGCTGGAGGAATAAACCAGTAAACCCATTACCGTCTAAAGCTAGATGCTCATCCTACAAAGCCCAAACAAGACCCATCTGTGCTAGAACCCTGAGGTTCTAGAGAATTTCAAGAAGTGTACAGGGAACAAGCTTGCTATCTCCGCCCGGCTAGCTCAGTCGGTAGAGCATGAGACTCTTAATCTCAGGGTCGTGGGTTCGAGCCCCACGTTGGGCGAGCTGTTTTGTCTATGAAATGGGCAGAAGTCTGGGTACTGCAGGAACTTGGGCTGAGGATTTCATATACAGTGCTTACAGAATCAGAAACCTGTGAAGGTAGAGCCAGGATTTCTTTTTATTTAAATTTTATATATTTAACCTGACACTTTACAAGTATATTATACTTACATAAAAGTTCCAGGTACAATACGAAGAACATTCAGGACCCTGTCGATGGACTCTGTTTGAAGAGGGGCACCATCTCCCTGAACTTCTCTCCAAACTCCTAAGACTGGGCGGTGACTCCACAGACTTCTTTAAAAAGCTCGACCTCTTTCCATCCGGGACGGTCCTTCTAGGAATGGAACTAAGAAAGGTCCAGTGTGGTAGGCTCTCCTGCAATACAGCCGATAAAGACGGGAAAGCACCAACATCCTCGTGCTGTGGGAATTGAGTCCTTTCGAGACTGTCTAAAACAAGTTTCTGGCAGAACCTATGGGGGCTCCATCTGTGCTAAGTGTCTGTTTTCCATTTTAGAAAGCAGATATCATTGTGAAAATGTTGAAGGGACAAGGTCAGAAAGCGAAATAAATATGAAGCCCTCCCCCGCTCTTTTTTTTTTTTTTTTAAACAGATTTTTAAAAGCAGGTTCCAATCCAGATTGTCCTGGAACTCGAGATGTAGTCCAGGCTGGCCTCTAAAAGACTCACCTGCCTCTGCCACCCTAATGCTGGGATTACATATGACCACAGCCACCCTTGTTTTGAACCTTTTTTTTTTTAAGTAATAAAAATTATAAATTGTTCTAAAACAAGTGTGTCTTGTTGAAGGTTGAAAGTCAGGGCCAATCTCAGGGTCAAACTCCCAAAGACCTCCATCTTGTAGCCACAGGGTTGGTTGCTCTTGCTGAAACAAAGTAGAATTTCACCCAGCCCGTTGCAGAATCACAACTAAGGGGAACCGGTAGCCTTCACGTGAAAGGCAGCATTAATTAATTAATTAGGAAGGTTCCCTGGGTCATAATGCGTCAGAAGCTTCCAATTTACAGTAGATTAACCCTTGTATTTTGGGAAATTTTTACCCTAAGGATGAAGCCACGCATTATACAGATTTTTAAAATACAGAATTACGTTCTATTTCAAACATGTACTAAAGCTAAGAAAATAGTCTTCTTTGCTTTTGTGTCTGCCACTAGCTATACTCTGAGCCCCAAGCTATAATTTATAAACTAATCCGTTGTCTTGGAAGTTGATCTCTAAATAATGTGTTTATTTAAAAATAAAAACAAAACAATTTTGCCTTTAATCCCAGCTCAGGGGAAGCAGAGACAGGTGAATCTGAGTTCCAGACCAGTCTGGTCTACAGAGAGTTAACAGGACAGCCAGGGCTACACAGAGAAACCCTATCTCGAAAAAAACAAAAAAGTTCAAACGAAATCACTTATCTTGTAAAGTGTTAGCTTGCTTTTATTTAAAATCAGTACCTCTAACTTTAAAGGTATGTGAAGAATTCTCTCGAGATTATTTTGTATCTTCATTTGACATGTATCATTTTCCAGCTGTCTAAAACGCAACATTCTTACCCCGGGTGGGACTCGAACCCACAATCCCTGGCTTAGGAGGCCAATGCCTTATCCATTAGGCCACCGGGGCTGACGAGAGGCAGCAGATATGAATCCTCCTCTAGTTTTTCTCCATTGTTTCCGTGTTCCTTTGCTGTATGTACTACTTTCTCACAAATCGCTGCCCTTCTGCCAGATTTCCGCGTCCATTCTTAGGCAAGGCCCTGACTCTGATTAACTTAAGGCCCCGGAGCACTCCTGGGATCTAAAAGGGGCCGCACTTTGAAAAAGAAACTGAAAACTACATCACTGGTTCTATCTTAGCCAATTGGTCTAGAGTGGGTATAACGTCTATCTGTGTGCAAGGTGTCCAAGATTCAAATATTGAGTGAGCCCTTTGAACCGTGACGGCGGGTAGGGAAAACGTGTTCGCGATGCAGGATACAGGAGCCGGCACGCTAATATATGCTTTGCGGTGCCGATTCCCTGTCCAGGGGAGTGCACTGTGCTCGGCCTGTTTGGTCCTCTCCCTCTGTCTCTTCGACCAAATGCTACTTGGTAGGGACAGATCTTCACTTTTTTGAGTATACAGCTGACCTATATATTTTACTCGATACCCTCATCCTTAAAAAAAAAAAAGATCTGAGGTTGCGTTCCGGCCCAGTTACATTTACCTTCACGTTCTTTTGACTCTCCTTTATCTCGTGTGTATGTGTGTGTATGTGTAACTGATCTAACTTATATTTACAAGCCTTATTAAACCACTATAACATTAAAGAGCAAATGACTCCACACAACTGTGCCACGTGAACTGGATCCCGGCCCTGGCCTTATGTGGCTCTCGTGGGAGTTGCGGGGATGAAAGACGTTTCCGATTCCGATTACACCGAATCCCTTGAATGGAAACACACACACACACCCCTGGAGAAATGTCAACTCAATCCTGAACATATTCTTGATATTTAAAAATTTATATTTTTACAGGCCCTTACACTGGATCTGTAAGGAGACGGCTTGTTGTTGAAACAAGACTAGCCTTTAACTCTCCTGCCTCCACCTCCCAAATGCAGGGTGGGATTTCCTGGACAGGACACCTTCCATCATAAGAAACCTAATCTATTAGATTGTTTCACGGATTTTAGAGCTGTAGACATATACATAAACCAAATTTTCTGCTTTAATTGACGTCCTGTTCAGTGACATCAACTGCATCCACCACAACGTGCAACCAACCGGATAGCCTAGTCTAGTTGTTTGGTTTTTTGGAGACAGGGTTTCTTCTTATCGTAGCTGCCTACTGAATTTTTTAATCCAAGTGTCTTTGGCTTCCTCTTGGACAACTCCCCCTCTCCCTCAATTAACCCAATCTGGCATCTTTTGTTTTCCTTTCCCGGGCGTTTATTCGTACAGGTCATGGTCTGGTTTAAACTAGCTTCACCTGCTGATTACAAGCACGCTGGAAATCGGGGGAAATCGGGAGTCCTCCGAGCCGTCGGGTGAAAAGAAAGCAAATTTGAGAATGAGAAATTTTTAAATAGGGTTTGTAAAAACCATACTCTCGCAGCGACCACGAAGGGACTCGAACCCCCAATCTTCTGATCCGGAATCAGACGCCTTATCCATTAGGCCACGCGGCCCTACGAATAGTAGTGCCTTAGCTCTCTCTCTATGAAGCATTCTCAAGAGCCTACTGCGCATGTTTACTTAACTTGAAAAAGGTCCCGCCCCTTCGGCTAATCTATTTAGTGAGGGCTGTTTGGGAGCCTCAAGTTTGAACCAGTATGAACCTTCCGGCGCAGTCTGCCGGCATAAGTCCCTCCGGATCTGAGAGGCTCGTCTTTCTGATCTCCTCCATTTGCTGGCCCTCAACTCAGGATCAGGGACAGCCCATGCGCTTACGCCATCACGTCACTGGTGTGTCCGCAATGGTCTCTTCCAGTCTGCGACCCGACTTGGCTCGCCTCTCCGACACCTCAGTGCCCCGAGTCTGGTGGAGACTGAGGAACGCACGCTGCGCGGACTTGGCAGGGAAGAATTGCGATCCCTGAGCTGGTCCTTCCCAGGACTCTTCTTAAGCCCCTCCCAGCATAGCCGATTAGCCCTGTTAGGTTCTATAGTCCCAGACGCGAGGCACAAACCCCAATCCAGCCTCTGGTCTCCAGGAGCACAGCTGTTCCTCTATCTAGTTCCAGGTACTTTATTTATCTCACTTATTTCAGAGAAAGCATGCATTTCCCGAAGCACAACGATCGTGAACAGGTATTTATTGCACGCTGTCTGAGCTCCCACACCCAAGGTGCTGCAACGCTGACACAGTGCTGAAGGAGGATGGAGCAGAATTAGCTGGACTGTCAATCCTGTAAACAGAGCCGGCGCCGGAGCGAGCTGCGGATCTCCAAGCACGCCTTGCGCCGCTCATCACTGTCTGGCCCCAGCACATCCAGTTCACACACCCTCCTGTTGACCTGAGGAGTGACACTCAGCTAGGGCCCGAGGGGCTCAGTCTGACACACCCACGGCAGTCCTTGTCTGCTGGCGGTTTCTTTGTGGGAGAGGGGATGCTTTCTAAGACAATCTCACTATGTATCCCAGGCTGGTCTCAAACTCGGAGATCCCGACGCTACCTTCCAGCTACATGCATGCCCCCACAACACCCGGCTCTTGTCTTGTTCTGCAAGCCTAAAATTCCAAGTACTACTTAATCGTCTTTGAGCCTCACACTGCCCCAGAGGTTTAGCATGAGTTCCTTGCTCTCACCCAGTGGGAAAGGCTCCCACCCCATATGTATATCTGCTGAGTTGGTCTGATCAAAGTGCCATGTGTGTTTGATCATTTCATATTGTGTGGGCCTGAGATCCCTCCTAGTAATAAGTGTTTATTGTTCTAGACAGAAAGGGAGAGGGACACACAGTACACACACAGAGGGGAGGGAGGAGGACAGGAGAGAGAGAGCGTGAGCTCACACTAGCTCGCCTGCCTTCTCCTTTCCCTAGGGCAAGTGGGAGGTAAAGAGAACACCACCACCAACCCAGACTTTCTCTATCCCTGTCCCCACCCTTCACACCTCAGTCAGCAGCTCAATGAGATCTCCTCCTGGGTTGGCTCTAATGACCTCCACCAGCGTCTGGACAAAGTCTGAGCCGCTTTCTTCAACCCGATAGGCCACACAGCCTAGTCAGGGAGTGAGGCCAGAGAGGCAGTCAGTCTTGGGCTCCTCCCCTCTTGTATCATGACACTAGAAGCCTATTGAGGGTGGGAGGAATGAGACCGGCAAGGTATTCTGGGTATCTGCCTTTAGCAGGGTCAGGGACTTCTTGCCATCAAGAAGAAGTTGCTGATATTTCTAGAGTATTGGGGTAGAATCAATGTAGAACAAACATTTACTGTGGACTTGCTAGGTATCAAACATTGGTCAGGATCCTGAGGCCAACGGACCTGCCCTGTCCTTGAAGAACCTACACAAGTGTTTAGCATAGTGATCACATGACAAAAAGCTTGCCATAGTAATGGTGACTATAAAGAATACACTATGGGGCAGAGATGGCTTCACTGCAGCTGGGCTGGTGCATCTGCTCCTGCTGATACCGAAGTCACTACAGGCCTCAGGGCAGGAAGCTAGGTCTAGCAACAACCATGGGTTTCTTACCCTCAGCAGCTGAGTAGACAGTAAGGATGTCTGCTTGGCCAGTGCTCCCTGCAAAAGAGACAACTCCCTTTACAGGCATCCTGGGGACTCCACCTGCCTTGGGTCTTGTCATCTCTGGTTCAAGGGCAGCACAGGACAGTGGAAAGAGTGCAGGAAAGGAAGACAAATGGAAAACCACAAGCCTTACAGCACTCGGACTGTATGAACTCAGAGAAGCTAGTTCTCCTTGCTGACTCCAAACTGCTAGGCTCAGTCAGGTCCCTTGCGGCTTAAAGAGACATTCCCTCCCTGAGTCTTGGCAAAGAAGGGGCAGATGTGGTGATAACAGAACCCAAGATGACAGTCCTGGTAGTATGCCAGGAATGATTCCCACCGGTGTGCCAAGCCCAGGCTCTAGAAGGAAAGCAGACCCACCTGGGGCATCAACATGAACCTGGAGAACATCTGCCTGAGTGGGGATGCCTGGGGGTGCTCGCAGCCAGCGCCTGTACCATGGGAGAGCTCTTGGCCCCACACCAGGGTCCCTGTTCCCTGGAGAAGGAGTGGGGCAGATATGTTTACTCAGTGGTACCTCAGACTCCATATAATAGTGGGGCAGGCTTGTAGAGCTGGTAGTAGTCCTACAAGCTCAAGGTTGTGGAGAGGAAAGGCTAGTGTGCAGGCTTCCTGGAGGAGGTGGGTGGGAAGTGCAAGGGGGCCAAGGACTGGCAGAGGAAAGCCAGGAGAGCTGGTTGGGCTGGAGACAGGGCCTCTTACCCCCACGGCAGGCCTGAAGCAGGAAGACCTTGGGGCGGCCATGCAGTGCCTGGCAGCAGTTCAGCTCCTGGACCAACATCTCGGACTGTACTTCTTGCCCATCAACCCCCAGCAACTGCCCTTGTGGGCCCCCATGGGCCATCAGGGCCAGCAGGGCACAGCTCACAGGGCCCTTGTGAGTGTCCAGCTTTTCCCGGAATCGAACCAGCTCCTCCCGGAATGCCTTAAGTGTGAGGACAAGGGCAAGGTCTGAACCAGTCTGGTTGCCCTCCATGGGGACTGGAGGCACTTCTTCAGCCTCGACCTTGGAGAGCAGGTTTCCCAAGGCAGGGAAGTGACTGTCATATTCATGTAGCAGGAAGTCAGAGGCTAGATATATAAATGTACTTTCTGCCTGGGATGCGGGAGAAACCTAGGAAGGAAAGCTCCAGGGTCCTAGGGGAGGGGTACCCTTCCTTCCAAGCACTATCAATTTTGGGCTTCCCTTGACCTGAGCTGTAGGGTCTGTCCTCAAGGTGACCTTGAAGCCCAAGGCCTGGCACAGGTCCACCAGTGCTGCCACATCATGCTGTGCCCCAAGCCGGTCTTGAATCACAGCCAGTAGGAGGGCGGCCCTGGTCCCAGACAGGTCATACTGTGCACTTGGTCTGGAGTCTGACTGTACAGAGAGTTAGGGACACAAAGTGGGCTGAGGGGACTCCCAGTTCCTCCTCTCCCCATCTGTATCTCTCTCAGCCTCCACCCAACCTGCAACTGTCCACACAGGACTAGCATCTCACCTCTGGCTGCCAGGGCTCCACATCTCCCAAACACAGGGTCCCCCGCAAAGAGGTCCTAAAGAAAGGGCAGTAGGAATCCCCAGCAGACTCTTCAGCTACTCTGCAAAAGAGCTGAAGAGGGCAGGGCCCAAGGACACCTCAGAGAGCTGTACTGTTAGGGATGGGCGTGGGCTGCATCCTAAGAAGAGGGTCAGGTAGCTGGGCGGTGGTGGCGCACGCCTTTAATCCCAGCACTCGGGAGGCAGAGGCAGGCGGATCTTCGTGAGTTCGAGACCAGCCTGGTCTACAAGAGCTAGTTCCAGGACAGGCTCCAAAGCCACAGAGAAACCCTGTCTCGAAAAACTAGAAAAAAAAGAAGAGGGTCAGGATCTTGGCTCCAGGGGAGACTTAGCCTTACTACAGGCTTTGGAGGTTACATAGAAGGGAGGTAGAGGGAAACACAGACGTCAGGATGGACTTAAGCAAGACCTAGGCTCTGACTCATACTCAAGTTCATTATCTCACCCTAGGGATTAATACACACAGAGGCAGGACCCCCCTGGAGAAGCACAGGTCTGTGGAGGAGGCGGTGCTAGGCTGACAGAGCCATGGAGCAGAGCTGGGGTCCACAGGTCTCACTTCTATGTCACTCAGACATCACTGAACTGCCTGGCAAGATGTTCAGACCTCAGGACCAAACCTGGGCCCATCTCAGCCACAAGGGCCTTTCAGTAGAACAGGATAGCAGCCACTGCCTGCTTGAGTGTCAAAGGGCGAGGCTAAAGTTTCACTGTAGATACCAAGAGCACAAGGAAAGTTAGCACGATGACAGTGAGACTGGCCAAGCCACCAGGGAGGGCACACTACTTTCAGGGAATACTTCGGGCGAAGGCATGGGATGTAAAGAAAGTTTGGAGTCTGGCTGGTCCCATGTAGGTGTGTAGCTGATAAAGGTTTTCAGAACAGATGCAACAGAGTGTGCATAAATTTAACTCTGGGGAGCCAGGGAGACACAGGTCCCACCTTCCCTTCTTCTGGGTCCCCCCACCTCTGTCAGCAGCTGCAGCAGTGACCAGTGAGGATGTTGACTGCAGATTTTCCCCAGACCCGTGAGGAAAGCTTCAGGCTCCCAGGCAGCTGGGAAAGAAGCACCACAGGGCTGTGTAGGTAAGCCAGAAGGTCCCAGCTTTCCTGCTCATCCCCACCTTCACTTTTTCTTCCCAGAACTGGGGTCACTGCCTAGACACTCACCCTGGAGGCCACTAGAAAGCAACAGGAATATTTTGGGGCAACCCCGCAGGGCCCCACAGCGACTCAGCTCCTGAACCAGCAGCTGTGGCCGCCTTAGCTGCCTACTGGGGGCTATCAAGACCACAAGGGCACACCCCACAGCACCCCTCTGGATATCCAGATGCTCCCGGAACAATCTCAGCTCCTCATGGAAGCTCTAGGAGAAAGAGGCACAGTCTGGTGAGGCCCCAGCTAAAGGTGAGCGCTGTAGCAAAGGGTGAAGGTTGCAGGGTCAGTCTCACCTGGACTGAGGCCTTCCTCTTCTCACAGTTTTCAAATCCCAGAGCCTGGAACACACCATCCAGGGCAGCAGCTACAGCCCCAGACACCCCGGGACTGCTGAGTATCAAGGCTACCCTTGAACCCTGCACCCTGTATTTTCCCTGGGGAAGGAAAGTCAGAGCTATGCTGGGCTGAAGCCCAGCTGGGTATTGGGAATGGACTGAGCCAGGCAGAGCATCCCACTACCTTTCTTCCCAAGCTGTCCCAAGCATCTGCCAACTGTGCAGCCGCCTGCAGGGTCCCAGACACCAGGAAGGCCATGAGGACCAGTGGGGCTTCCTCCAAGCCCAGAGCTTACTCTCTGGCTCTGGTTCCAAGTACACTGGGGCCTGATCCTTGCCCTCTTCTACACATGTTGCCTCCTATCAACTGCTATGATTCCATCTGGACTTTGTCCTTCTTTGGTAACCCTGGGCTCCACTCCTCCAGCCTAGCTCCCTTCTCTAGCTCTGGCTGATAACTTCATGACTTCATGGCTGGCATTCCTGTGTTCCCACCTGAGCCATGAGCTTGAGCTCAATTCTATTCTTAGTCCTTGGCCCATGCTCCTACCTGATCGTGTTACACCTACGTGTCTCCCTTAGGAGGTGCCAGCTCTACAGCCCATACTACTCCCAGCATCCTTTTCACCTATCCTCCATGCGACTGTGCACAAAGTCCAAGCACACAAAGGTGCAGAGCTTGAGGCAGGAGTAGCTAGCTGACTGGAACCTACTGAGTCAACAGTATGACCTTGGTTGCTTGCTTCGTGTGGGAAATGGGGATGGTTGAGACCACAAGGCAGATGTGCTATACTGGGGGCTGGCAGAGGAGAGACCCTGGGGACAAAGGTTGGCACACATGAATCAGTAAGGGACAGAAACATCTTCTCTCTTTCTATCCCCAGGAGAGGTCCCCTAAGTCTGACAAAATGAACCAAGAGGATCAGCAAGATCAGACAAGGACGGGCACCACCAGCTCACTATAGGCCCCAGCTTGTACTGGGGGCTGGTAATAACAGCTGAACTCCTTTTAGCTGATTAACCCCTCTGACAACTTCAAGCTCTCACAGGGCCAGCTGAGCTCTTGATCCCACAGAGCAGGTGTCTCCTCATTCAGACAGTCAGTTCCCATCAGCCCCTTGCTCACTTTACCTCTGCAACTGAAAGAGGACCTGGCCGACTTCAAGTCATGCTTGACTCCTGCTCTTCCAAACCAGGACTGCACCGACTGACACAGGAGAGTCAGTCACAGGGCTGCAGGTACAAGATGTGGCTCCCCCTGGTGACTGCACACACCCTGAACTGCACTATCAGCGTTAACAAGCCAAAAGATAACTCCCATGCCCCTAACTCAGAAAAGCCAGCTAAAAAAATGACAGCTTCAAGGAATATTTCCATATTTATTCAAACCTTTCTGAACCCCGCTGGGCTGAGCCCTTTTGGGAGGGGGGGTCTATGCTCTGTCCTGTTAATGTCAGTCTGCACACAATGCAGACTAAGCATGGAATACAGTGCTCAGGCGTCAGCTACAAAGCTGACTGAGTGCTAATGTAAGTACGACAAAGGCCGCACGTCTGGAGGAACGGGTGTTCTCCAGACTCAGCCTGCTGCTACAGCCACCACCTCCATTAACCTCCAGACCTGCAGGCAAGTGTGTCTCAGGGCTCACAGCATGACAGCTAGGCGGCTTCCTGGGGTTGGGGCAGAAAAGAGGGGTCACAGGTTGGAGGTGGGGGAGTGTGGGGGGTGAAGGCCAGGAAGCTGCTGTGACTGAACCCATGGGTGTGGGCCCATGGTCCTTGCCAAAGCCAAGCAGTCCCCTGAGGATGGAGGCCAGTCCCCACAGGAAGGCACAAGTAGACAGAAACAGAGAGCCTCCAAGCAAGGAAGCCCGGAGGATCCTGGGGAGAAACCCTAGGTCCTGCCTGAGAGGCCTCACACCACCTGATACTCAACTAGAAACTGAAGCTCCAGGCAACAAGTGGAAGAAAAATCCAGAGCAGGAAGGGGAGAGACAGGAGGCAGAAGATCCCGGGAGCAGGCAGGCCAGTTCAGAGTACAGGGACCTTGGGTCCCTTCAATAGCATGGCAGTGGTCACAGGCAAGAGGAGAATTCTCCAGGAGGAACAAAGAAGAGAGGCTGTGAGGCTCACAGGGAGTGTCCACCTTGCTGGACTGCTCAGGTCCCACTGGCGACTCATCCCACGGGTTGGGCCATCTTGGCATGTAGGCTCTGGTGCGCGATGAGGTGTGCACGCTGCTTAAAGCTCTTGTCACACTCGCCACAGCCAAAAGGCCGCTCGCCTGTGTGCACACGCCGGTGGTCCAGCAGGTAGGAGCGCAATGAGAAGCTCTTCCCGCACTCGCTGCAGCCAAAGGGCTTCTCCCCTGTGTGGATGCGCTGGTGGTCTGCCAGGTAGGCGCTGCGGCTGAAGCTCTTGCCACACTCAGAACAGGAGAAGGGCTTCTCGCCCGTGTGCACGCCCTGGTGACGCACTAGGTCAGAAGAGCTGCGGAAGCTCTTGTCGCATTCAGTGCATTTGTGTGGCTTCTCACCAGTGTGCGTTCGCTGGTGCCGGGCTAGATCTGAGCCCCAGCGGAAGCACTTCCCGCACTGCCCGCAGCTGTGTGGCTTCTCAGTCACTAAATCCCGAAACTGGCGCCTGCGAGTGGGCGGTCGCCCCCGACGCGCCACCACCAGCGGGCCTAGAGCTGTCCTCGGTGGGTTCTTGGTCTCCCAGACCTCGGTGTCAGCCTCCTCGGGATTCCAGGCCATAGTCACTTCACAGTTAGTCTGTCCGGACAATGTTGTCACAGCCTCCTCTGGAGGAGATCTCTCGCTCTGGCTTTTGGATCCCAAACCTGCAAGGCAGGGAGAAGCCTCTTTAGTCCCCCTTGACTCGGGGACAGGAAGTTTTGAGATTCAGGCTGTTGTGGTCCAGACTTCTTACCTACAAAACGACCATATGGGCGAGCAAGATGGCTGAGTGGATTCAGTCACCTGCTGCCAAGCCTAACCGCCAAGCCTGAGCTTGTCCCCCAGAACCTACATTGAGAAAGGAAGGAACCCCAGAAAGCCGTCCTCTGACCTCCACACATGTGCCTCTCTGTACTGCACACAAAATAAAAATATTAAAATGTAATTTTATTTTAAAAGTCCATTTTTTAATGGGAAGATGATAAAAGGCCAGCAAAAGAACAGCTCTGAGGTAGCCTTAGGGAGACGCTGAGCTGATTCTTCTGTAAAAGCAACTGCTATTACAAAGACCCTGTTCCCCACCTGTGGCCAGTGTCTTCACAGCTGAAGCTAATGGCTCATTCCCTGCCTGTAAACTGAAGGCACCAGTGTATGTAGCTAGTGTGGCCCCTCATTCCTTCAGCTCCGTTGCAGACACAACACACAGCAGCCTTGGACAGGGAGGAACCCCAAGCCCACTCACAGTGCAGCCACATAAGTAAGATGAGACCAGGCAATGCTGAGAAAGGGCTTGACTTGGCTGAGTTCAAATATTGGGGTGCAGCTAGGGCTCTGCTTGCTTTTTGTTTTGGTTTTAGCATGTCTGTGGCTGACAAGACCCATCAACCTCACTGAATCTCAGAATATTGTCTGGGAACAAACACTCCTATGCACCAGACTGAGATCTGATGAGAAAATGCCCTTACAAGCCCTCAGCATGGCGCCCTCAGCATAGCGTTGGCACAGAAAACACTGGTCAGCTTCTCACATAACCCACAGAGACACAGACACTTGAGCACCACAGGAGGCTGGTGAGGAAACTCGGAGAAGGCTAGCTTTAGAACCCGGTTAAGGAAGGGTGGGAAGAAAAACCAGGAGTACAGCAGAAAGAGGACCCCTAGATCTGCTTACCGAGAACAGCATTCCGGGAGTTCTCTCTCTTTATGTCCCAGAAGAGATCCCTCTGAGCAGGGTCCAGGGAGCCCCATTCTTCTTGGGAAAAATAGAAAGGGATGTCTCCCAATGCCACAGGTTTTTGGAATGGGGAGATATGACCCAGCTGAGGTCTCCCAGACAGCTGTGAATGGGGACAGGAGGGGTCAAATTATATGTTCAACTGCACCAAGTCCTCTGAGGGAACAAAGGGACTGCTAACTCACATGCACTGCAGAGGCAAAGGAGACATCCATCATCTCTCCGGTCTGTACTTCTTTAGGAACAGGAAGCTCGGCTGAAGGGAAAGAACAGAGCTTCCTACAGGTTGAGGGCTGAGATTGTCAGCTTCATCTACACTTGCAGGAGCTCACGTGACTGAGCTTCCCTGTGCCTGTTACCCTCAGGGCAATTGTAAAGAAGAAACCTAGGCCCTGTGTAGCCAAACTGCTGATCAAAGAGTCTTACCAGGGCTGTGCTGTTCTTGGGGTGCAGGTAGCTGTTTCTGTACCCTTGCCTTCTGGGGAGGCCCTGGAGTCTGGAGTGCCTGGACTGCTGCCTTAGGCTCCACTTCAGAGGGCTCATCCTGTGCAGTAACAGTAACAAGCCCATTAGCACAAAGACCAGGGTGTGTGTGTGTGGGGGGGGTGTATATAGGACTCCGCCATTAGGAGCCTGAGGGTTGGGTGGGGCAAGAGATTAAATGGCAACCCAGAAAAGACCAGAGAAGAACGTGACACTTCCTGATCAAGAGGCAAAAAACAATCCCTAAAAGGCTAAAGTTACAGCTACTTAGCAAAGGAGAAAGGTGTGTGTGGTGTGGGGGAGGGGGTCCTCCTGCCAAGGCAGAATCCCACACCCTAGCTGCTCATTAACATATCCCCAGAGGCTCCCAATGTCAATGACTCAAGACTGCACCACCTTCTCAGTCCCCTCCTGTGCTGTGTTGCCTGTTTTTTGACTAAGTGAAGCATGAAGAGTTGTGTGGAGCTTAAAATATTTCTGCATTCCCTGGGGAGGCAGAGGCAGGCAGATCTCCGAGGTCAAGGCCAGCCTGGTCTACAGAGTGAGCTCTATATTTACTTAAGACTTGTCTTTCAGAAAAGCATCCCGTGCTGCATTGGGATTGTGTGTATGTGTGTGTGTGTGTGTGTGTGTGTGTGTGTGTGTGTGTGTGTGTGTGTGTGTGTACACTTCCCTGGACTCAGGGTTTCCCTGCCCCCTGTAGAGATCTGTCTCCATGAAAATGGCCTCAACTCTTCAGGCTCCTAGTCATGGAAAGGACCCTTCACCTGTGGCCAGGCTTTCAACGACTGACTCTGTATGTCCTCCACCAAAGCGACAGCTTCCTCACCGCTCCCAAGGTGCCGTCTTTGCATCTGGGCTTGGATCTCCCCTGGTAGCACAGCTAGGAACTGTTCCAGCACCAGCAATTCCAGGATCTGCTCCTTGCTGTGCAGCTCCGGCCGCAGCCAGCGGCAGCAGAGCTCCCAGAGCTGGCTGAAGGCTTCGTGTGGCCCAGCCACATCCCGGTAGCAGAACTGACGGAAGCGCTGGCGGCAGGCTTCTGAATCCTTGCTGTCCACCTGCTGGGCAGGTTCCTGCTCCCAAGAGCAATCTTCCACCTTCACAATCAGAAGTCCTCCTTCTTCTTCCCCAGGAGCATGGTCTTGGAGCTCCTGGAAGGATGCCATTTCCCTGACCTAATAGGTCGACCTTAGCTCGGGGCTCCAGAGCTGACCCTTTCAGTCTCCCAGAGGGGCTCTCTGTGACAGCTGGGCTGGCATCAGGACACACATGCCTATGGAAAGAGCAAAAGAACAGGAAGAGTGGAATACACCAGCCTGGAACAAAGTCTAGAGATCTGGCACCTTATCCTTTTGTACCTCTAAAGCTTTTTTTTTTTTTTTTTTTTTTTTTTTTGGTTTTTTGAGACAGGGTTTCTCTGTGGCTTTGGAGCCTGTCCTGGAACTAGCTCTTGTAGACCAGGCTGGTCTCGAACTCACAAAGATCCGCCTGCCTCTGCCTCCCGAGTGCTGGGATTAAAGGCGTGCGCCACCACCGCCCGGCCCTCTAAAGCTCTTTAGGCTTCACTGTCTCTATACAGACCCACAATCCTTTATCACTACATCTGACACCCCAAATCTGGGCCGCAAAAACCTAACCTCACTCATTTGGAAGCACTTCTGCTGCTATGAGCATATTTTTATCTTCATTTATAGTAACTGTTCAAACTTAGTAGCAGAATTAAGTATGTTTATGCAGTCTGGAGATTGATTCCCTGAGCCAGCTGTGTGTAGCGCAGTTGTTACAGTGGTTGCCTAGCACTACATTAAACTGGGTGGGATGGTGCAGACTTGCAAGCCCAGCACTTGCTCATCTTCAGCTACATGAAGTCTGCAGCTAACCCTGGATACAGGATATCCTGCTGTGTGTGTATATAAATCACTGAGGGCCTAAGAGAGAGCTCAGAAGTTAAGAGCACTTGTTGCTCTTACAGAGGACCCAGGTTCAGCTCCCAGCACTCACGTGGTGGCTCACAACTCACTGTAATTCCAGTTCTAGGGGACCCAACCCCCGTTTCTGACTTCCTCAGGCAACAGTTCTGCAGATGATGTACACACATCTATGCCGGTAAAACACTCATACACATAAAATAACTAAATCTAAAGAAAAGGCTTCAATCACTGAGCTATTCTTTCTTTTTCTTTTTTTTATTTGGTTGCGGAGGAGGGTGGCATTTTAAGACAGGGTTTCTCTATGTAACAGTCCTGGCTGTCCTGGAACTCACTTCTTACAGCTGGCTGGCCTTGAATTCACAGAGATCAGCCTCGCTTCCTGAGTGCAGAGATTAAAGCCTGTGTCACCACCACCCAGCGTCACTGAGCTATTCTTAAGATATGTTTTTCATCATAAAGGCTGTAAAATTTCACTGGATGTAGTGGTAATGCATGGTAATATATATCTGGAATTCTAGAACTGTAAGGAACAAAGCCAGAGTGCCCAAAGTTAAAGATCAGTATGGAATATAGAGCAAAACTATCTCAAAAAAAAGTTATAATTATCGTGTTTAATTATGAATGTTGTCTCGAGTCCCTTTACTGATGGGCCATACTGTTATTTTTCTCAAATTTGAAAACTTACAAATCTACAGGGTTGGAGAGATGGCTCAGTGGTTAAGAGTATGTGTTTCTCTTGCAGAAACGGCAGACTATATTCCCAGCAGCGACACAGAGGGTCAAAAATCCTTTTTAATTCTAATCACAGGTATCTGTCGCCCTCTATTGGCCTTCTCAAACCCTGCATGCATCTGATACACTACATGAAGGCAAACACTCAAGACAACATAAAACAATCTTTAAAAAAAAAAAAAGCTTACAAATTTTACAAGTTCCAGAAACTTCTTACTCCAGATATAGGGTGGTATCAGATACCCCATGGACATCATTCATTCACAACTATACATGAATGTATGGCATATATTTATATTTTATGTTACTACTGCTTCACAATATTCTCAAAAGTGTAATTTGAACTTTTGCCGGTTTTTTTGTTTCAACAGTCTAAGTAGCATGAGCATCATAATTTAAAAAACGAGAAGGGAATGTTAATATACCAAAACATGTTTCTTTTGATTCACTAACAATCTCATATATGACGGTGCCGCATTTTTCCCCTGTGCTTTTACTGCAAATTGTTATCTTCAAAATCGACAAGTGCTTTATGTGTGCTTTACATAAATGAGATCTTATGAGCATACCACTTTGGATTTTGTGTTTTTCAATTAGCAACGTTTCTTCATTAGTAGACTGGGGTGCTCCAGTTTCCGAACCAACCCGAGTGATGCATCCGGGCAATTTCCAATTCTTCTCCACTACTACAAGCACTTTATTTACGCTTCTCTTCTCGAGCCTTCTGCCTCATCATCCTTCAGGGACCGAGGAGGTGTCCTCGAAGAGGGCCCGGACTCACCAGGGTCGCTCGGCAGGACGTGGGAAAAGGGGACGGTCCCAGCAGCCTGGCGAAAGCAACAGGGACCGGGAGAGCAAGGAGCCGCCGGCGGCCGCGATGCTCAGAGGAGCACGTCCCCTCCGGCCTGCGCCTCGGGCGCCAAATCCGCAGGAGCCCGACTGCGCGACAAGACGCGCCGGTCCCGCCCCCGGGACACACCGCCCCGAGCCGCCAGGTGCTCGAAGTTTCCCCACCAGCTCCCGGCGCCGGAAGTTCGCGCGGGGATCGCTGGGAAACCAGCCGGCGCATGCGCGAGGACAAGCGTTAGTACTCATATACCGAGCGCCGCTTGTCAGAGGTGGCTGGCCAATGAACAGGGAGAATTCCCACTGCTAGCCAATCTGGGAAAACCTAGGCTTTGGCAAAGTCTCATTTTCGCCTTCTGGGTCGCACTTATCCTATATCAGGTCCTTGGGAGATCTCGGAGCTTCCTGGAAAATGGACTCTAATTAGAGCGGAGCCTCCATCCTGGGCAGTATCCCCTTCCCACCATTTCCATCTGTACTGAGCTGAGGAGCAGGAGTCCTGATGCTTGGGGACTATGAGCTGGAGGCCCACCTCTGCCTGGACCCCTGCATTGTTGCAATATTGATGTTAATGGTGAGTTAGCTTTATCTTGTAAACATCTTTAATGTTTATTTTCCTATAAATAGACAAGGGCAGGACTCTCCCTTGTAGCCTCCGTCGCCTTAAGCAAAAGGATTGTTAGTCATACATACAGCCGGAGTGACTAGCTATCTGGAACATCCACTCAATGGACACCTTGAGAAAACTACACGTAGATAAAACCTGAGGAGCCTCCCCCAGGGCTGTTTGAGACAGTCGTCAGTTCTTGCTGTCACCAGCCTCTGAATTCTAAATAAGCCTGAAGCTTGACCACCAAGGCTACAAAGGGAGCACTTCTCTCTGTTGTGATTGATTGCTAAAAGATAAGGCTGTGATTGTCCAAACACCCCTTCCCCGAGGCATATAAGCAGACACATTGAATGGCGCACAGCAGACTGGGAGATACTTGTGTCGCCTCTCCTGGTGTTGCTCTATTAGTCCCAGGGAAACTCTTGAGTGGTCTTGCCTTAGTTGGAGTAGTAAAGGCTGAGCTGGTAACACAGTAACAAGAAGCAGAACTGTACAAAAGAACATTAAGAGCCAGGGTGGTGGTGCATGTCTCTAATCCCAGCATTTGGGAGGTAGAAGTAGGTGGGTTTGAGGACAGCCTGGTCTACAGAATGAGTTCCAGGTCAGCCCGGACTTCACAGAGAATCCCTGTCTTTAAACAAAATAAAATAAAATTAAGTGTTTTTGCATTGGTGTGTGGCTATTACCATCTCCTTTTCAACTTGGAAAATCTAAACTACCACATTAAACACTGTCTTAGGGTATCTGTGTCGGTTATAAAACACCACAACCTTAACCAGACCTTGGGAGAAAAGGACTTATTTCAGAATTCTCAGGTCACACTCCATTGCTGAGGAAAGTCAGGGCAGGAACTCAAGCATGGCAGGAAGCTGGAGGCAGGAGCTGATGCAAAGACCATGGAGGATGCTGCTTACTGGCTTGCTCCTCATGGCTTGCTCAGCCTGCTTTCTTAGAGCATCCAGGACCACCATCCCAGGCACCATCCACAGTGGACTGTACCCTTTCATATTAAGAAATCCAACAAATACATCATAGGCTTGCCCACAGGCCAATCTGGTGGGGGTCATTTTCCCAATTTAGGTTTGCTCTTTCAAAACAACTCAAGCTTGTGTGAAACTGACATAAAAACTAGCCATGACTTATGGAGGCATCACAATCCCTGACTTCAAACTCTACTACAGAGCTACAGTACTGAAAACAGCCTGATATTGGCATAAGAACAGACAGGAGAACCAATGGAACCGAATAGAAGACCCAGATATCAATCCACACATCTTCGAACACCTGATATTTGATAAAGAAGCAAAATATATCAAATGGAAAAAAGAAAGCATATTTAACAAGTGGTGCTGGCATAACTGGATATTGACATGTAGAAAAATAAAAATAGACCCATACCTAACATCATGCACAAAA
>JAQHUG010000037.1:205878-252465 GCA_028555095.1 Dicrostonyx torquatus
AACAAGAGCGCTGACGAGCCGTTAACCGCCAAACGGAACTCTGCGCTATCTTGTAATGGCGAATGCTTTCTACCGCCACAGTTGGGCTGTTTGTTTTTGTGTTTAAAGGTCTATTTATGTGTGTGGTGCTCACGGAGCAAGAGAGTACAGTGAATCCCTGATGCTGGAGTTATAGGTGGTTGTAAGCTGCCCAGCATGCATGCTGGGAACCAAACTTAGCACCCTTCACTGATTAGGCAATTCTCCAGCCCCAGTTTCTTGGTTTGGGGATCTTTGAAACAGTCTCACACAGTCCAGGCTGGCCTAAACACTGCTATGTAACCAAGTGTCGTAGTGACTTTCTATTGGTATGATGCAGCACCATGACCAAGGGTTAGAGTCCATGACCATTGCGGCAAGGAGCAAGGCAGCAGGCAGGCAGGTTTGGCACTGGAGCAGTGGCCAACAGCTTAATCTTAGTCCACAAGTAGGCAGAGAGAGCAAGGTAGCAGGGATTGCTATGGGCTTTTGACCCCTCAAATTTCCCATGGAAGCACTCTTAACCAGTGAGCCATTTCTCCAGCCCCAGTTAGAGCCTCAAAAGCGAGTTTTTATGGGGTGTATTGGGGGTTGTTTTGTTAATTTTACATTTATTTGGGGAGTGTGTATGGAGGTCAGAGAACATCAGTCTCAGGAGTCAGTTCTCTTCTTCCACTCAGGGTCCAGGGGGCAGAACTCAGGTCCGTAGGCTTGACAGCAAGCGCCCTTACCTGCTAATCTACCTCACCAGTCCATCTTTTGAAATTTTTTCTTTGCACTGATAATTTGATAATTTATGTGCAAGCTTCCAAATGTAAAGTGCTTACAGTGAAATCTTTTAGTCTCCCCTCACCTGCATCTCCTTTCTAGAAACAAACAGTACTATCCATTGCAGAGGTATTTTACACTCAGACCAAAAACTGTATTTAAGTGGATCCTTTTTACTCTGCGTGTGTGTGTTGTTCATATGTGAGTGCAGGTGTACCTGTGCCCCCCCCCAAAAAAAAGTTAAGTAAGGTGAGGACTGAAGACGCCCCGTGTTGCCCATCAGAAGGACAGACAGCTCTGGATGGGAACAGCCCCTGAGCTGTGGTTTGGGGGAGCTGGGCTTCTCATGTGTGCTGTGGAGAAGCCCTGATTCATTCATGTCCTCCAAGCCTGATCACAGTGTTGCTTGATCATATGTAACTTGTATGACTTGAAGGCTAGCCACCTTCCTCAAGGGCTTCAGGGTCTTTGTGCAGACCCTAGGACCTCTGGCTGTCCATAGGTAGTCAGTCTACATTTGCTTCCTGTAATCTGAGCTGCCCTGTGTCATCCTGAAAGAAGATACAGGCATCCAGGCTTCCACACCTTCTAGCTTAGGTTCCCCTCGCTGCTTCCAAACAGGACTTCCGGGTACTCCCTGCTCCCATTCCCCACCCCACTGCCACCAGCAGATGGCCCATAGTGTGAGCTCAGTTTCAGCGACAACAGAAGCTGGGTTGAGAAAAGAGAATGTTGCTTATTCCACAAAGCAGATCCCCAGGTAATTGATGCAGTCTCATAAGTGGAGCCCAAGTGCTGCCTGATCCACACACTTACTGCAAGACCGTAGCCACCAGCACGTCCTCAGCCTTCACCTTAGAGCTTGCCACAAACTCTCACTCTGGCTCTTCTGGCCCTCTGTAGCAGCTTTGATGAATGTCCAGGGTCCCTTCCCCAAAGGCAGGATGGCATGCCAATTCCCTCTGGAGCTGCCTAGAAGGCCCGGGCTGGCTAATTCTCAGAAACATAAGTTTGATGACCAAACCCATTTGGGAATCTTCATGAGAACATCAAGCCCAGAAAGTATCCCATCTTCTAAATCTTAAAATGCCTGGGGCAGGGGGAGTAGGAAAGCTTAGGGAAGGAAGGGGCGATCCTGTGTCATTGAACCTGTCTTTCCAGCAACAGATGGCCCAGGAGGAATAGGCAAGCTTCTAAATCCCAGCCTGGGACAGGCCCAAGATGCTAAGAAATCTTAGTGCAGCTTCTGGGCTCAGGGTCCCTGCACAACTCTGGCAGTCAGAGTCTAGGAGGTGCAGACTCAAGTCCTCAGATCCATCAGAAGAGCTCAAAGCCCTTCCAAATAGGTTCAGCCGCTCGATAGCTCCAACTAGTCTGTCCAGCAGACCTCTATACCTACCTCCTATATTGTCCTAAATGTCCCTGGATTCCAGCTCAATCCTATAGGCTGTACTGCAACCCTAGCTCCTCCCTGTCCAGCCAATTGAGGGAAGTTCTGAATCACTTGCTCCCTCCTCATCCAGAGATCATACCACTGCCTTGCCTGCTACAGCTCCAGAGCCCTTACCGGCTCCCAAGCACCATTTATTGCTCCACAATGCAGTGTCCTGGTGCACCCGCATCAGAGGGTGGGTTACATGTGAACCCTTCCATTCCATCCAGTGGTCACTCATAAAAGTCCAAACACGGAACAAAGCCCTATCTCTCACCCTCCTTCCAGATGCTGGCTTTGCTGGGTCCACATGTCATTCTTCTCCCCTGTCTCTGTTTTTTAAAGCCAAATCCACCTCAGGACTTTTTGCAGAGGTCACACAAAACAAAGGCTGTTCAAAAGGTAGGGTTTGGTTGTTTTCTTTTTCATTTTTTTTTCCATCAATTTAAAGCAAAAAATGCAAAGAACAGAACTCACCCTAGTGGCAGCGAGCACCCCAGTATAAAGAAGCCACTGAGGGGCAGTACCTCCAACCCCAAGAAGTCACATTGGTGGGAGCCGGCTTCACTGGCTCCTCAGGCTGCAGCGGCTCCTCAGGCGTGGCCACAAGATGGCAGTGTGAGCTACGCTGTCCCGCAGCTCCGAGGCCAGCAGTCCAGCTTCAGGGCTGAGTAGATGCTGAGAAGTAACATTGTTCTAGAGGTCTTGTGTCATCTGACTTAGTTTTTGGAAGCCTTTTTGAAAAAGCAGAGTTCTGAGAAGAAAATGGGCCATCACACAGTGCTGTGGTCTGGTTTTACACTGCCAGTGACTGGTCAGCCCTTTTGGAATTCAAAATAATTCAACTTCCAAAATACTCCAAAAATCAGCTTGACAGACTCCAGAACTAGAGTACAGAACGGAATCAGGATCTAGAGAGAGATGCCCCAGAGGCAGAGGACCCAAAGTCTGTCACAAACCACAAGCTGATAGCCTTTATTGTTTACTCATGGGCAGGCACAGACACAATATCTTCTTTAGCCCTCACGTAGCCCAGAGCCCATGCCCAGCCCCACACCATGGATGGCAGAATCTCCAATGTTGGGAGCCCCTTGACTTTCTTTGCCTGCAGCTGCTCTGAGCACAAGACCCTGATGGCAAGGGAGTGGGTTCTGATGAGTCTACAGCTGAAAGATCCCGAGAGCTGGGGCATGGCTAAGGATTTCTATATAAACTGCCCCTGAGCACAATAAAGTGACATTGGCACTCTTGTATCAAGAGTGACCCGTGTCTCCGTCTCTCTCTGTGTGTGTGTCTGCTCTCTGTGTGTCTCTGTCCCTCTGTGTTTATCTATGTGTTTTTAAGTCTCAGCTTAGTTCCCAGCTCAGCAAATACAACCATTTTGGGTTTTTATACTCCAACATTAGAATCTCCAGGGCCAATAAACTAAGACATGGTGATGACAACAGCCTGCCTGCCCAAAATGTGGATTTGTGGAGAAAAGTGTAAAGTCCCATGGTCTGGTCCTTCACTGTCTGCCACAAAGGAGGGACTGGGTTTGTGAAACCTCCAGAGCAAGGTCCTGTGGGATGACTTTCCAGGTAAAGACAACTGACAGCCTGTGCTCCATCCCTGGGACCCACGTGGTGGAAGAAGAAAAGTGACTCCCCTAAGTTGTCCTCTGAACTACAGAGAGAGACAAAAACAGAGAGACTCAGAAAAATAAAAATTATAAAAGCAAATTCATGGGCAGGTCAGGGGATTAGCAATTCTGTAGGAGGCAAGTAGAACCCTGGTGCCCACCTCTTTTGGGCTCCTTCACTGTTTCCAGATCATTCTGTAGGTTCATAACATTGCCTTTCATTGACCTTCCACCTAAGCGAATATTGTTCAAATGGATAAGGATACAGGATCATAAAGGGTCAGGTCAGGATGTGAATTACCCAGCCACTGGGAACATTCACCTTGAACAAATACAATTTAAATGGATGGGGATAAAGTGAAGTACAATAATATTACAGTGGTCTCTGCCTTAAGGAAGCTTTGGTGGCTCATAAGAATGTGAGCTACATTAACAGAGAGTTGTACAATGCCTTAGGTTTTTGAAAAACAGAATTCAGAGGCCAGGCAGTGGTGTCACACACCTTTAACTCCAGCACTCAGGAGGCAGAGACATGTAAATCTCTGAGTTAGAGGCCATCCTGGTCTACAGAGCAAGTTCCAGGACAGGCAGGGCTACACAGAAACACCCTATCTCAAAAAAATAAAAAATAAAAAAACCCCCACAAAACTAAAAAGAATTCAGGGTTGAAGAGAGAGCTCAGTCTATAAAGCTGGGAACACAGCAAGCTCCAGTCCCAGTAAGAGACCCTATCTCAAAAAAATGACACCCAAGGTTGACTTCTCATGAATGAACACACAGGCAAAAAATGCAATGGCAACCACTGAAAGAACCCTTTGTCTGTGCCATGCATAAGAAGGAATTAAGAACGTCCACTATTTTTTTTCCTGGTGTGTTTATTTATATTGGCTCGCTCAGCAAATGTATTGATCCACAAACTACAGCTGGAGGCCAACGTCAAGTCAGTGTGCTTGGTTTTAGTGGCGGTGTTGTAGGTTTGTCATTGTATGATTGTTGTTTTAAGGTTTCAAAAGTCTTTTTTTTTTTTTTTAAGACAGGATCTTCTTTGTAGTCTTGGGTGGCCTGGAACTTGTTATGTAGACCAGGCTGGACAAGAGCAGGGATTGAAAGTGTGTGCCACATGCCAAGCGCATTTATTACTTTTTTTTTTTTTTTTTTTTTGGTTTTTCGAGACAGGGTTTCTCTGTGGCTTTGGAGCCTGTCCTGGAACTAGCTCTTGTAGACCAGGCTGGTCTCGAACTCACAAAGATCCGCCTGCCTCTGCCTCCCGAGTACTGGGATTAAAGGCGTGCGCCACCACCGCCCAGCTTTACTTTTTCAATATGCTATTTTTTAATGAATATGCTATTTTATGTTTGTTTGGCTTGTTTTTTTTGAGTCAGGGTTTCTCTGTGTAGCACTAGCTATCCTGTAACTCACTCTGTAGACCAGGATGGCCTCAAACTCACAGAGATCTGCCTGCCTTTGCCTCCCGAGTGCTGGAATTAAAGGTGTACCACCGCCTGACGAACGTGCTATTTTTAGTGAATTTTATTGGGCATCACCTGTGAGCTGGCTTCATTCTATTCGACTTTGTGTTGCTGGATATGTCTGTACAGCAAACAGAAACTGTTTCCAGAGTTAGATAGCTCAGTCCTTAAGAGCACTAGCTGCTTTTCTAGAGGATCCAGGTTTAATTCTCAGCATCCACATATCAGCTCACAACTGTCTGTAACTCCAGTTCCAGGACTCTGACGCCCTCTTCTGGCCTTCACGGGCACCAGCCATGCATGTGGTATACTGAAATGCATAAAGGCAAATATTCATACACATAAAAAAGAAAATGCTGCCGAGTGTGGTTGTGTTTGATCCCAACATTTGGTAGACAGAGGCAGGTGAATCTCTGAATTCAAGGCCAGCCTGGTCTACATAGTGAGTTCCAGGACAGCCAGGACTATGTAGAGAGACCCTGTCTCCAAGAAGAAGAAAGAGAGAGGGAGGGAGAGATGGAGAGAGGGAGGAAGGAAGAAAAGAAAGGGGAGAAAAGTGCCACACTTGATAAATACACGTTAAAAAAAAAAATTGAGCCAGGCAGTGGTGGTGCACGCCTTTAATCCCAGCATTTAGAGGCATAGGCAGGTGGATCTCACAGCGAGTTCCAGGACAGGCTCTAAAGCTACACAGAGAAACCCTGTCTCAAAAACCAACAACAACAACAAAATTTTTAGTTGTTTTCAAGACAAGGTTTTTCTGTATAGCCCTGACTGTCCTGGATCTTGTTCTGTAGACCAGGCTGGCCTCAAACTCAGAAGTCCGCCTGCCTCTGCCTCCCAAGTGCTGGTATTAAAGGCGTGCGCCACCAACACTGAGCAAATAGATATATATTTCTATAATCAGCTGGGTTTTTTTTACTATGCCAAAAAGTTTACTATTTTTTACATGTCAAACTTTAATATGAATAAACACGTGTAGAATTAAGCACAAACCGTGAGAAGAAAAAATTTAATTATCTGAATCAAGAGTAAATAAATAAAAGCTGGACCTAGTGGTACACACCTGTAATCCCATCACGTGAAAAGCAGAGGCAAGAGATCGCTACACGTTCTAGTCCAGCCTGATTTCTCTATAGCGAGTTTCAAACAAGCCAGGGTCACAGCCCTAAGAGCCCCGGTGAGGTGAGGCAGCTGACAGATGGAGTTAGTGAACAGTCTTTGTCCTCTAAGAGTCGAGCCTGAAGACCAGAAAACAGGACAATACCGGAAGAGTTACCGGAACGGTTGCCCAGACAACCGCGCGGCTTGATGCGCGGCACAGATAGCACGCTGCTGGGACTAACGTCGACGGTGATTGGCTGGTTTTCCTGGCGTCCATCTCCCTGACAACTGACTGGCTGAGGACAGGAAGGGAGGGTCTCCGGTGTGGAAAAGGCGTGATCAGACTCCTGACCTATATTACCTGTCAAGAGCTCTGGGGAGTTAGTGGTCCTAGGCCAGCGCTGCATCCACAGGCCTTCACCTCTGCCCGACTCTTCTTCCATCAGGACCCTGAGCCATGGTGCGGGAAGCTCAGAAGGAAATGTGCTCGCTGTCTTCGCCAGCGCTGTGCTCAGTAGCACACTAGTATACCAGGCGGTCAGCTATGGCTATGAGTCCTCGGATATCAAGACCCTCATCAGGCTTCCTACCCTTTCATGACACCCCACCACCCACTAAACCATCAGCTCCCTTCGAGGCCTGCAATACCAACACTTCATTTTATTTGTTCTTTGTTAAATATTTTTTAAGGTGCCCCTCTTTTTCTGACTGCACTCGCGTTCCTGTCCCCAATGCACCAGGCATACAGCCCGAGGAACTGAAATCACAGCCAACAATAGCCATCCTGCAAGTGAGCCAGTACCCTAAGGTCCCATGGATTCCCACAAGTCTTTGCAAGCAGTCCCTCACCTTCATTAAAGAGTTCTAGGAGAGAAGCTCACTTCACAGGTGGGAGCCCCCTCAGCCCCTCACTCTCAGCCACACAGAGACATTCCATTGCTGGCTGAGTGACATTTGTCCACAGACAAGAGAAAGAGCAGTCCGTCTTTCTGGCCTCTGACAAAGGACCATCTAGCCAGATGTGGTAGATAGAGCACATCTGTAATTCCAGAATTTGTGGGCAGAGCCAGTGGTTAGTGTCACCCTTAACTATACAGTGAGTTTCAGGTCAGCTTCAGCTAAATAAAACCTTTGCTTTTTTGAGACAGGGTTTCTCTGTGTAGCTCTAGATGTCCTGGAACTTGCTCTGTAGACCAGGCTGGCCTTGAACTCAAGAGATCCATCTGCTTCTGTCTCCTAAGCAAAGTTCAGGATAGCCAAGGCTACATAGTAAGACACCGTCTAAACAAACAAACAAACCAAAATAAAAAGTCAAAAACACCACAACAAGCTTGGCAGACCTGACACAAATTCACAGTTGTGTGACTTGTGATTCAGGGACTGGAGAGATGGCTCAGCAGATAAGAGACAGATGTGCAGGAAAAACACCAATGCACATGAAACAGGCCAATAAAATAAACAAACAAAACAAAACTGAGGCAACAAACCCAGCCAGAGAGTAGAGGTAACACAGACAATGCGCACCACGGATCCACTGGCTCTGCTCAAGCCTGGGCAGCCATTATTATTCTCTGTATCCTATTCAAGCTACAGAACTGCTTCCCTTAGAAGGTAGGCACCACCCAGAGCTGCAGACAATATGCAGTTCCCTGAGGCCTCTCTGGGTATCAGAGCTGAATGTTCTCTTGGCAGCTGAGCCACAGTGCAGGATAAGGCTGGGCCCTGGGTTTTAAAAGGAGCAAATGAGAATGGATGCCACAGAGGTTAAAAATCAGAACTTTTGTTCAAAACCAAATGGGAAGGTACTGCACATTACAAATGACACAACCCAAGGAAGCTGCAAAAGGCATGAGAGGGGAGAGTGGTCCCTGGTGAGGACTTCCTGGTTTCCCTGGCAGGCCCCAGCATAAGCAGATGGAAGAGATACCCACAAAATAGCCAGGAGCCTAAGGCAGGTGATCCAATTCAGTAGACAGGAGACGAGTTTCCCTGCTCCAGGTTCCCGACATAAAAGCCAAAGGAGAGGCTAGGGCTCAGTGAGAGCCAAGGTCCCTTGTGACATGATGCAAGTTGAAGGGACCCCCTTTCCCTGGCTCCAGTTTCAGAAGTGACTGGCTGTCTTCCAGCTGGGAAGCTGAACTCAGAGCCTTTATTTACAAATTTATGGTCCCAAGATGAGCTGGGTAGTCTGCACCTATGATCTGAGTACCTAGGAGGTAGATGCAAGGAGCATCGGTCACAAAGATTGTTCCCAGATACTCTACATGAAACCGGGTCTCAAAAAACAAAATCAGATGTCTTAGCAAGTAAACATGTCTACTGCCAACCAAGCCTGACAACTTGAGTTCCATATCTGGAACCCACATGGTAGAGAACCAATTCTAAAAGCTGTCCTTGGACTTCCACAGGTGCAATGTGGCATGTGTGTACCCCACGTATACACATATATAGTCACCAACAACAACCGCAAAAACTAATTTCTTTAAAAAAAGGTCCCAATGGCTCGGCGGTAGTGGCACACACCTTTAATCCCAGTACTCGGGAGGCAGAGGCAGGAGGATCTCTATGAGTTTGAAGCAAGCCTGGTCTACAAGAGCTAGTTCCAGGACAGGCTCCAAAGCTACAGAAAAACCTTCTGACAAACGGACCCTGACCCGAGACAAGGTTAGGCACGAGAGGTTTCCCAGGCCAAAAGTGGTGACTCAGGGAGGCCTAAGGAACCAAGAGCTGCCGATCCTCAGAGATCAGCTCAAGCACCAGGCAGACAGAGCCACAGGCCACAGCTTGAAATCCAAGGCCTTTAATCTGCAGCTAGAGTGCTTGCCCTTCTCCTCCCATGTCACCATGTCCCACCTGGTGACAGCAGTGGCACCTTACAGCTTCCCGCCCTCACCCTTGTCCATCCCACTGGCTAGGACACAGTGTCTTCCCAGGACCCTAGTAGCATCAGCGAGATTGACCCAGCTTCCCTGGGCATTCCCCCTGCTCGCTTGCTCTCTGGCTTCTAAGTGGGAGCAGATGGGGGTGCAGTGAGCGCCCCTGCCGCCGCTGCCGCCCCCAACATGAGCATGGCCAGAGCCTTGGGTCCGGTGGTGTGGATCTTCTCATGCCGGTGCAGGTTGGAGCGGCGGCTGAAGCTCTTGCCGCAGAGTGGACAGGAATAGGGCCGCACACCGCGGTGGGTGCGCTGGTGGGCAGTGAGGTGTGAGCTGTGGCTGAAGCTCTTGCCACAGTCGACGCAGTGGTATGGCTTCTCGCCCGTGTGCGTGCGATTGTGCGCGATGAGGTTGGAGCGCTGGCTGAAGCACTTGCCGCACTCTGGGCATGGGTAAGGCTTGATGCCGGTGTGGGTGCGCTGGTGTGTGACCAGAGCAGAGCTCTGAGTGAAGCATTTGCCGCAGATAGGGCACTTGTGCGGCTTGGCGCCGGTGTGCGTGCCCTGGTGTGTGACTAGGTCCGAGCGGCGGGTGAAGCACTTGGCGCAGTGGTCGCACATGTAGGGTTTCTCACCGGTGTGGATACGCTGATGTTGGATCAGTGTGGAGTGGTGGCTGAAGCTCTTCCAACATGAGGGGCAGGTGTAGGGCTTCTCGCCCGTGTGGATGATCTGATGCTGGATGAGGTGTGAGCTGCGGCCGAAGCACTTGCCGCAGTCCGTGCAGGAATAGGGCTTCTCACCGGTGTGCGTGCGCCGGTGTGTCACCAGGTGCGAGTGCCAGCTGAAGCCCTTGCCACACTGTGTGCACGTGTACATCTTCTTGCCTGTTTCACCGACAGGGACCAGACCCTCCTCACCACTTTCCAGGACACCCTTCTCCTCCTCACTGGGCTTCTCTGGACCACTGTCTTCTGGGGTCTTGAGAGGATGTGTGTTGGGTGGGGATGGCTTTGGTTGCTTGGCTTCTCCAGCGTCTCTGGCCATCTTTGCATCCAGGCCACTAGCCACTTGCTGACCACACTGTGGCTCTTCCCCTGGAGTCCACCTGGCCCTGGTTCTTAAGGGTTTCTTATCCCCTAGGGTTGGCATGGCTAGGGTTGGTACCACCTTCCCCATTTCCACAACTCCTGTAAAAAGACAGGACTGCCAGCTGGAAACCTTCTGGAGAGCCCACGAGAAGGGAAGGCAGAGCTAAAAATCCGGGAGCTAGATTCTGGGAGTCAGGAAAAGGCAAGGGGAAGCCATGGAATCCCTCAAAACAAGAGCCACCCTCCAGCAGTAGAAAGATTTGGAAAGTCCTGTATCCACACCCACAAGGGGAAGCCCCAAACCAAGGAAGGCATTTGCTAAGGCCCTCACCTGAGCCAAGGCCTCGCCTCTCCTCAGCTCCTGTTGGTCTGCTGGAACTTGCCACCTCGACCTTCCCCTGAACTTGGGGAACCCAGAAAGGTCTGCTGAACGGAAACCCTGTCCAGAAAGAGAAGTGTGCTTCTGTCCAGTTGTAGAATCACCCCCAAACCACATTCCTCCCATCATCCCTCTCTCCAGCTCCACCGGACTCTGAGGGAAAAGGGGGAACAAGAGCCTTAGAAACCTAAGGCAAAACAAAAGGCACTCACAAATTCCCTTTAGAGCCAGGCATGGATGCCGGCTCCCGGGAGGCTGAGGGAGGGTACTGAGCTCAAGGCCATCCAAAACTACAGTGAGATTCTGTCTCAATAAAAATTAGTAAGTAAAATTTAAAAATTCCAGGTTTGGTGGCACGTCTGTGGAATTCCAGCACTTAGGAGGTGGAGAAAAGAAGGTTAGGAGTTTAAGGCCATCCTCAGCCTATATAATGAGTTCAAGGCTACCCAGCACTATAAGAGACCCTGTCTCAATTGGCTGGATGGTAGGGGGCTTGCCTTGCTACTAGGGACACACTGTGTTGTATCCCTGAGGAGTTTGGTGTACTTATTAAGATCAGAGGGCTGTGACTCCCATACCTCAATGTAAAACAGAAATTTGTTAGGTCATTAGTTAGGGCCCGCTTGAGTCCTAAGCTCCCTCTGATGTCCAGGGTTTGCTTGGACTTGTTGGTCTGGGCCCTGGGAAATGCTAACAATATTACAGGAGTGAGTGGGGTGGTTGATTTGCCCAGAATGGGTCTCAGGGCCTCCATCCAAGTCATCAACAGAACTGTCAAAGGCCATGGAGCCTCCAGCTAAGCCTGTGTGAGGATCCAAGTTCCATCCTTAGTAACCACATTAAAAGCCACAGTGGCAAAAGCTTGTAGTCCTAATGATGGGTGTCTGGATACCTGGAGCTCAATGGCTATCAGGCTTAGACAACTTGGTGAGTTCCAGACCAATGAAAGACCTCTCAGTCTGGAGAGATGGCTCAGAGGTTAAGAGCACTGGCTGCTCTTCCAGAGGTCCTGAGTTCAATTTCCAGTCAGAAACCACATGGTGGCTCACAACCATCTGTAATGAGATCTGGTGCCCACTTCTGGAAAAAAAAAATACATATATATATACATATATATATGTATATATATATACTTATATATATAATTAATTAATTAAAAAATTTTTAAAAACAAAGAAAGAAAGACCCTATCTCAAAAAAATCAAAGTGAGCCAGGCAGTGGTGATACACTCCTTTAATTAATTCCAGCCCTCAGGAGACAAATCCTTTAATCCCAGCCCTCAGGCAGATCTTTACATTCAAGGCCAGACAGCTAGAGCTACACAGAGAAAACACGTCTTGGGGAAAAACATCAAAAAATCAAAGTGGACAGCACTGAAACAGCAACACTCAAGGCTGACCTCTGGTGCTGTCTCTCTTCTAACCGCAGCCACTAACCAGCCTGGCTGGTGTTTCCTTTTAAATACCTTTGAGATAAGTGTCACTACTTAGCCCTGGCAGGTCTGAAACTCCATATGGAAGCATCAATCCTCTAGCCTTTGCCTCTGCCTCCTGACTGCTGGGTGTGTGAGCCATCACACCCAATATTCTGGCTGTTCAAACTCCAATCTGAACTGATCAAATAAAGTTTAAAATTAATCCCTCCTATCGTTTCTAGAATCCAGCAGGCCCTTTGCTTGTGGTCACCATCCTAGGACTGATGCAGACATTTCCATCTGTGTGAAAGGTTCTGCAGGGCAGTGCTGTCCAGATAAAGAAGACAGGAAGGGCCGGGCGGTGGTGGCGCATGCCTTTAATCCCAGCACTCGGGAGGCAGAGGCAGGTGGATCTTTGTGAGTTCGAGACCAGCCTGGTCTACAAGAGCTAGTTCCAGCGCAGGTTCCAAAGCCACAGAGAAACCTTGTCTCAAACCCCCCCCCCCAAAAAAAAAAAGAAGAAGAAGAAGACACAAAGGGGGAGCGGAGTTGAGGAGTGGGTAGGGAGGCAATAAATAGGCAGCCTTCAACACTCCCGTGGCCACAGAGGCGCCATGCAGGTGAGACCTTACCCACAGCCAGGCCACGTTTTTCCTGTAGTGCATCCCTGTAGAAAAGTTGCTGTGTGTGGTCCAGCCTTCCCCACTCCTCCCGGGAGAGGTACAGAGCCACATCCTCAAAGGTCACCGGCATCTGCGACAACATGAAAACAACACTATTCAGGGTTTGCTGTGGACATGGTAAGAAAGATGACAATGCCAGGCCTTCAACCTGCTGCCTCCAGTGACCTCATCACTTGGTTAGGCTGGACAGAAGAGCTACCCAAGAGTGGCCTTCTGTGGGATATGATGGTTAGGAGCAAGGCAGCATTTTTGGGTACATGGCCACAGCTCAGGCCACCACATGGTCTCATCTCTCAGAGGACAGGACTGATGTGAGCCCACGTGTGAGAGAGGGCTCTCAGGTGGCCCCAGCAGCCCTGCAGCATGAGGTTCTGACTCCACACAGGACGGGAGGCAGCACTCTGGAGTCACACTCTGTGCCAATCACAGAAAAAACTGATACCATGTGAGGACCAGGAAGAGTACTGCCTCTGTCCAGGCAGGCTGGGGGGACCCTCAGGGGACACTTACCTGGGACCAGGCAGTGAGGAGAGCTGCAGCCACCTGCCGTTCTCTGGTCCATCCTGCTCGGGAAAGTACAGGAATCCAGGGTGAGGGAAGAACTGCAGGAAGACAGGGTCCTCAGAGCAGCCAGCATCCCGGGCCATGAGTTTCCCCCAGTCACCTCAGCCTTCACCCGATTCAATTCAGGAAGCCAGTCACCCACTTGAAGGCTGCCAGAATGCACATGGAAATCTGGGGTTTCCCCCTCCCTCAGTAAAACCCTCAACTCTCCCCAGAATGTCTCCCCCAAGAAAGCGCACCCTTCTCCTACCTCCACTGGGCAGGAACAGGGCTTTTTCCTTAGAGCCAGGACTCTGGGGCATCCAGCCCTGAGTTCCTAGAGCCCTGTCCTCCAGTGATGCCCCCTCAGGGTGTGGTTCTTCTGGCTCTGCCTTAACGTGTGTTGACTCCTGAGAGGTTCCCAAGGGTACTACTGTCTCCTCCTGCCCAGAGAGCATGTCTCCAAAGCACTGCCCGTGACCTGGAACCTAGGAATCATGCTCTCAATCAGCGCTGGACTGGAGATCCGGCAGAGACAGCCAGCAAGTGGAATGCATACTCAAACATAAGGCATACTTCAAAGCAGGGATTAAGTTAGCAATCTTGAGATTAAATCATTAGAAATTAGGGTGGGCCCTACATCCGGTGATGTAGATCTTGGAAAGAACAGAAGGCACAGTTAGGTCTGGTAGTGTCAACAGTGGGAAGCTGAAGCAGGAGGGTAGCAAGTTCAAGGCTTCCCATGGCTACTAGGAGTGTTCAAGGCCACACAAAAAACTTAGCAAATCTATTTCAAAAATAAAAGTCAAAGGAGGATCTGAAATGTAGCTCAGTAGGAGACTGCTCGTGTATGAGAAGCAGGGTTCAGTCCTTAGTAACACACACACTTGCACATGAACACACACAGGGCTGCAGAACGCAGCTCAGTAACAAAGGGTTTGCTTAAGGTCCTAGGTCTGATCCCCAGCACTGTCTAAATACAACAAATAAACAAATGAATAAAGGTTCAGAGGCTGTAAAAATGGCTCAACAGTTATGAGCACTACTCTTGTGGACGAGCCAAGCTAGGCTTCCAGCATTCATGTTGGACAGCTCAGAACCACCTGTAACTCCAGATCAGGAAATCTGATGCTCTCTCTGGACCCACTCACATCCAAACACACACACCCCACATGAATATACATATAAATAAAAATAAGTTAAAAAAAAAAAAAGAAAAAGGAGGAAGAAGAAAAGAGAAGGCACAGAGAACAGATAGAGCCACATCCCTATGTACATCTACACATTCGTAGCTCTGAGACTAGCAGAGCCAGAAAAAGGTTCCCTTCTTTCACTGAAAGCCTTCCAAGGGCGCAGGGCATTCTAGGACTGTAAGAGAATAAATCTAGGTGGGCTTAAGTCTCTTGGTTAGTGGGAACTTACCAGGCAGCCACAAGAAGCCAACACATCCAGGCTGAGCATTAAAAGAAGGCCCAAATCTTCTCCTGAGCTGGGGATACCTAGTGAGTTCCCACCTAAAACACAGTGTGACCCGCTGGCCTTCTGCTGGAAGCTCGCACCATTCTCCTCCCTCCCCTGTCTGGGACCTTCAGAGTACCTGGGGCCAAATCCAGACACATCCATGACTGATGGAGGCCTAGACTCAGCTGCTCTAATGCCTGCCCAAACAGCTGGTGGCTGAATGAGAGCCAGCTGCCTGCTCCAGAAGGTTCTGGACAAACAAAGAGCAGTGAAGTACATTGCTGTCACTCCACCAGTGCGTAGCTACCAGGATCTGACATCAGAAGAGAACACAGATACACAAGGCTCCTCAGGTGTCAGATCCCCACCTAAAAAGCTGCTGTGGCAGGGACACTGAACACTGGGAATAATTCTTTGGGCTTCTACGTCATGAAAATGGCAGCCCTCGGACTAGTGTATAGTTATATTCACAGCCACAGTGAAACTTGGTGGGAGGATCCAAATTCCTGACTTAGTCCAGCAGTTCTGGGTGTTCCTGGTTCATGTATCCCAGTAAACATCAGACACAGGCTGGTAAACTGTTTACAGACGACTCTCACACTCATGATCTCTTTCAAGCCTGCCAGTGACCTAGGGAGACAGGTATGAACAGTAAGCATATGACTCAACTTTACACATAGCAAGAGTAGGTCCCACAGGTCAGGGCACTGGCCCAGGGTCACACAGCAGGCCTGAGGCTAACTCAGAGTCCCTCAGCTCTGAGCCCAGAGAGCCTCAATCCCCAAAGGTGGCAACACACACGCACCAAACACGGGCAGGCGGCAGTTTCAGGCAGAACTAGAACTCAGTCTCAGAGAGGTAAGCCATGAGGGGGCAAAGCCCAGGAGGATGTGAGCGGGGAGAAGACTTTTCTGTGTTCTGTGAGCGCCATGCCTCTTCCTAGACAGCAAAAGCACACCGTAAAGACCCACTGGAAGCTATTTCCCATGATGCCGCTCCTCCCCGACACCCCTGCCCAGCGCCCTCATCTGGAAGCCCCACCCCTACAGTGCCTTTCACCTTTCCTTTAGTCCAGATAGCAGTTTTGAAAATCCCCTCTGCTCCATTCCAAGGCACCCCACCCTCCCCAGGATCCCACCATACCGCATGGGTTTTCTCCTCGATCTCTGTAGCCAAGATGTTTTTACTGTCTGAAGGCATCTTCCGTATCAGAACGAGGAAGAGCAGCAAATGGTTCTCTCCCCTGCTCGTCAAGCCCCTGCCAGGTTTTAGCCAGGACACTGCAAAAGAGGAAAGAAATCAGTATCTGGGGACACTTCCCAGCATTCCTTATGTCTGACCAGAGTGCAAATGAGGTCTGCCATACCCTATGGAGTCCCGTGCTGAATGTATTGTCCCCTTTGTCACTGAAGCAAGAGCCTCAAATCTCAGTGAAGGCAGCTCAGGGAGAGTGAGAGCTAAATCGGAGTCAGGGTTTCTTGTCGTATGGCGCAGAAAGTTCTGCGGAGAGCTTACAAAAGAGTTGTCAGAGCGGTGATGGCTGCCGTGTGCCCCAGCTGGACACGGCTCTGCCTGGAACCCCCGAATCAGCTGCCCACTCCCAGCAGTTTTTTTTAAAGTCGCAGATTCCTTCCTGGGTATGTGCATCCTAGAAATGATCCGGGTGGGTCATGTCTTCACCTTCCCCATCCTGGGTTCAGCCTCCTCATTCTCTCTTGCCAGTCTGAAGCCTTCCACCTTTGACTCTGTCTCCTTCTGCAAATCGATTTTTAGGTGCCCTCCCAACCACTCCTTTCTCACCAAGGTAGAGGCAACCGAGGTACCTGGGGTGCCGTGGAGCCCCTCTCCCGGGAGTGAAGCGGGTCTTTGCAGCCAGAACTGAACGGGCCGGGAAGCCCGGTGGAGGCTGGGATTAGGGGACAACAGGAAGTCCCTTCCAGATCCCATTCCCCACTCAACTGCAGTTTTACAGGGTTCCCAGCTTCGAGGGTTCCTGTTCAGGGGTCTCCAGCCTCGGCTGCACCTGTCTTGACTTGGGAGATAGGATCAGAACCATAGTGCTGGTTCACAATGATTACTCTACCCAGCAGTGTCTATGAACACTGAGACAGAAAAGCTGAAGACACGCAGGGCTATGGCGCAAAAGCCTTTAATCCAAGCACTCGGGAGGCAAGCAGATCTCTTAGTTCAAGGCCAGCCTGGTCTACAGAGTGAGTTCCAGGACAGCTAGGACTACACAGAGAAACCCTGTCTCAAAACAAACAAAACAATCCAGAAGGTGTATTTTTAGACTGACATGAGTGTTTGATGATTCAAAGATTGTAGTCATCCTTAAAGGAGTGTCGTTGTTCTGAGTGGAAGGAGCAGAGCCATTCTCTCCTTCACCCCACACATCCGAAGAGCATATACTGTCTATGAGGCCCTGGATTCATTTAAGGCTCCTAGGTTAGGAGTTCCTCTGGGTGCTTCCAGACTGAGGCAGAGTTCTGGATCCCTGAATGCACTTAGGAAACAGGATTCCTTCCTCTGTAGCGCCCCCCCATGCCCTATGTATCTGCAAGATGAGAGAGAAATTGGATTTTGTCAAAACCCACTCAGGTTCTGTAATAGAGGGGTATAGCAGTGCCCCAGAGTGGATTTGAGAAGCACAGGGGGATGTGTGGGGGAACGAGTATGATCAAACTACATTGTATGAAATCCTCAGATAACTAATAAAGATGTTATATATGTTTGTTTGTTAAGGCAGGCTCTCACAATGTAACTCTGGCTGGTTGTTGTCCTTGAAGTGGAAACTTTTTGTTTTTGAAGGCAGAGCTGGGGAAGCAATAGCTCAAAGGTTAAGAGTTTTAGCCACTCTTCCAGAGGAACCAATTCCCAGCCCCTACATAGGGGTATTCCTAAGAGATCTGACACCCTTTTCTGGACTCCAAGTGTCCTACATGCACATGGAACATAAACATATATGCAGGCAATACACAAACAATAATAACAATAGATTTTTTTTTTTTTTGGTTTTTCAAGACAGGGTTTCTCTGTGGCTTTGGAGCCTATCCTGAAACTAGCTCTTGTAGACCAGGCTGGTCTCGAACTCACAAAGATCCGCCTGTCTCTGCCTCCCGAGTGCTGGGTACAATAGATTTTTTTAAAAGAGGCTACCCAGTTGTCTAAAAAAGAGGAGTTGTCATCCAAGATCCTGAAACCACCTGATAGACTCTGTTCCCTCAGACCTTAGAAACTAAGGCTCCAGAGAGGGAAGAAAGTGACTGTGCTTCCCATGTCACTGAGATCTCATTTAAATGCCCTTCTGAACAGGGCATGGGCATGTCAGCAAAGGGGCGGTGCCCTGGTCTGGAGGAAGCATCCATGGAGTCCACAGGAATTCATCCTGTGCCGCTGGCTTTGGCTCATCCAAGTCTTCTGAGACTAACCCCTTCACCCCAAAAAGGTAATCATCAGTAGCTGAACATAGTGACTTGTTCCTATCATCCCAAGAATCAGGAGACCGAGGCAGGAGGACCAAGAATTTGAGGACAGCCTACGTGGGTTGCATAGTTCCATATAAACTAGGGCTATATAGCAAGACCTTGTCTTAAAAATGAAGAACAAAAAGGCAACACTGGTTCCCGCACAAACCCACCAGGGTGCTCTGTGGGTTCACTGGGCTTGATTGCTTTTTAAATTTGCTAGACTGGGTGTCACTGGGCTGTATTCTGATTACTCAAGAAACTGAGTCCAGAAGGTCACAAGTTCAAGGTCTGCCTGGGCAACTTAGTGAATCCTGTCTCAAAGTCAAATGCTTAGAAAACAAAAAGGCTGTGGAAGAGATTAATGGAGAGCATGTGTCAAACACAGGCAAGGCCCTAGTTTTATGCTCCATAACATAGGAAGCAGCATTAAACTGCAGCATTAAAAATGACCAGAGTTCTCTGAGGGTGTGGGGGTGTGTTCCTGTGCCCATGCTACTGAAGATGAAACTCAGTCTTACCTGTAGTAGGCAAACACTTTACAAATGAGCCGTTTACTTAGCTTTATATTTGAATTTATTTAGGTTTTTGTTTTTTGTTTGTCTTTTGAAAAAGGGTTTCCTCTGGGTAGCCTTGGCTGTCCTGGAACTCCCCTTGTAGAAGGAGGCTGGCCTCAAACTCACAGAGATCTGCCTGCCTCTGCCACCCGAGTACTGGGAATAGCCTGACTATATTTGAATTTTTTTAAATATTTATTTATTATGTGTACAATATTCTGTCTGTGTGTATATCTGCAGGCCAGAAGAGGGCACCAGACCTCATTACAAATGGTTGTGAGCCACCATGTGGTTGCCAGGAATTGAACTCAGGACCTTTGGAAGAGCAGGCAATGCTCTTAACCACTGAGCCATCTCTCCAGCCCGAATTCTTCTTCTTCTTTTTTTTTTTTTTTTTTTTGGTTTTTCGAGACAGGGTTTCTCTGTGGCTTTGGAGCCTGTCCTGCCTCAAACTCACAAAGATCTGCCTGTTCCTGCCTCTGCCTCCCAAGTGCTGGGATTAAAGGCGTGTGCCACCACCGCCCGGCCAGCCCGAATTCTTTAAACCAGAACATCCAGGTTGGTGAGATGCCTGGCAGTATCTGCTGTGAAGGTATGATGATTTGGGTTTGGTTCCTAGAAACCATATAAAAGAGGAAAGAGGGAACAAACACCACAAAGTTGTCCTCTACACTGTACCATCCACCTGCATGCGTGCGCGCACGCACACACACACACACACACACACATACATACACATATACACACTCTACACACACATACACATACGCACACACACGCATGCACACATATACACACATACACACACTACACACACATGCACATACTACACACACACTACACATACATGCACATACTACACACATACACATATGCACACTACACACACATGCACACATATACACACTACACACAAGCACATACTACACACATACACATATGCACACACTACACACACATGCACATACTACACACACACATACAATTTTAAAAATCAGAACATTTGGCAACACTGGAACCATATTCCCTCCATTGATGACCAGTTTTGCTTAAGTGACCACATCTGATTGGCCCCTATAACATCAAGCTGGTATTCTACTCTAAGACTTAGAGATGTCTGGGGATGGAGAGGTAGCTCATTGGTTAGGAGCACTTGTTCTTACCAAGGACCCAGGTTGGATCCTAGCACCCACCAGTGTCTCACAAGCTCTGTAACTCCAGTTCCAGAGGATCTGATGCCCCTGTCTGACCCCCTTGGGCAGCAGACACACACAAGTTTCACATACATACATGCAGGTAAAACGCACAAAAAGATAAATAAAAGAGAGAGAGAACATGGGAGTGAGAGTGGATGATCATGTAAAAAACATGCTTTAGGAATTCCAGAATCTGGCTTGATTCTACAGTCAATATGAAGATTTACTCTGAGTTTGTCTCTGGATTGTTTGCCCAGACATTTGAATCCTCCGGTGGAGAAAATGTACTTAATACCAGTAATACCAGTTCAAACCAGACACACTATAAACTCACACCCGCACCAAGGGGACCCTAGAATAGAAGACACCCTGTACTCAGTCCACGAGGAGCAGAGAGTATGCAGGACAAGGGGACTCACTCCTAGAGAAGAACAAGGTACTCATGCAAGTGACCAAGTCCAAAACAGTACTATGTCCTAACTCCTGGATCAAAGTTTTCCAGTCAAAGAGGCCACTGAGGGACAAGGTGTGTAGAAATGTGGATCCCACCCTGCGGTTGCCAGGAGTAGACCAAATGGAGTCTGAGCAGACTTGGTTAAAGAATGTGTTTTGAGTACTTCATGTACAAAAATTATTAGCCTTGTTTGAAGAACGAGAGGAATACTCTCTGATTATCTTTAGGAACACAGCAGGTCTGGGAGAGGTTACCACAGTTGCTGTGTATGGTGGCCACCTCTGAAAGCTCAGAAAGGCTCCGGAGAAAATAAAGGAATAAGATGGTCAGATATAAAACAAAACATGTGTGATGTTAAACACCTGTTTTCATCAATAGAGGCAGGAGAATCAAGAGCTCAAGGCTATCCTCTGCTACACAGAAAGTTCAGGGCTAGCCTTGGCTACATGTGACCCTGTCTCAAACATAACAACAGCAGCAACAACAACACAAACCAAGATGTAGCTGCATGGTGGTGGCGCACACCTTTAATTCAGCACTTGGATCTCTGTGAGTTTAAGGCCAGCCTGATCTACAGAGCTAGTTCCAGGACAGCTAGTGATACACAGAAAAATCCCTGACTCAAAAAAACAAAAAAGAAAAGAAAAACAAGATGTAAGCTGGGCAGTGGTAGTGCACGCCTTTAATCCCAGCACTTGGGAGGCAGCGGCAAGTGGCTCTCTGTGAATTAGAGGCCAGCCTGGTCTACAGAGTGTGTTCCAGGACAGCCAGGGCTACACACTCTGTCTCAAAAAGACAAAAATAAGACAAAAAACCAAGATGAAGAAGATGCAGTTGGTGGGACTCAATTGTCATCCCTTAAGAAGCTGAGACAGGAGGGCTAGCATGAGTGCACAGCCAGCTTGAGTCACTTAACAAGACCCTGCCTCAAATAAGTAAATTCATATGTTATGTAGTTAGCATCATAAATAATCATTTGACTAGTAGTATAAGAAGATAGGGGTGGGGAGCTGGGGAGATGGCTCAGCAGTTAAGAGCACTGACTGCTCTACCAGAGGTTGTGAGATCTGGTGCCCTCTTCTGGCATTTAGGCACATATGTAGACAGAACACTGTATACTAAATAAATAAATATAAATAAAGTTAAAAGAATTTTTAAAAAAATAATAAGATGAGGCAAAAAGAACCAGAATTTATTTAGAGGTGGCTGTGGGTGATCTCTCATATTGCCAAAGTTTGAATATTTTTTAAGATTTATTTATTTATTATGTATACAGTGTACTGCCTGAATGTCAGAAGAGGGCATTAAATCTGTTGTAGATGATTGTGAGCCATCATGTGGTTGTTGGGAATTGAACTCAGGACCTCTGGAAGAGTAGTCAGTGCTCTTAATCTCCCATCTCTCCAGTCCCGAAGTTTGAATATTTTTAAAGATAAGCAAAAGAAATTTGTATTTCCATTAGAAGACACCCATGTGCCTCTGCCTCCCACGTGCTGGGATTAAAGGCATGCACTACCACTGCCCCAAAGAAATATGACTTTTAATTGATTTTAATTGATGACAAAATTTAAGATTCCATAGAAGTTCTGCTGCCTGAACCAGTTCGTGGGCCACTTGTTTAGAGCTGCAGTGACCTCAGAGCTTGTCACAGGTGCTGTCATGGATAAAGGTACTAGTAAAGTTTCAATTTTGGAAACCATTAAACAAATACCAATTCCAATACTTGGAGGCTGCTCTGAGCTTGAGTGAGAACAAGAAAGACACTATGTTCAGTAAATAAACTACAAGCTACTCTCAAAGTTTTTAAGGAATAATGAGCACTAGAAAGAAGAATCATAAAGCAAGAAGAAAATAACTTACTAATTAAGAGAACAAAGCTAAGTTGGAGACTACAATAATATAGCAACATGATCATGGGAAGGAAAGTGATGAGCATAGGGGAAAATAACAGGATCTGAGAGAAATAAATAAAAATGATAGGCCAGTCTTGGTGGCGCACAACTTTAATCCAGTCCTCCGGAGACAGAGGTAGGACGATCTCTGTAAATTTGAGGCCAGCCTAATCTACCAATGATTCTAGAACAGTCAAAACTCTTTAGAGAGAGCCCGTCATAATAATAATGATAGGTTTCAGATGTAACTCAGTTGGTAAAGTGCATGCACAAAGCCCTTGGTTGAATCTCCAAATAAACTAGGTATGTTATATCTGCTTGTATTCCCAGCATCCAAAAAGTAGAAGGAGAACCAGAAATGTGAAGTCATCATGTTCTACATAAACATGTTCAAGAGCAGCATGAACAACAACAAAAATGATTTGCTGTGCGGTGGTGGTGCACACCTTTAATCCCAGCACTCGGAAGGCAGAGGCAAGTGGATCTCTGTGAGTTCGAGGTCAGCCCGGTCTACATGTCTACATAGTGTGTTCCAGGAGGGCTGTTACACAGAGAAATTCTGTCTCGAAAAACAGCCCCACCACCACCACAAGAACAAGAAAAGAAAAAAACGAACCCCAAAATAGTTGGACTTGATGGGTTATTGTTTTTTTAAAGGACACGAATTTGGGAAGATAAGGACAAAGGGTAGATCTGGGGCAAGAAGAGGCTGTAAATATGATCCAAATACATTGTATGCAATTCTCAAAGAATTAATAAAAATATACTAAAATCAACAAATTGGAGGGCTCCAGAAATAGTTATCGATTAAAAGCATTTACTGCTATTCAGAGAAGCAGGGTTCGGTTGCCAGCATCGTCATGGTGGCTTTGGATATATGTATTCGACAGGAGAGAACCCGAGAAATACAATTTTAAAAGAAAATGACAGCCGGGCGGTGGTGGCACATGCCTTTAATCCCAGCACTAGGGACGCAAAGCGGGCGGACTTCTGTGAATTCGTGGCCAGCTTGCTCTACAGAGCGAGTTCCAGGACAGCCAGGGCTACACAGACAAACCCCGTCTCGAAAAACCAAGCACCTCCAGAAATGTGGAAGGGATCCCGCGATGCGCTCCCTCAAGCATCGACTGCACAGAGACACACGTTTAAAGGGTCGGAGCCTGAGAACCCAGAACACTAATTCTTATTATCGTTAACAGCTCTGCATTCGGCGGAACACTCAACCGGAAATCCTGGACCCCGGCTAGGATGCTGCTCCGCCCCGCCCACAACCCCGGCTTCCGGGGCTGTAACCCGGAGGCCCCGCCCCTCCCGCCGCTCGGCCCCGCCCACCCGCTGTTCCTGCGCTTTCTGGCATGCGCGCTCGCTGGGCAGTCCTGGCCTGGCCTGGCCGCGGTCCGTCGGTGGTGTCCCCGCATTTCTAGCCCGGCTGCTCACTGCAACTTCCGGCTTGCTCATCTTTTCTCGCGTTGACCTATCTAGCCACTCCTCGTGATGAGCTCTCATTGTGAGGATGTTGCTCTCCCACAGTCGGCTTTCACCCGTGAGAAAACTGAGACTTTGCGGCCAATCCGTAGAGCGCGCTGGTGCGGTTTCTATGGCTGGGACCTTAGTGTCTAATTAAAGAAGAGCCTTCGGGAACATAATTTAGATGGAAAAATCGGTACAGCGTCTCCGCGGCATTATATCTCCAAAAGCTACGCCTGTTCTACGCACACTTGCTCACATTCACTGAGAACTGTTTTTAGAAAGGCAAGTAGAGCATGCTGTGTAGTTTGGTGATGGAAATACTGGATTCAAGCCCAGCACCTACATAAAACAAAAAATGGGACCAGGGAAGATCTCTCCGTCAGTGAGGTGTTTAAACTCTCCCAGGACCCATGGTAAAAGTTTCCTCAGCTGTGTGCCTGTAATCTAAGCAGTAGGGAGGCATATATAGGAGGATCCCTGGGGTTTGCTGGCCTCATTCTGGCTCCGCCTTCAATGAGAGACCCAGTTTGAAAAAAATAAGATGGAGAGTAATTGAAAAAGATGTCTACACACAAGCACACAGATTGTTTTTTAATAATAATAAAAACAAAAATGCCCTATGTGGTGACAGTGGTTACCTGTTTTTTAATTTAGAAAAAAAAAAAAAGCTGGGCGGTGTTGGCGCACGCCTTTAATCCAAGCACTCGGAAGGCAGAGACGGGCGGATCTCTGTGAATTCGAGGCCAGCTTGGTCTACAAGAGCTAGTTCCAGGACAGGCTCCAAAGCTACAGAGAAACCCTGTATAAAAAAAACAAAAAACAAAACAAAAACAAATAAACATGGAAGGTCCCATGTGATGACTGACACAGGATCTCTGGGACTGAGGTAGAAGGATCTCAGGTTTGAGGACAGTTTCGGTTATATAGCAAGACCCTTTCACAAATACATAAACTGGGAAGAACAGCTCGAACTCAGCTTTAAGCCAATAAAAAGTCTTCACTGTAGAAGGCAATTGTAGCCAGCCAGTGAATCCACTGGGTGTTCCGTCCCCGTGTTGTCCCTAGCCTTTCCCAGGGTGAGCTTTTACACATAAAACCATACCCTTAGTTAACAAGAGCAGTAAGCCAGAAGCAAAACCACAGAGGCCAAAAGGCAAGGTTAGTTTATTTAGATACTTTCCCAGAACTATGGACTTTAATGGATTAGGTCTTTGCTTTCACTTTGGCAGGTGGTGCTGTCTACTTTGAACTTTATGGTTTGAATGGTAGGTACTTTGGTAGTGGTGTCAGTTGTACTAAGGTCTTTTTCAAAACCATGTGCAGCCGGCCTGCTCATGTTGACTGTGCGTAACCCATATCTTAGAGATAATTCATCATTAAAAAAAGAGGAAGAGCCGGGTGGTGGTGGCGCACGCCTTTAATCCCAGCACTCGGGAGGCAGAGGCAGGCGGATCTCTGTGAGTTCGAGGCCAGCCTGGACTACAAAAGCTAGTTCCAGGACAGTCTCCAAAGCTACAAAGAAACCCTGTCTCAAAAAAAAAAAAAAAGAGGAAGAAAAAGAAAAATGGGAGCCAGTGAGATGTTTCAGTGGATAAAGTTGCTTTGCCATGAGGCCTGATTAATTGAATCCCTAGGACTCACATGGTGGAGAGAGAGAACCATCTCTACAGAAAGCTGACCTCTGATACCCTACACATGGGTGGCAATAACACACACACACATACGAATAAATAAAATATAATCGTAGGAAAAATAGAAACTATAGTGGTGGTGCATACCTGTAATCCAAGATAAAAGTCAGACAGGAGTACTTCAAATCTAAAGCTATCCTGAGCTATGAAAGAAGATAAAACAATGGCAAAAACCAAACATGATGGAATATACTTAAAAATTCTAGGCCTTGTAGCTGGGCATGGTATCACACTCCTTTCACTCAAGAGGCAGGAATAATCTGTGCATTCAAGGTTAGCCTGGTCTACATAGTGAATTCCAGGCCAACAAAGGCTACACAGCAAAACTCCATCTTAATAAATAATAAATCAAGGCTGGGCGGTGGTGGCACACGCCTTTAATCCCAGCACTCGGGAGGCAGAGGCAGGCAGATCTTTGTGAGTTCGAGACCAGCCTGGTCTACAAGAGCTAGTTCCAGGACAGGTCGAGAAACCCTGTCTCGAAAAACCAAAAAAATAAAAAATAAAAATAAAAAATAAATCAATAAATAGAATCCCTCAGAGCTGTTAATACACAGTAAGTTCTAGGTGGCCAAGACCCAGTCTTAATATAATTGGGTAGAGGAGTGAAGAAGAAAAATAGGAAGGAAAACTAAAATATAATTTATTAAGAATTAGAAAGATAGCTCAGTGGGTAAGGCATGATTCAGCACCCACATCAGAGATTCTGAACCTGTAACTCCAGTTTAGGGGGTGCAATGCCCTCTTTCCTTTGCAGGTAGCTGCACACACGGGACACACAAACTCATGAAGATACACACATTAAAATAGTGAATTAGGGACTGGTGGTGGCACATGACTTTAATCTTAACACTTGGAGGCAGAATCAGGGAGATCTCTGCATTTAAGGACAGCCTGGTCTACAAAGTGAGTTCCAGGACAGCCACAGTTACCAGAAAAACCCTGTCTCGAACCCCCCCAAATAATAATAAAACAAAACAATTAATTAAACATGTAAAAACAACACGTGATTGTAATTAATCCTGTAGCATGGCTATGTCTCCTTAGCCAGGCCACTCCTCACTACCCAGCTCTGATCCCTTTGGCTTGCACAAACTACAATGCAGCTGTTCTCTTGGAGCCTTTGCCTCCTTGTGGTGAACAAAAAAAGACTCATCTGCCCCAGTCCCAGACTCCTGCCCAATAACCTCAGCTAGGGCTGTTTGGAGCAGTTTGTACCAGACTGTGCTGTCATTTGACCTAAGTGGCTTTTCCTTGTCCTGGTCCAGCCCCAAGAGAACAGGTGGAATCTTTTAAAGAGAAATATCAACCCTTCTATTTCCGACTGTTGACAACAGGATAAGCTATGAAATTCTGGACCGGAAACCTCCAAACTCCTAGCACCCAGAACACTGCCTATTGGCTAGCTCAAGACAGCCTACAGTGCAGGCACAAGGGGACATCATTGGAATTATGCTCCAAAGTCACATGGGCTTAAAGGTTGCCTTTTAGAGTTGAGCTGTCAGTGCATTTTTAAGAAACCAGGACCCTGTCATCATCCTGAAATACTTTTTGCTGCTGTCACCTCCTGCTATGTGATACCTAGAATGTCCCCAGTGTTGACTTTCAGGCTGCAGTCGTAATTGAATCAGACACTGAAGCAGATGGGGAGGAGGCACATGGGCATTCTGAGCAGCTCAGCACCAGAAGGCAGGGTGCCCAGGCACGCGCTGTCAGGTGCGTGCCCTCAGCTGCATCCTCAGTCTTTCACTAGCCGAGACCTGTATGCCAGCCTGTGGGTCCTTTCTCTACATGTTAGAACATCTATTTTTCAAATGAAATGTGTCTATGTGTGTGTGTTCTTTCCTTGGAATGTGAAAGCATAGGAACAATTTTTTTTTTTTTTTTTTTACTGGTGTTTCTTTTGTTTGTTGGCCACTAGGCCTTGCTATGTACCCCAGGTTAACTTCAAATTCACTATATAGTCAAGGTTGGCCTTAGCTTTCTAAGGGCTGGGGAGACTGATTAGCGAGACTCAGCTCAGTGCAGGATGGCTTCTGCTTCCCCAGGGTGGGCTACAAAATAAAAAAGGAGGCGGGGGCTATTTCTATTAGATATCAAAAATCCAGAAACCTGGTAGGCCCAAGGCTAGGGCTAGTGGGTTAAGAGTACCCATGTGGAGAGCTCAGGCCAGGCAACGAGGCAAGAGCTGGGGAGCCTGTTTACATAAGCTTTAAGCACCTTTTGCTGCGCACCCCCTGACCAAGCCACGGCAACCAGAGACAAGAGGGTTTCTATCCACTGCTCCCAGCTGTGCATAAAGGGCAGGAATAGGTTGGAGAGAAAGCACTCCAGCCCTCGGACCCTCTCGCTGAGCCTGAGGCCACGCCTACTCCAGGACGCCCCTCGCTTACCGTCCGGCCCACCTCTCTTGGGGTGGGGCTTCTAGAGAGTCAAAGTTGCTACGACTGTGGGAGGAGTCTGTAGCTGGAAGGAAAGGAACTGGGCTGTTGAAAACTGGGAACATCTGGAGGGCGGTAGCAAAGCCGTGCTGTCGCTCAGGCACCGAACCCTGTGCCGAGGACAGACTGAGTCATCAGGACTGGGGGGCGAACAGCGTCAAGTTTCCTTGACCCTCTGAGTGGTGGAGCGCACTCTGAGGCGGTGGACATACCACAGTGATTCCCCGAAGGAAGCGCTCTCTGTTGTGTTTGGGAGCACGTACTAAACTAATAACGCCCATCAAAGCAAAGGGGAGGGCTTGACTTTGAAGTGGGTCCAAAGCGGTTGGGGGAGGTCACTTCCCCTGAGGGGCGGGGCGAGGCGGAGGGCGGTGTTAGTAGGACAAAAGCCACTAACAGGATTCTGGGGGGAGACTTCAGAAAGTCATATGGACTGGGGAGTTTTTGGTTCCTTATCACATCTTCGTTTTTTCTTTTCTTTCTTTCTTTCTTTCTTTTTTGGTGTGTGTGTGTGTATTAGAATTTTTACCTTCCCCCCACCACTATATTTATTTATTTATTTATTTAGGGATGGGGGTGAAAGATCCCCCCGAAGGGAATCTATCTCAGGCGGGACCCTGTTCCCAGAGATCAGCCGAAACCACCAGCACGGATGCAATCAGCAAGAGGTTTATTCAGATACGCGGGTACCCGGGGCGACCAAGTCTTTCAAAGAACTTGCGCGCCTGGCTCGGGGTTCTAGGGGTTTTTATGGGGGCAGGAGTGCAGAAGCGCGGCCACAGAAGCGAGATGCATGGTTACAGGGATTTCATTGGTTAATTTAGACAAGGCCATCATGAGGATGAGGTTATGTTCTCAAATACTGAGAATTCAGATAGAGAGCTGTCTCAGCTCTTATCTGGGGGGAGCAACAGGAGGGGAGGGAGCAACCGGAGGGAGCTTACTTGGCTCTTGTCTGGGAGAACAGCTGGTACTTTCCCAGGCCAGATATCTGACCACAGATATCCTGCCCGGCAATGGCCCTGAGCTAACTCCTCATTTAGGGCTGTCTCTTATCTGAGCTCTTATGGGTAAGTGCAAGCCTTGTAAAATGGCGTTTCTATGGCTAAGCTGTGCAGAATGCCTAGAGTGGGGGTCTTTCAGGGGCACATGTGGAAATCAGGGAACAACTTGTGGGAGTCACTGGCCCAGTTTTTTTTGTTCCATTTTGAGGCAGGATCTCATGTAGCCCACTCTGACCTCAAACTCCATACTTAGCTGATGGTGACCTGAACTCCTGATCCTCCTGCCTCCGTTTCTCCAATGCAGGGGTTAAATGTGTGCACAGGCATTCCCAGTTTATAATGTGTGGGGAACTGAACCCAGGGCTTCCTGCATGCCAGGCAAGCATTTTACCAACTGAGATCCAATCTCATCCCTTTGGCTTTGGGTTTTTGAGACAGTTTCACTCTGTAGACCAAGATGATCTGGGTTTCATGGCAGTCCTTCGACCTCAGTCACCCAAGTGATAGAATTACAGACTTATGCCATCACACTTGGCTTCTGTTCCCTGTTTTCTCTATTTGAGACAGGGTCTCACTATGTAGCCCTGTCTGGCCTGGAACCCAATCTGTAGACCAGGCTGGTCTTGAACGGAGAAAGATCTGCCTGCCTCTGCCTCCTGAGTGAGGAATTAGAGGCATGCGCCATGCTGGCTGACCTGTTTCATTTTCTTACTGTCGCTGTGTCTCCTGTTCCTTGGAATGCAACTCCCATCCTCTCTCACACACACCCAGGGTGGGGCCTCATTCCTCAGTTTAGCTCTGAGGCCTTAAGAGCCTGCTGTTTGACACATGACACAGCATAGATAAATATTTGTCACATGAATGAAAAGACAAGCAAAGATGCCTACACACAGCAACAGCTCTTGTCCCAAAAGAGGCGCAAATCAGTCCCAATTTAGATGGGGATGCTCTGGCTTAGAGTAATTTGACTCTTAAGCAAAGTTGCAGTCTGGATTCGTCACTTCGTCTTGACTTTTCTGGCTCCACCCTCTTCCCCACCTCACCCAAACTGGGACGTAAAGGGTTAATTCTTAGAAACCTCTTTATCCCCCCCCCCCCCTTACCTGAAAGGGATGGGACTGGGAACTTCCTGTCCCATTTTCTCCGAGTCCTTCCCCAGGCTGGCCTGCACTGACTCTGGTCCTGGATCTCCCCAAGGACTTCAAACATCTCAGCCTCAGGAGGAGGTACCTGGAGTGGTGAGTTGAAAGGCTGGAATACAGGTTTACAGTGGCGTGGAGAATGAAGGGGGTTTTCAGGCCCACTGGTGGGCTGATGGCTAAAGCAAGGTCTTGGGAGAATGAGAGGGTAATTCTGTGTGGGAGACTCCGAAGCCAGACAGCACGATGCATTCTTGGCTTTGGGGACTTGAGGGAGAGTCCTGGCGGTAACGGGTGCCATGTGTATCCAGGTGGATGATCAGCACCAGGAGGGAACCCGGATCTAAAGAAATCGGGTCAACAAAGTTGAGCAAGTTAGACCACTGGAACTATAAGCAGGGAGAGAGGTTATTTCTTGCAGAATACCACTCTGGCCTCAGACCTCTCCGGTGCGGGTAGGTTTTATGGCAGCATCAACCTACAAATTAGACTGGCCACTTTTCGGTTAGTGACTAAGAGTTCCCTCACCCCACACCCATCCAACCCCCTACAGAGGTGCATATTAATAGGGCTTTTGTCCTGGAGACCTGGGGGGGAGGGACAGCTAAAGCCAACTTGCCTGAATTCCATCTCTTAGAAACCCATTGGCGAGGCCTCACCTAGAAAGTGCAGCTGCTTTGTGTAGCTAGCTGGGCTGTGACTTGAATTTGGAATTCTCTTATTTCTTATCCATACTGTGATACTCCAAGCTAACATGGCAAAAGCTCATAATTCAGGGTGGAAATAGTGGGTCCAGAGCCCCATTTTCATGTTAGTGAGCCTCACAACTGCATCAGGTGTGAGTAAATCATTCTTGGTCTCTCTGAGTTAGAGTAAAAGCTTGATTTAGCAAGTGGATTGAAGCTGGTTGAAATGAGCCAGAGAACGCTGCCTGGACTGCTGAACGTTCAGTCTGCACTAGCATCCACTGCAGGGTAGGTGGCCAGAGTGACCTCATTCTCTGGTTGTCTTTTTTAAAGACTTATTTATTTTATGTATATTGATGTTTTGCTTGTATGTACATCTGCACACCAGAAGAGGGCATCAGATCCCATAAACAGTTCAAGCTGCCATGTGAGTGCTGGGAATTGAACTCATGACCTCTGGAAGAGCAGCTAGTGTTCTTAACCTCAAGCATCTCTGCAGCCCCTCGTTGTTTTTCATATGCTTTTCCAAACAGCGAAATGAAATCCTGTTTCCTGTGTGTGTAAGAGAGATTAGGGCTTGGTGCACCCATCTGGCAAGTGCCCTGCTTCTAAGATACATCTCCAACCCCTCTCATTTTCCATTTGGACAAAGGCTCTCACTAAATTGCCCAGACCACCTTTGTAACTCACTCTAGATGGAGTTCAGGCAAGCCTGGACTTTGACTCCTCCTTCAACCCATGCCTAGCTTGATAACACTCCCCCCCTCTTTTTTTATTTGTTCGTTGTTTTCTGAGTATGGTTTATGTATCAATTCATGTATCATGAATTCCCATGAATGCGTGACCTTCCTGCCTCTACCTCCCTTGGTCTGGGATTTGGGGCATGTGCCACCACCCCTGGTGTGTGAGTGCCTGGGATTGGACCCAGGGCTTGGTGTGTACTTGCTAGGCTAGCACTATACCAATAGAGCTACATCTCAAGTCCCACCCCCTTGATTTTGAGTGTTTATCATATATCTTAACTGCCCTGAACCTTACTATAGTCGTTCTTCGATTCCGAGGACTTCAAGGTAGACATTGTTATTGTTGTTTCACTGCGCATGTTTGGTCATTGAAGTTGCCACTTCAGATGCCAGGCAAAAACTTATTGAACTAGGTCCAGGGCCTCTTGCTCAGGCCAGACAAAGAGACTGCATTGAATGGTAATTGGGGGTACATTAGCCAATGGATGGGTATTCTAGGGTTCCAGAATAGAGACACCGACAATGTAAGAAGTAATTGCAATAGGGAAAGCACTTAGAGAATGAATGTCTGAAGTGCAGGAAAGAGCCCGGATTGGACTGGCTGTGTGTGGGAAGGAAGGAGCCAGAGGGAGAAACCTGACGTGTCAGGAGCTAGGTCAGCTCTTTCCCTTGGCCAGCTTAAAAGCAGGGTTTCCTTTGTTCTGTAACAGACCAACACACCACAGCCCTCCTACAAAGGGAATTTAGAGAACTATGCAAAATTCAGGGCACGATCTATACAAAATTCAGGGCAGAGGCACTTTGCCTACTTTCTGATAGCCTTGAAAACGTGTTATAATCAATAATGATGAGAACAATAACCACAAGCCCCACTCCACTGTTAATAGGATGGAAAGGGATGCCTGAGGCTCTGGTCCCATCCCCCCACTCGGCGTTTCCACCACGTGGTTCCCCGTGGGAACGTGGGGGTCGACTTGTTGATGCATAGCTCAGTAGTAGGGTTATTTGCCTAACATTCCTGAGACTTCTGGGATCCATGCCCAACCTGGAAAGAGAAGAGAAGCTTAAAACCATCTCAGCAGTACTGAAGGATTTAATTGAGCTGAATTGATTAAGTAAGTCCCTAGTCCTTAGGAAGGCAGGAGTAGCCCTCTGGGCTATAGGGAAAGGAGGGGCTTGTGCCTGTAGAACTGGAGCCCCTGGTGGTGAGTTATAAACACTTTCCTTTGCTAGCAGGAATTGAGTGACTACCCTAGGTGGCAGAGAGAAAGGGAGGTGAGGTAGGACTGAATTCAAAGCTGTGTGGCGGCACCCTAGTTATTGCCCAGCCCACAGCTCTGCTGCAGTGTTTTCAATACGCTATTTTTCAAAAAGAAAAAAAAAGGGGGGGCGGGGGGAGATAAATCTGTAGAACATCCCACTTACAGGCATGTACTTATTTATTTATTTACTTGTTGATTGTGAATAAATCAGATCCCCTTCTGCATTCCTATGGAGAAGGTCTTGTTGTATTGGTTCTCCAAGATAGAGACCGGAAGGGGTTGAAATGAGAAACATTTTAAAAGACTTATTTATTGTTATTTTGTATGGATAAATGCTTTGCCTGCATGCACGTATGTGCACTGCATGCTTGCCTGGTGCCCCCAGAAGTCAGAAGAGAGCTTGGGACTGGAGTTACAAGTGGCTGTAAGTCATCATATGGGTACTGAGAACTGACCTGGGTCCTTTACAAGAGCACCAAGTGTTCTTAACCTCTGAGAAGTCTGCCTCTCCAGTCCCAAGAAATGAGAGGTGTTTTTCTGTCTTTGGTCTCTCTTCCACAGTGCTCCATGCCCTGGTGGCTGCAAATCTCTGTGGATGCAGAGCAGGATAAACATCCAGAATGGTTCAGTTTCTGTGTGTGTGTGTGTGTGTGTGTGTGTGTGCAACTGTGTACGGGAGTGCAAAGAAAGACGGCACTGAGCATGCTCCACTATCTCCGGCTTAGTCCTTTGAGTTGTGTCTCTTCCTGAACCTGGATCTTGTTTTTCAGCTACACCAGCAGCCAGCAATCCTCACTGCTCCTCCTACATCCCACATTGGTAGGGATTAGTCGTGTATGGGAATATGTCTTGTTTGTTATGTGGACACTGAGACTCAAACTCTGGACCATGTCCTCTCATGGCTCATGGCAAGTTTGTTTTTTTTTTTTTTTCGTTTTTGTTTTGTTTTGTTTTGGTTTTTGGTTTTTCTTTTTTTCTTTGGTTTTTCGAGACAGGGTTTCTCTGTTGCTTTTGGAGCCTGCGCTGGAACTAGCTCTTGTAGACCAGGCTGGTCTCGAACTCACAAAGATCCGCCTGCCTCTGCCTCCCGAGTGCTGGGATTAAAGGCGTGCGCCACCACCGCCCGGCTTGGTTTTTGGTTTTTCAAGGCAGGGTTTTTCTGTAGCTTTAAGCCTGTCCTGGAACTAGCTCTTGTAGACCAGGCTGACCTCAAACTCACAGAGATCCACCTGCCTCTGCCTCCCGAGTGCTGGGATTAAAGGCATGCGCCACCACCGCAAGTGCTCTTGCTAACTAAACTATCTTCATTTCCACCTTCCCCAATCCATTTTTTGAGACAAAGTCCCTAGCCCCGGTTAGCCTAAAACTTCCTATGTAGCCGAGAATGACTGTAAATGGCTGGTCTTCCTACCTCCAATTCCTGGTTATAGACCTGCCCCACTATGCCCAGGTTATGCAGTTACTGACTGGGGATTGAACCCAGACGACTGTGTGTGCTAGGCAAGGACTCCACCAACAGAATTATGTCCCCAGCCCTGTTTTTCTTGGCTTTGCTGCTGCTGCGGGTCATCACTTGTGACTGAGGGAAAGGACTCCTCAGAAAGTCACATTCGATTTTGTAAAAAAAAATTGACTGTACACTACATGTGTGCAGGGCCCTCCGGGACCAGAAGAGGGTGGCAGACCTCTTTAGAACTGGAGTTACAGAGGACTGGGAATTGAGCCTGGATCCTCTGGAAAAGCAGTCAGTGCTCTTAACTGCCGAGCTTATCTTTCTAGATGCCCCTTTTAAATATATATATATATATATAAATAAATATATATATAGCCAAGCCTTTCTATTTAGTCCTGGAACTCTGTGTAGGTCAGGTTGGCCTTGATCTCAATCTCACAGAGATTCTTTTACATGTGCCTAGTAGTGCTGGGATTAGGGAGGTGAGCCATCACGCCTGGCCCATATTTGTATTTTTTTTTTAATGCCTGAAACTCAGGTGGGAGTTAGCTTAAGGTGGGAGTTAACTTTCCAGCAGTATATCTTGCTTTTGTGTTCCCACCCCACCCTCTTCTCCCCCTTATGTAGATAAGGCTGGCCTGGAATTCCTGATCCTTGTCTCTATATCCTGAGTTCTGGGAAAACAGGTACCTGCTTTCCTGCAGGAGATCTTATTTCAGGGTCTTCAGCTCCACAGGTGTGGGAAGCGCCAAAGAAGGGGACTTAAGAGCAGTCCGGTTTGAGGAGGTGTGAAAGATGCTGGCAGAACCAGTCCCAGATGCTCTGGAACAAGAGCAGTTCGGAGCGGTGAAACTGGAGGAGGATGACTTGCCTGGCGAGGAGGACCCCAGAAGAATAGAGATCAGGCCTCGGCCAGAGGTGGCCCACCAGCTCTTCAGATGCTTCCAGTACCAGGAAGACATGGGGCCGCGGGCATCCCTGGGCAGGCTCAGGGAACTCTGCAATCACTGGCTGCGGCCGGCGCTGCACACCAAAAAGCAGATTCTGGAGCTGCTGGTGTTGGAGCAGTTCCTGAGCATCCTGCCCCCACATGTGCTGAGCCGCCTGCAGGGCCAGCCACTCAGGGATGGAGAGGAGGTGGTACAGCTGCTGGAAGGCGTGCCCAAAGACTCCAGCCACGTGGGGCCACTGGTGAGAGGGGGCTGGACCATAAACTGTAAGGGTGGGGCTGAGTGGTTACCTCACGAAGAAAGCTTTACAAATTCCACTTGTGTCATCAGTGAGCAGAGCTAGGAACCGACATCTTTCAGTGTGCTCTATACAGAGAGCTGGTGTTTAATAGGTAGCAGATTAACATCGTAAAACAGAAAAACTGCCTTCCAGCTCACCTCCATCCAGGCAGCAAGCAGGGGATGGAGGGTGCCAGCAAAAGCAGTCAATCACTCAGACTTAGGGTCATCCTGTGGTCACATTTCATTTCTTTTTTTCCTTTTAAGACAGTGTTTCTCTATGTAGCCCTGGCTGCCTGGAACTCTGTGTAGACCATTCTGGCTTTTAACACACAAAGACCAGTTTGCCTCTGCCTCCCAAGTGCTGGGATTAAAGTCATTCTGCCTCTGGGTGCATTTCTAATATGCTTGTTGTGCCTTGAGTCTCTCTCATTATCACCCCTGCCCTCTTTTGTTGTTCCGTTGATGTCTGGGGCTGGGTGCTTCCTAGAACACTGCATCTAGTTAAGTTTTCACTGCTATCAGTATCCCTGTGCTCCGGCATCTGCACCATCACGGGTGTTAACTTGGAACAAACTGTTAAAAGTGTGTGTGAGCTAAGCTATTAATAGCATGCACGTGTAAATTCCTTTCCACAGTATGAAGTACAAGTGTGTTCTTATAAAGTAGAATATAAAAGCGCCCCTTCTGTCCCCTGTCACCTCGCTAACCCATTCTTAGCCTCTTAGCTGTGTGACTCTCTCCCTGTGTCTGTTTGTCCTGTCCTGGTAGACTCAGTAGACTTGTGCACCCCGTCTGCCTCCTAAGACAGATGTCTTCAACAGGATTTTAGCTTCAGTGCTGTCAAGAATGCCCCTTCAGACATCATCTCAGAGGGGCAGCAGAGCCCTTCCCAGGTCCCCAGCCGAAGCCCTAAAAGGGAGCTGCCCTTGGAAGATACACCAGCCCTGAACCCGTTGAACGAATTACCCCCATCTCAGCCAGTTCCCACCAGGCCTGCTGAACCTGAGGAGTGGAGACTTGCACCAAGTTCAAATTGGCCAATGAGCCCAGAGCCCCAGCAGGACCCACAAGAAAGCCGTGAGGAACTGGTGTCCTGGGAGACAGGAGATGTGGGTGGGGGCTGGAAGTTGGAGGGGAGTATGTGGTGGGAGAATGTTGGGACAGCTTCATGGACTTGGAGGATGGGTGGTCATGTCTTTAAAGCCACATAGCTGACAACACTTTCTTTCTTTCTTTCTTTCTTTCTTTTTTTTTTTTTTTTTTGGTTTTTCGAGACAGGGTTTCTCTGTAGCTTTGGAGCCTGTCCTGGAACTAACTCTTGTAGACCAGGCTGACCTCAAACTCACAGAGATCCGCCTGCCTCTGCCTCCTGAGTGCTGGGATTAAAGGTGTGCGCCACCACTGCCCGGCCACAGCAACACTTTCTAACAGCCTTGTCTTCCTCTCTTACACTGCCAGACCCTTCCCAGGGCCCCTCATGGCTTGAGGAGAATTCCAGAGACCAAGAGCTGGCAGCTGTGTTGGTAAGCTGAGCCGATTCCTGTCACAGGTCTTTCTCGGGTCCCACAATATTTACCTTCTACCTTTTAGCCATCCATGTTTCCTCCTATTTAACCCCAGAAAGTGATTCCACTTCACCAAGGCCGCAGAGCCCGTTCCTCACTCAGAGGGATCTCGGCTCTCATTGCAGGAGTCCCTTACCTTTGAGGATACCTCAGAGAAGAAAGCCTGGCCTGCAAACCCTCTTGGTAAGCTCCTCCACAGTCATGGTTACTGAATGCTTTTTGTTCACGGTTCCAGATAGCATCTGACTTTCTAACCTTTCGATGCTGACAAAGTCTTTGGTTTCGTTTAGTGATACCCAGAACCAGATCTCCCCCTTCTTTCTGACAGCTCCTGTTCTGTGTGTCTGGTTTTTGTTGTTGTTTTGTTTTTATTTTTGTTTGTTTTTTCGAGGCAGGGTTTCTCTGTGTAGCCCTGGCCATCCTAGAACTCACCTCTGTAGACCAGGCTGGCCTCGAACTCACAAAGATCCACCTGCTTCTGCCTCCCAAATGCTGGGATTAAAGGCATGCACCACCACTGCCAGGCTAAGCAGTTGTTATTCCTAGATATGGTCCCATTATGATCTTCAACTCAAGATCCTCCTGCCTCTATCACCTGAGTGCTGGGACTAGAGAGGCCTGCACTGCTACACCCATATATATGTCTCTTAATTTTGAGCTTTAAAATAGATATTTAAGGGCTGCAATGTTGCTCAATGTTAGAGTACTTCCCTAGCGTGCAAAAGGCTCTAACAAAAAGGGTATGGGTGCCAGAGAGATGGCTCAGCAGTTAGGAGCACTGGCTGATCCTCCAGAGGACCCTAGCTCAATTTCCAGCACCCCCATAATGGCTCACAACCGCCTGCAACTAATTTTGGGGGGAGCTGAGGCCCTCTCATGGCCATTATGGATACTGCATGCTTGTGTTACAAGTACAAGCATGTGTGCAGAATGCCAATACACATAAAAACTGGAAAAAAGGTGGTCAAGAAATAGACTACTAGTGGATATGAGATAGTCCTGATTGTTGAATGACACTCTAAGTATATTTAGTGGGCCTAAATTATATACTTTAAAAGGATGTGGTGGGGCCAGGCATGGTGTGTGATATGATCCCAGCATTTGGGAGTCTGAGGTGGTGGGATTCCTAGTAGCAGGCAATATGGAGACGGAAAAACAGCAGGAAGTGGGGAGCAGAGAACAATGACTTTTTATGTTGTTTGATTGGTTTTGGTTTTTAGTTTTTTGAGACAGGGTTTCTCTGTATAACAGCTCTGGCTATCCTGGAACTAGCTCTGTAGACCAGGCTGGCCTCGAACTCAGAGAGAGCCACCTCCCTCTGCCTCCTAAGTGCCGGGATTAAAGGCATGCACCGCCACCACCTGGTGATCAAAGACATTCATTTTTTTTTTTAAAAAAATTGATTTATTATGCATACAGTATTCTCAGTATTTTGCCTGCATGTCTGCTTGCAGGCCAGAAGAGGGCACCAGATCTCATTACAGATGGTTGTGAGCCACCATGTGGTTGCTGGGAATTGAACTCAAAAAGAACAAACGGTGCTCTTAACCTCTGAGCCATCTCTCCAGCCCCTCAAAGACATTCTTATGTGTCCTCAGACTGCCCATCACTAGCTTTACAGGATCCTAGCTTTCTTTCTACTTCTGGACCCACCAGGTTCTGATAATGCCTAGTAGTTCTTTCAGAAAGACCCTATTGATAACTCTGTGCTGCCACCACCACCTTCTCCTCCTTCCTTTTACTTCTCCACCTCTTCCTCCGCTTTTTCCCCCCTCCTTCTTCTCCTTTTTCCTCCTCCACCACCTCCTTCTCTTCTTTTCCTCTTGGTTGTCCTCATTTTGTGAGGCAGGGTCTGTCTATGTAGTCCTGGCTATTCTGGAACTATGTAGAGCAGGCTCACAGCAAACTCAGACATCTTCCTGCCTCTGCCTCCTAAGTTGCTGGAATTAAGGTATGCACCACCATTTCCACCTCTCTGCATTTGCTTCTTTCCTAGGACTTAAGAGCAGAATGCCTGACAAGGAGGAACTTAAAGTTGAAGAACCTAAATCGATGATCTGGCCTGTTATCATTTTATCCGAGTCCCAGGCAGAGGGCCCTGGAGTCACAGTAGAGCCTCCGTTCCAGACAGCAGAGCAGGAGGCAAGCGGTACTGGTGGGGGAGGGACCCCTGCTGACGGCAGTGAAGTTGTGGAGGTCAGAATAGGCGCCCCAGAGTCCGAGACAGAGTCGCAGTTTATATGCACCGAATGTGGAGTCAGCTTCCTGCAGCTGTCCGGCCTACATGCCCACCAGCTAGAGTCTCACTCGGGTTCTCAATCTCAGCCAAGCTCTCGTTCTTTCCGATGTCTGTGGTGCGGAAAGACTTTTGGGCGCAGCTCCATCCTCAAGTTGCACGTGCGCATACACACAGATGAGAGACCACATGCCTGTCACCTCTGCAGCCACCGCTTCCGCCAGAGCTCACACCTGGCGAAGCACTTGCTAACGCATTCCTCTGAGCCTGCCTTCCGATGTGCTGAGTGTGACCAGGGCTTCCAGCGTCGCTCCAACCTCATGAAGCACCTGCTGGCACATGCCCAGGAACAAAATCCCACACCAGACCCAGAAGGCAAGACGAAAGTGTCAGAGAAGGCAGTTGTCCTCTGTTCCCACTGCGGGCAGACCTTCCAACGGCGCTCGAGCTTAAAGCGTCACCTGCGGATTCATGCAAAGGGCAAGGATCGTCAGTCCTCGGAAGACTCTGGCAGCCTTAGCTCTCGCCAGGAGAGCAAGCCCTATGTTTGTAGTGACTGTGGCAAGGCCTTCCGACGAAGCGAGCACCTGATGAGCCACAAGCGAGTCCATACCGGTGAACGACCCTTTTCCTGTCAGGCCTGCGGCCGCTGCTTCACCCAAAGTTCCCAGCTGATCAGCCACCAGCAGGTGCACACAGGTGAGAAGCCTCACTCTTGTCCCCAGTGCAACAAACGCTTTGTGAGACGTGCGAGCCTTGCCCGCCATCTGTTGACCCACGGTGGCCTCCGGCCTTACCACTGTGCCCAGTGTGGCAAAAGCTTTAGCCAAATGCAAGACCTGACTCGCCACCTGCTCAGCCACACAGGAGAGAAGCCCTGCCGATGCAGCGAGTGCGGAGAGAGGTTCAGCCAGAGTGCCCACCTGGCACGCCACCAACGCATCCACACGGGGGAGAAGCCCCACGCCTGTGACACCTGTGGTCACCGCTTCCGCAACAGCTCCAACTTGGCCCGCCATCGCCGCAGCCACACGGGCGAACGGCCCTACAGCTGCCCAACCTGTGGCCGCAGTTTCCGGCGCAATGCGCACCTGCAGCGCCACCTGGTCACACACACCACATCTAGGCAAGAGATGGAAGAACCCCAGGAATGCCCAGAGTGTGGCAAGAGCTTCAGTCGCAGCTGCAACTTGCTGCGCCATCTGATGGTTCACACAGGCGCAAGGCCTTACTCCTGTGCGCTGTGTGGCCGTGGCTTTAGCCGCAATTCGCACCTTTTGCGCCACCTGCGAACCCACGCCCGGGAGACGCTGTATTAGCTTCACCCATGCTCCGGCAGCCTTGTTCTATATGCACCTCCCTGCAAGAGTAAGAGTCCCTGTGATGGCCCCTTCACACATACCTCCTGTTGGTTCCTCCACGTTCTGCGTCCCCACCTTTGACCTCTTTTCCCTGACCTTAGGAATGTGTTTTCAGATGCTTTAAGTAAAGTTACCTTCTCAAAATTGGTCCTTCTGATCTTTCTTTTTTTTATTATTAATATTTTTTGAGACAGGGTCTTCTGTCCTATAGCTGAGAGTGATCTCAAATTTCTGGTCTTCTTGCCTCTACCTTCTGAGTGTTTGAATTATAGCTATGCCATACATATGGTTTATGCAGAGCCGAGTGTCAAACCTAGGACCTTCAAGGCAAACACTTAACCAAATAAACTGCTTCTCCCCTGTTGAGGATCAAGCTATGTCAGGCAAGAGTCATAGTGCTGAACTGTCCTCTTCTGGCTTCTATTCAAGACCAACAAAGTCCCATCAATCACCACGTTCCCCCACGCCCATCCTGGTGACATGGTTCCTTCTTGTCCTTCCTGACTTCAGAAGGTCCGCTGAAAAGGTGAGGGTGTCCAAAGTGACAGACAACTGAGAGTATAAAGTCCAGCACAGTCACCCTCAGCTTTTTCTTTCTGAAATCAGTGTCCCCAACATCACATCTCAGGCTCCTGTGGCTAGTGGAACTCACTAAGACAGAATCTAGGGTGAAACGGGGGTGTCCTTGGAAATTTCTGGTTCAGTGCTGGCTTGGACATCGGCTCTATGTTTGGGTATTACACATTAGGAAGTCTTAGCTGCCTCCTTGCCTGTAAGTCAGGTGACTTAGGGTAAAAACAGGATAAGAAAAAGGAAAAAGCCAGAAGTTTGGCTCTAGAACTTCTGTCACAGGATTTTCAAGGAAAAGGCTGTATATGTGTGTGTGTGTGTGTGTATATATATATATATATATATATATATATATATATATATATTTATATATATTATGGAAGACTTCTCCACAAAATAACGTTATTACTAAGTTGCACCCAGGACTCTGTACCAAGAGTTGACTATAAATAACGGGGGAAGTACAAACTGTGTGTGTGTGGTGCATGTGTGAGCACCCGTGTACACATGTACCTGGGTATCAAACCTAGAGACCCCACATGCTGAATCTGCTTCACCAGTGAGATGCTCCTCAACCGTGTGGTGACTCTTAGGCTCAGTCAGCAGCAATCTCCAAGCACTGGACAAGGTTCAGCCCCCAGAGGTTGGAAAGGTTAGGATGTGGTCATGTACCTGGTTGTCACAGAAAGGGGGAAACCCAGCCGGGCAGGGCTGGCGCACACCTTTAATCCCAGCACTCGGGAGGCAGAGGTAGGTGGATCTCTGTGAGTTCGAGGCCAGCCTGGTCTACAAGAGTTAGTTCCAGGACAGGCTCCAAAGCTACAGAGAAACCCTGTCTTGAAAAACCCAAAAAAAAAAAAAAAAAAAAAAAGGGGAAACCCTTTTCTTTTAGGCTTCCAACTTTATATTTCTTTAATTGTACATTCCTATTCCTGGATCCTACATTCCTATATTTCTATTTCCTTCAAGAAGGAACTTGTAGACCTTGCCTCCAGGCTGGTCTAAAACTTGCAGAGATCTGCCTGTCTCTGCCTCCCAAGTGTTAGGATTAAAGGTCTGCACCACCACTGATGGGTATCATTGACACACTCTAAATGAGTCTCAGAAATCATTGAGAGATATCAGTTGGATGCTGTTGGAGAAACTGCTGGCCAGCCTACCCAAGCCTCAGTCTCCTGCCCAAACCAGCCAGCGTGGACATGCACAGCATGCACTTCCGCCCTGAGACAACCTAGGTCCTCCCTCTACACCTAGAGACTGCTGATGCAGAGACACCTGACCAGAGATGCCAATTAGGGAAGGACAATGTAGCAGAGTCAGCCACCTGAGCCAATGGGACACTGGCAGGGTGTGGGAAACCACAGAAGTGGATCTATTCCACCTTGACTACAGGTCAGAGAGTTTAAGCTTATTCGTGCTCCTGACCCAACACTCCCAGTTTTACTTCAGAGTTCCTAACATGATGTATAGCTGGGGCAGGGGGAGGAGGTGGTCTCGTCCCACCCTTTCAGAAGGAATGTGAAGAGCCCTACCACACAGACCTTGCTGTTAGCTATATATTGTTTATTTTGTTCCCATGGTGACCACAGAGGCTCTGCTTCCTGGTGGCAGTGGTCATAGCAGGCCTAGAGGAAGCAGCCACATCACAGTTTCCCACACTACTTATTCACTGGGGACGGGTGCAGGAGTTTGACGAGGTCCAGGCTACCAAGGCAGAGGCCAGGAGGTTGAGGAGACTTCAAAGAGCTGTAGGCAGATGATATTTGCTTTATGGACTGGCACACAGGCCTTACACACGCAAAGGCAAAGGGCAGCAGGGCCAAGGCAACCCCTGTGATAATAATGGTCCATTTACACAAAATTCACCCAAAAGTGGCATTCTGTACATTAATTACATCACTCTTTACTCTGGGGCTGTCCAGGTATCCGAGGTCAGCCATCATTTGATTCCTGGAGTTCCAGGATATCCTAGCTCCCCTCATCTACAAAATAAGTTTCAGGCACACCAGAGCTACATTGTGAGACCCTGTGTCAACACACAGACAGGAATAAAAAAAAGAAAGAAGGAAAGAGGAAAAAAGAAAGACAGGATTTCTCTGTCTACATGCAAGAAATGTCTATGGGGCTGGAGAGATGGCTCAGTGGTTAAGAGCATTGCCTGCTCTTCCAAAGGTACTGAGTTCAATTCCTGGCAACCACATGGTGGCTCACAACCATCTGTAATGAGGTCTGGTGCCCTCTTCTGGCCTGCAGACATACACACAGACAGAATATTGTATACATAATAAATAAATATTTTATAAAAAAAAAAAAAGAAATGTCTATGTAGAGCAGGTATACTGACTCTCTCGTGTAATCCTTGAACTCAGAAGGCTGAGGCAGGAAGATGGCAGTAAGTCCTAGGTAAACTGGGCTACAGAGTCAGTTCCCAAAAGGAACTGTCTCAGAAAGTTGTAAGTAAATTAAACAAAGAAACGTAAGGTACCAGACGGTTGAATTTGCCCTCAGACCCCAGGTTTATGTGCCAACAGCCTCAGCCTCCAACTCATGCTCATGGTTGGAGAAAGTCGTTCCAGCTCAGTGAGGAAGCTGTGCTCTCAGGCTTGCCCATCCTTCATGCACAGACGCCTGCAACTCACCAACTTCTCAGTTCAGAGCCGTGCTAGGTGATAGGGATGCAGAAGGCCTTGGAGACTAAAGGAGGAGTCCACATCCTACACCACATTGAGAACAGGGCACAGATCCAAAGGTCTCTAAGTACTCGTTATGCGATTTTAGGGGATTATGAGGTCTGGGAAGAGGTTTTGGGAGATAAAAGAGAAGATCTAGGCCTTTAAACCTTGTGATTCTTTCCTACCAGATCCTCTCTGACATTACTGGGGAAGTGGAGATCAGAGCTGGGCTTGAGGGGATCCAAGCCCAGGCTGAGTTGACCTGAGCCCAGGCTGAGCTGATGAGAGCCCAGGCTGAGCTGACCCGAGCCCAGGCTGAGTTGACCCGAGCCCAGGCTGAGCTGACCAGAGCCCAGGCTGAGCTGACGAGAGCCCAGGCTGAGCTGATCAGAGCCCAGGCTGAGCTGACCCAAGCCTAGGCTGAGCTGATCAGAGCCCAGGCTGAGCTGACCAGAGCCCAGGCTGAGCTGATCAGAGCCCAGGCTGAGCTGACCCAAGCCCAGGCTAAGATGATCAGAGCCCAGGCTGAGCTGACCCGAGCCCAGGCTGAGATGATCAGAGCCCAGGCTGAGCTGACTAGAGCCCAGGCTGAGCTGATCAGAGCCCAGGCTGAGCTGACCCAAGCCTAGGCTGAGATGATCAGAGCCCAGGCTGAGCTGACGAGAGCCCAGGCTGAGCTGATCAGAGCCCAGGCTGAGCTGACGAGAGCCCAGGCTGAGCTGATCAGAGCCCAGGCTGAGCTGACCCAAGCCTAGGCTGAGATGATCAGAGCCCAGGCTGAGCTGACCCGAGCCCAGGCTGAGATGATCAGAGCCCAGGCTGAGCTGACAAAAGCCCAGGCTGAGCTGACGAGAGCCCAGGCTGAGCTGACGAGAGCCCAGGCTGAGCTGACCCGAGCCCAGGCTGAGCTGACCCAAGCCCAGGCTGAGCTGACCCGAGCCCAGGCTGAGCTGACCAGAGCACAAGCCAAGATGAGAGCTATAAGAGAGGAGAGCAAACCTAAAGATCAGAACCAAGTCCAGACCAATGAGAGCCAAGCTGAGGAGAGTTGAGTTGTGAGAGAGGAGAGCAAAGCTAAGGATCGGAAAAAAGTCCAGACCATAGAGAGCCAAGATAAGGTCAAAGGAGATAGTGATAAACAAAAAAGCCAAGGTGTGCCCGAACACAGTGGTTTTTGGGACAATATCCTGCAAATCATAGAGCAGTTGAAGGAACTTTGGGAATCTGCTCTTCATTTCTTTGGGTCACTCAATAAAACCATGGATTTCCTCTTTATTCAAATTCATGAGAGGCACCTGAAGGCATCCAAGCAGGCATAGGTAACAGTGCCGAGCCTGTCCTCCCCTAACATCTTGCACAGAATGTCCTCAAGACACTTTCATTTTGTCTCTTGTCTACTCCATCCCTCAGGCCCCAGTGTCACCTGTTCCCTGTATGTTTATTCTGTTCCTCTTGTCCCATGTTCCTTAATAAGTCATTTTAAAGGAATCAGTATTTGTCTGGAATCTTCTTTGACAGGCAGGCAGTAGGTCTATCTGGGAACCCACTGCAAAGTCCCTCCTTTGGAAGATTACATAGTCTCTACTGTGTGCATACCTGGGACACTGGTCACTATGCAGTACTGCCTTGTGGTGGACTCCTGATAGACTACTGCATTCTGGTACATAGTAGGCGTTCCGTGATCCCTCAGTTTGGGGCCAGCACATTTAGACCTCATGGAACTGCAGTCAGCCTGTCCATTTTCTGTGTATAGGCTATAGGAGACGGGATTGCTTTTGCTTGTTTGTTTGTTTTGACATACTGTCTAACTTAAACTGGCTTCAAATTCTGGGGCCCGAGTCATCCTCCTGTCTCAGACTCCCAAATACAGAAGTGCACATGTCATCTGTTATTTGTTCAAAAATTCCTGTAGGGAACAGGAGCACGGGGCCAGTAAGGTTAGAGAGACTTCAGGAGTGAGTAAGGAACTTAGGACATCCCAGACTCCAGGGATCAAATGATGGCTGACCTCAGATACCTGGACAGCCCCAGAGTAAAGAGTGATGTAATTAATGTACAGAATGCCACTTTTGGGTGAATTTTGTGTAAATGGACCATTATTATCACAGGGGTTGCCTTGGCCCTGCTGCCCTTTGCCTTTGTGTGTGTAAGGCCTGTGTGCTAGTCCATAAAGCAAATATCATCTGCCTACAGCTCTTTGAAGTCTCCTCAACCTCCTGGCCTCTGCCTTGGTAGCCTGGACCTCGTCAAACTCCTGCACCCGTCCCCAGTGAATAAGTAGTGTGGGAAACTGTGATGTGGCTGCTTCCTCTAGGCCTGCTATGACCACTGCCACCAGGAAGCAGAGCCTCTGTGGTCACCATGGGAACAAAATAAACAATATATAGCTAACAGCAAGGTCTGTGTGGTAGGGCTCTTCACATTCCTTCTGAAAGGGTGGGACGAGACCACCTCCTCCCCCTGCCCCAGCTATACATCATGTTAGGAACTCTGAAGTAAAACTGGGAGTGTTGGGTCAGGAGCTCAAGGACAGCCTCAGCTATATAGTGAGCCTGATGGAATCCCAGGCTACACAGACCGTTTTCTAAAACAAAAAGGACATGTGAAAGTCTACAAGGGGGAGCCGGGCGGTGGTGGCGC
>JAQHUG010000037.1:252530-317416 GCA_028555095.1 Dicrostonyx torquatus
GCCGGGCGGTGGTGGCGCACGCCTTTAATCCTAGCACTCGGGAGGCAGAGGCAGGCGGATCTCTGTGAGTTCGAGACCAGCCTGGTCTACAAGAGCTAGTTCCAGGACAGGCTCCAAAGCCAGAGAAACCCTGTCTCGAAAAACCAAAAAAAAAAAAAAAGAAAGTCTACAAGGGGTTAATAACTGACCAGCAGAGCTGAGTGGTGGTGGCACATGCCTTTAATCCCAGCCCGAGGGAAACAGAGTCAGGCGGATCTCTGTGAGTTCGAGGCCAGCCTGGTCTACAAGAGCTAGTTCTAGGACAGGCTCCAAAGGTACAGAGAAATCATCTCGAAACCCCTCCCCCCAGCAAAAAAACCTGACCAGGAGTGAGACTTCCAGATGTGGATCTTCTCGTGAATTGCCAATGCTATGCTCCTGCAAACAACCCAGTTAACTCATGAATTTACCAAATTGGACTTCAAAGTTTTGTATTTTTTTTTCAGTCTGTCAGCTTCTTTCCTGGGTCAACTAAAGTCCCCAAATTTGGTGGTAGAGTTGGGAGAGCTATACCAGTGTCAAGATTCTACAGTCCAAAGAAGTGAACTTCATGATTATGGAGTTACAGCATGGCGCAGGGCTGGAGAGATAGCTCAGTGCTCGCCTTGAAGTCTGATGACAGCCGGAGTTTAACCCCAGGATCCACATGAAGGAAGGTGAGAATAGCTCCCATAAGATGCCCTCTGACTTCCACACAGGCCCTGTGGGGCCCAAGTGTGTACATGTGGAAACACACACACACCAGATCATATCCTGCTGGGGATCCTCCTTCAGCAATGACCTTTGAGAGGTTGAGCATGGCCCTGGGTACCAAAAAGGTACATGTCCACTCTCCCTCTCTCTCACCTGGATGCTGGATTTGGTTCCTGTTACCCTTTCATGCAGAGGGCTGTGATTTGTGAGCCCCCCTTTTCATGAAGAACCCCTTATTATACCCAATTTGGAGTTAGTGTGGGATTACTTTATTCACGTTCTCCATCAATAACCTGTCTCTTTAACAAGCCGGTCACTTTAAGAAACCAAGATTTTCTGGACAGTGGTGGCACACACCTTTAATCCCAGTACTTGGGAGACTAGGTTGGCAGATATCTGAGTTCAAGACCAGTCTAGTCTACAAAGCTGGTTCTAGGACAGCCAAGCCTGTTACACAAAGAAACCCTGCTGCAAAACAACAGCAACACACAAGCAGCAGCAAGAACAAAAACAGGAAGAGACCAGCATCACTGAGGCAAACTTTTTGGGAATTATTTCCTGAGAGTCAGTGCACTGAAGTGTGTTCTAGAGGCAACCAAGGCAGAACGTTGGTTATTGATGTTTTTCTTTTGTTTTTGTCTGAGGCAGGGTTTCTCTGTGTAACAGTCCTGGCTGTCCTGGAACTCATTCTGTAGATTAGGCTGGCCTCGAAATCAGAGATGCACCTGTCTCTGACTACTGAGTGCTGGGATTAAAGGCGTGTGCCACCACCACACCAAGGTAGAAGCTTGTGCTGACATAACTTGGTAGTCGTATAAGAGTCAGCCACCCAGGTCATACTGGCTTTGAAGGCATAAAGGGATCATGGAGACCCCCTAAGGCTTGGCACTCTGTGGCAGGGCTGGAGTTCCTGACGAGAGCCCAGGAGAAGCTATTGGTGAAAGTGCAGCCCAGTTGCAGCAGAGACACCAGCACTTTCGAGGTGCCGGTACCATAGGACAACCAGGGAGAACAGCAGCAGCTGTGGCGTGGAGCCAGCCTGAGCCTAGAAGGCGAGCTGCCTGTGCTGCGGGAGGCAGAACCAGAGAAGTGACCCAAGTCCTTTGGAGGAGCTCAAAAGGTCCAGAGTGAAGCCCAGACACTGGACTGAGTTATTTACACTGTTAGAGTTTGGTTTTGCTTTGTCCAAACTGTGACTGGGTCGTCTTGAAGTAAGAAACAGGACTTCCCACGTTTCTGACATCTCCACTGCAACTTAAGCTATCCCTTCACTCTCTTCAGGGACTCAACTCCTGACACCAGGGGCCAGACCTCAGCTGCCCTCCAGAGCCCTTCAGTCTTGCAACCCTTGTGCCTTTGAAAGCGGAACAGGTGGATGCCTTACACATCCACATGGTCTGGCTCCCTGAGATGCAGCCTTGCCCACCTGCTGACCACGGCTCCACTAAACTGGCCTGAGTGACAGCTTTTCTTGCACAGGATTGGACTAGTGACTGGATGGATTTGAAAAGGATGCTGGGCAGTGAAGATACAGGGAGCGCTTGAGGGATACAGTCAAAGCGAGCGCACACAGCCTGAGTAGGAAGACAAATAAGCTCCAGAACATTCCAGAGAGGTGTGAGGATGTGAGGAAGCCGGGCTCCTAGGCAGGCTCTTTACTCTTGTCCAGAACTAGCTGGTTTTCTTAGAGCAAATTAACGCCAAGGCAAAAAAAGTAGAAGAGAAACAGGTTAATTTTAAGTTAGAAGACTTCAAAGGACAAACATAAGTCTGAGCATTCATAACTGATGCTAAGTCTCCGTGTCGTGATTTGGGAGCTGGTTGGTGGCTCAAAAAAAAAGGCCTGCTACAAAAATACTGTCTCTAAAATGCTCCAGATTCCAGCAGAGACCATGCAGTAGACCAGGAGCGAGGTATGCGATATGAAGAATTCTACAGCTGCATGTTGTAGCTGTCTCCTGAGGGCCAGACTGCCTGCACATCCTTGAAGAAGAAGACACATTGTCCCCATAGGATCAGAAACCAAATCGTGAGGTCACTCAGGCTATAGCTCTGCACTAACAAAAGCTCTGAATCCTTCTGCCATGCCTTCCTTTTGCGGAGCAACAATGGAATTATCTTAACAGAAAGATCTGGTCTACCACGGTTTGTGATGGGAAAAGATCATATAACCCAATCAATAGTCCTCCTACTTCATAAATATTCATAATAATTTATAGAACCTCCCTGGTCTTGTCCATTAGGCTGCTTACCGCTCAATCTCTTTCCAGAGCACTTTGCTCGCTATCAGGTATTGTCTTAATAGACTAATCAACCTGTCTGTCTCTACTGAATTCATTCCTTCAAGAAAACAAGAATGGAGAGATCCCCATGACATCTGGCCCATTCACACTTGGAAAGGAATCTGGGGGAGGAAGCAGCACTAAGAAGACCTAGTGATTCAGGGCTCACCACCTGACTTGTTAAAGTGCAGATGCCTGTCTCCACCCCAGAATGAGGATTCAGGCAGAGGGAATGAGACCTGCATTCTTAAATTCCCATGAGATGGTGCTGACACATGCCTTTAACCCTAGGACTCAGGAGACAAAGAGGTGGGTGTCCAAAGCCAGGCTGGCCTACATAGTGAGTTTCAGGGCTGCACAGAGAAACCCCATCTTGAAAAACCAAAATCCCATAAAGTTATTCTGATGAGGAATATTCTAGAATCATTGATCTATGTCCTCAATCTAAGGGGATGTTGGGTTGAAGGAAGCTGCCTCAGGTCTCTTCACTCCTTAGCTGGATCATTGGGCCCCTGGGAAGGGCTCAGAGGGCAATGACAGGAGCTGGAGCTGTCACATGTTATTCTAGTAGAGGACCTGAGTTCTACACTCAGGACCCAGGGTTCATGACCAGACCATTCCACCTCCGAGAGGATCCAGCACTGCTGGGCCCCTTGGGCTCCTGTACTCACAGGCACAATTGAAATTAGAATGTGAGAAGGAAAGGGAAGAGGAGGAGGAAGCAATATAGCATCACTGAGAGGTCCTGTCCACCGCGGCACTGTGCAGATGGGAGCCACGTTCCAGAAGGAACCAACAGTCACTCCACTTGGTGCAGGGATAGGTATCATCGGATCCCTTCCAATAGAATTTGGGTAATCCTGAATTCGAGGTGACCCTCCCCAATGTCGGTTGTGTTCTGATATGAGAGTGATCTGAAATGAGAGCAACTGGGCCCAACATGAAGAAACCCCACTGACATCAACACTGACAAGCAGGGTTTGAGGCATACCCTCAGGGGAGGCAGCAGCTCTTGGTCTTCGTCCCACCCAAAGGAATGTAGAGTACAATGAATGTAGAGTAAGAAGGTTCAGCAACACTTTCAGCGGCTATCAGAAGCACTGGAGTTCAATGTCCTGGTCCTGTTTAACCATCTAGTTAGAGTACAGTTGCTGTCCCACTGCCACCAGGATGAACAATTGTGGAGAATCAGAGGGGTGCAGAAAGACACCACAGCACACAACTTTAGGCAGGTGTGGTGTCTGAGGAGCAACGGGGTAGGGCCGAGCACTGTGTGTCCAATCCGCAGTTCAGATGGGTTCCTAGCTCCAGTGACTGCAGGCAGCAAAGCCTGGCGATAGAGAAAGGTGTTACCGCCCCCTGGAGGTAGCCCTGACTGCGGGCCATGGCTCTTGTGCCCTAATAGCAAGCAGGTTTGGGGACCTCCCTCCCCCCATTCAAGGTGTCCACAAGCTTCTGCTAGGAACCCGACCAGCTCTGTGAGCCTGATTTCCTGGTGGGAACAGACAGTGAGATTCTGCAGCGTTTCACGACTCCAATTGTGGGAGAAGGTAGGTTGTGTAGGAAGGAGCAGGTTTCAGCAAGAAAAGACAGCTCTAGTCAGGAAGGGCAGGAGGGGCAGCAGGAGGGTCACTGACAGTGGCCCTGTGGCTTGATTGAGTTCGCAGTGACAATCACAGGTTCCGGTTTTGGGTGTCATTTTCGGGCGGTTGGGGACTTGAGGGTCAGAGCTGGGGGCAGGGCAGTCCAGCCACTTGGGCCCCATGGGCTGTGGGGAATCCGACTCAGATTTGACACTGCCCTTCGCAAAGCGCCAGAAAAGAGTGCCCTTGAAAAAGTAGGTGTCACCTGTGGGGGAGGAGACACCTCAGAGCCTTGGTCCAGGCCTACCCCAAAGCCACTGCTCCTTTTGTTCACACCAACTCCTGGACCCGCTCCATAGTTGTCATCCCTTCTCCTTCATATTTTCCCTTCCTTTCCTTCCCCCAGGGACTACATTTCGCAAATGAGGATTTCCAGGGTTCCCCACACCTGTGTTGCTGACGGTGACATCGTCTGGGGCGGGTGGCGCCCCCTCCCAGAGACTCAGGACGCGTGGGTAGCCAGGGTCTAGGCGGGCGGCCACTTCATCATACCGCCAGTACTGCTGGCCTCGGATCAGGTAGGTCTTTCCATTGAGAGGCCAAGAAAACACAGCATCCACTTCTTCTCCCGGGGGAAGCCCAAACTCTACCAGTGGCCGCGCAGCGCCCTCCAGCTGTCGGTCCTGGAACACCCAGAACTGGGGACCTGGAAGAAGGCAAGTTGATAACTTGGGCGGGGGATGGGGGTGGACCTGCCCTATCCAGAACCCATGACCCCTACCCACCGCTGAAAAGGATGATTCTGCCATCTAGGGGTCGGGCGTAAGCAGCCTGAATGACCCTCACGTGGGTGGGCAGCCCCTCCCAAAAGCGGTGCAGCCGAGCTGGTCGGGGTGACACCAGCTGTCCTGAGGGTTGTAGGCGCCAGAACCAGGGGCCTGCAAGGGAAAAAGGGAATAAAGCCTAGGGATACGACAAGGTCAGAGATCTTGTCCCTTTGCTGATGTCCCTCTATCCAACCCAGAGAGTGACTGGGCAGATCTATGACCATCATTTTATGACTTGCCCAGGATGTCTCCCCACACCACCGCTCCCTTTTATTAACACCAACAATCTCACATCCCGGAAAACTTTGCAGCTTAGGTAGGTCACCTGAAGTGAATAAAAAGCCAATTATGTAGACTCAAGGGCCATCCTACTTGACTAACCTTTGAAGAAGAAGGTCTCCCCTCGGATATTGGCAATAGCATCAAAATTGCCCTCACAGCGATCAGGCACAGGTGTGGAGGGGCTGCGGAGGAATGGCGAGTGAAGAGGGGTTAGGGCTGCCTGTTCCTTGCTCTTGACTAGTCTGCCAAGGACACTTCCCATTCATGGTTTTTTGAGGTTTTTTTCCCCTGTTTTTTGTGACAGGGTTTCTCTGTAGCTTTGGAGCCTGTCCTAGAACTAGTTCTTGTAGACCAAGCTGGTCTTGAACTCACAGAGGTCCTCCTGCATCTGCCTCCCGAGTGCTGAGATTAAAGGCGTGTGTCACCACCTCCCGGCTCCCATCCATGTCTTTTTTGTGCTTGTATGTGCTCTGCCTACATGTGCTTTGTCTGTACCCCAAAAGAGGGCACCGGATCTCATTACAAATACTTATGAGCCACCATGTGGTTGCTGGGAATTGAACTCAGGACCTCTGGAAAAACCTTACTTTTTGAGACAAGCTCTCTTCCTAAACCTGGAGTTCATTAATTCAGCTAGGCTGGCATGCTTGTCTCTGCCTTCTTGAGTAATGAGATTACAGACCCAAGCCTCTGGCTTTCAGGGCCATTTCGGGTCTGCATTCAGGTCCTCATGCTTGCATGGCAGCTGCTTTGCTAAAGGCACAATCTCCCCAACCCTTTTATTATTATTTTAAATTTTTATTTATGTTTGTGTATACCACCACATGTGTGTAGGTGTCTGAGAGATCCACAGAGTGTCCTCCAGAGTGGGAGTTATGGGTGGCTGTGGGCAGTCTGGAGTGGGTTCTGGGAACTCAACTTGGGTCTCAGAGAATAGCAAGTGCTTTTAAATACTGAGTCATTTCTTCAGCACTTCATGGAGGACAGTGAGCCAGGGTGCTGGTCACACAGCTAGTAGGAAACTCACCTGTCAGGTGGCAAGGCGGGAGGCTGTGGAGGTGGAGCCAAGGGTTTCCTTGTGGGCTTATCATACGGGGTATGGGACACTTTCCCTGTGGGGAGAGTCAGGCAGATATGAGTTCCCTGGAACTGCTGTATAGGTCAAATGGAAGCTATACCTGGGGCTGGTTCTGGCATCTCCTTCTCATACCATAGAGCTGCTGCAATCCATCACGGTCATCTTGGGACAAGCGGTATTTGTCAGGGTCACCCACTGGGCCCTGGTAGAAGGGCCTCATAATGGAGTTGGGAGCAGAAGAGTGACCAAGGCCTAGAGCGTGGCCAAACTCATGAACTGCTACTGCAAACAGGTCGGTTCCTTCACCATCTGGGGAGAGAGGAAGGGGGTGAAGCTAAGGCCCTCCCACATTGGGAAGGGAGTGAGGGATTGAGTCTGCTGGCCAGAAGGAAGACCCAGGAAACCCTAGTGGGGCCGCACCTCCTCTGCCCTGCCCTCTCCTGAGTGGCGCCCCCATTTCTGTATCCTTCAACCATGCAGCAAATATGTTTGCTGTGACACTGGGACCACAGGTAAAAAGACACCCAAAGGACACCAGGAAGCTGTCCTTATGCTGCCATAGCCCTCCCCTAGGAAGGGAAAACTGCATATAGAAACTTAGGGTGCAGAGCCCTGGGGCCTAGGTACTTGGGCCATCCCCCCCAACTCCAGTTTGTGCTTAGAAATCCCCACTCTGGGAGCTGGAGAGATGGCTCAGCGGGGAAAAAATGCTGCTGCTCTTCCAGAGGTGCTGAGTCCAATTCCCAGCAACCACATGGTGGTTCACAGCCTGATGCCCTCTCCTGGCATAAAGGTGTACTTGTAGACAGAGCACTAACACACATAAAATAAATAAGTAAATCTCTTTAAAAAAGAAAAAAAGAAGAAGAAGAGAAAGAAATGCTCATTCTGCTGCGTGTGGTGGTGAAGGCCTTTGATCTCAGCATTCAGGAGGCAGAGGCAGGAGAATCTGTGTGTTTGATGCCAGCCCAGCTATATTACAAACTAAAGTCTAATCAGGACTACATAGAGAAAATAAATCTCAAAAAAATAAAAGGAAGGAAGAAAAGAAAAAGGAAAAGAAGCCTCCACCCCCTTCCCAGTCTTCACCCCAGGGTCTCTTTCATCCCCTTTCTTTCCATCCCTCCCTGGATCCACATTTCCAGGCCACTTCACATCTCTGCCCACCTCTCCTAGAGCCCTCGCCCCTCTCATGCCACCCTTCCCTAACTGGGGGAGAAGTCAGAACTCCCACAACAGGCACTCCCCGACCACAACCCGCTGCTCTGGAGCCTCTTCCTGCCACAGTTTCTTCCCTGGGGATTCCACCCAGGTCAAGACAGAGCCTCTCAACACTTGGCTTCATCGATCTCTGACTTCAGCAGTTAAGGCCTGGAAGACACTAAAACAGTTAGCAGAGCCAGGCAATCTCCCAGAAAGGCCTAGGTTCCTGAATGTTGCTCCGCCTCATAGATCCTAACCAGTTTTAATGATATTGAAAGTGAGATATGACTAGTCAACTGCAAGGCCACTTGCTCTAACAGAAAAGAAAGAAAGAAAGAAAGAAAGAAAGAAAGAAAGAAAGAAAGAAAGAAAGAAAGAAAGAAAGAAAGAAAGAAAGGAAGGAAAGAAAGAACTGTAATTTTTTCTTTTTGAGACTGGATCCCACTATGTAGCCCTGGCTAGACTTTCATGCATTGTTCAGGAACAGGGCTTGACCTTCATGCAATCCTCCTGTCTCTACCTCTTAAGCAAAAGTACTACTGTTATGTGCCACTACTCTTGGCATACTGGGTAAATTCTAAAAGCAGCAAATGCTATGCTTTGGCCAGGCAACGGTGGCGCACTCCTTTAACCCCAGCATTCTCGGGAGGCAGAGGCAGATGGATCTCTGTGAGTTCGAGGCCAGCCTGGTCTACAGAGTGAGTTTCTCTGTCCCCCATCATTCCACAGAGGGGAAACAGAGTCATCAAGATCAGAGGCAAAGCTGGAATGGAAGCTGAGTGCCCTGTCTGTGCCCCTGCCTTTTGGCAGGTGGCGTCTTCAGATGAACATGTTCAAACTACAATTGAACTTCCATGTTGGCTGCAGGTCATCTTATTGCCCTGCATCCTTTTACTGAGAAATCAGAGGAAGTTTGGTGTCTCAATCAGGATGTTCTCTTGCTCCTTCCTTATCTCACCTCTCTTGGGGCAACATGAGGCTTCCGGGCCACGAACCCCTTCCTGCACTGTTCTCACGCTATGCAGGCAGAAAAAATTATATAATCACCCAAACTAACCCTGTGGGAGCCCTGGTGAACCATGTTCAGGGTTCCTGTCTTTCTTGTCTTTGGCCTAGCAGGTGGCTGCTTTGGTCCCCTCAACTTCTATTCTGGAGTTGAAATGAGACTCAGTCCCCACCTCCAAGTGACACAGCTGGCAGGTGTGCTTCCTGCTTCACCAAGACAGGCAGGGCTGCGGATGTATTCGGTTGGTAGAGAGCATGCCTAGAATGCATAGAGCCCTGGGTTTGATTCCCAGCACAAGGTAAAATAGCCATAACAGTGCATGCCTGTGGGGGAGACGATGATAGACTGACCAGGCTATCCTTAGCTGCACAGCAAGTTTGAGACCAGCCTGAGATACATGAGACCCTTTCCCAAGGAAACAAACCCAGGAGGCTGGGGTGATGGTTCAGCTATTAAGAATGTTTTACAGCTCTTCTAGAGGACCCCAGTCTGGCTTCTAGCATCCACTTCAAGTGGCTTACAACCGCCTGTAAGTCCAGATCTAAGGGAGTCCGTACCCTCCTCTAGCACCTGCACCCATGTGCACATACCCCACCCAGATGGACATACGCATGGCTAAAAACAACAAAAATAAATCTTGAAAATAAGACCAAAAGCAAACAAAACAAAAAGGCAGGCAGTGGAGTGTAATGTCACTTTTGCTACGCATGTTCACAGGGGCAGATAGCTTCATGGTCCTACATTCGCCTCTTGTCTCCTGCCCATGCCCACTTCTTCCTTTCTGTCCAGGCATCCATGCCCACCCCCATTTTTGAGACTATGTAGACCAGGCTAGTCAAAGCTCGCAGAGATCTGCCTGCCTGTCTGCCAAGTGCTGGGGTAAAAAGGGTGCTGTCTGTCCAGGCATCCACATCCACCCTTCTTTCTGTTGACTCACTGGGAGATCCAAAGTCTAGAACACTCCATCCTGAGACACTCTTTGGCCACTGGGATTCTGGCTTTACCAGTTTCTGCCCTTGCTTCCCAGTCACGCTCCCCAGCCAGTGGTATAAAACAGTCTACACTTCCTCTTTCTTCTCACGCCTAACGACAGTTTGGGATTCTTCTCACAGCACAGAGCGAGCGGGCACAAAAAGGTCACTCATCAGCCTTTATTCCCAGTACTTCGGAGACAGAGGCAGGCGGATCTCTGTGAGTTCGAGACCAGCCTGGTCTACAGAGTGAGTTCCAGGACAGCTAGGACTACACAGAGAAACCCTGTCATAAAAAAAAAAAAAAGTCACTTGTCCCCACATAACTAAATCCTGGCCATGTGACTTGCTGGACTTTTCCCCGCCTTGCTGTGCTTACTGTATCTAACCACTTCCTCTGAACTATTATTCATCGTCATTCAGCCCATTTTTCTACCCATCTCCGTTGTTTTAGGATTGGGTTGGTTTTTTGTTTTTGTTTGTTTTTTTCCAAGACAGCATCTCTTGCTTGCAGTCCTAGATCTCTTTATGTAGATTATTCCCTGGCTCGTCACTTGTATCAGCCATCTTGCCTTTGACTCCAAATGTTGGGATTATAGGTATGTACCACCACACCCAGCTCCCCATCTCTCTTCCCAGCTACCCGGCCCAGCTACCTACTTCTTAACTTCAAGGCTCTCCATTGCTCTGCTTTTGACTTTTGCATTCTATACTTTCTTCCTTGCACCCTTTAATCCCTCCCCAGCCTCAATGAAGTCAGCAGCACGGTGCCAAGAAGTGAAGAGAACACAGAGCACTCAGCAAGCGGGCACTTCTTCCCTCATTTCTTAGCTGAGGAAACAGAGAGCAACGAGTGGAGGAACCTGAGCTGATTCATCTTCAAAGCTGACCTGCTTGCACTGGAGACTGCAGCTCTGTGGTCTGCCCAGGCTTCTGGCTTGCATCTGTAGCTTTAGTGTGCTGCAGGATACTGCCTGCAGTCACAGCCTGTGACTGGCTGCCAGTGGTGCTCCACAGAGCCTGGGCACTTGACCCAACTATCACCTCCCAACTCATCCTACCCTAGCACAGTAAATGACTGACTGATACAGAACTGAGAAGAGCTGGCCCCACATCTGTGTTCAGTTCTATTCCCCCTCCTGCTATCCTTTCTCCTGAGAACCCTCTCCCTTGATAAACTGCTTAAGAACTTCTACCTGGCTGGATGGTGGTGGTGCACACCTTTAATCCCAGCACTCGAGAGGCAGAGGCAGGCAGATCTCTGTGAGTTCGAGCCTAGCCTGGTCTACAAAGAAAGTTTCAGGAGAGCCAGGTCTATACAAAGAAACCCTGTCTCGAAAAACAAAACAAAAAACCAAAAGGATTGTAGCAAGTTTGAGGCCAAGCTGCAGCTACATAAGATGAAGGCCAACCTAGGCTACAGAGTGACCCTGTCTTGAACAAAACAAAACAAAGAATGCTGAACACCAGGTGTCACAGACCAGATGGGCAAATATTGTTCGTCTGAAGTACATAGGTACAGGAGACACTCAAGGAGAGCACACCAGCCAGTGAGCTGAGTGCCTGGTAGCCAGAGGTGGGAGAAGCCGCTGAGGGGAGATAGGGTCTGGAGCATCGATGGCTGGAAAACAGAATTGTGGGTGGCATCAGTGGAGATGATGTCACAGGTGAGAGTGGGCTCTAGATTACAGAGGGATGATTTCACAGATTAGAGTGGGCTCTAGATTAAAGAGGGATGACGTCGCAGGTAAGAGTGTGCTCTAGATTACAGAGGGATGACGTCGCAGGTAAGAGTGTGCTCTAGATTATAGAGGGATGATGTCGCAGGTGAGAGTGGGCTCTAGATTACAAAGGGATGACATCACAGATGAGAGTGGGCTCTAGATTACAAAGGGATGATGTCACAGGTGAGAGTGGGCTCTAGATTACAAAGGGTTTGGGAAAGTAAATAGACTTTGAACAACAGGATTAGGGAAGCAATGGGAACACATCAAAGTTTTTTTTTTTTTTTTTTTGGTTTTTCGAGACAGGGTTTCTCTGTAGCTTTGGAGCCTGTCCTGGAACTAGCTCTGTAGCCCAGGCTGGTCTCTAACTCACAAAGATCCACCTGCCTCTGCCTCCCGAGTGCACATCAAAGTTTTGCATCCTAGACATATTCCTGGATGCATGCGGAGGTGGAATGGAGAGAGGCAAAGAGGCAGGAACTGGCCAGAGAGTTCGGGTAAGAGAATATGGGGACTGCTCATGGAGGGGCAGATCTGAGAGAAGTCAGAACAGGCCCAGCCCTGGCTGTCCTGGAACTTGCTCTATAGACCAGACAGGCCCCAAACTCAGAGATCTGCCTGCCTCTGCCTCCCGAGTGCAAGAATTAAAGGCATGTGCCACCACGCATGGTTCTAGATTCTTGCCATCTATCTTCAGCTGGTCTCAATTTCACAATCCTCCTGCCACAGCTTCTCTAGCACTGGATTACAAATATATGCTGTCACCCTCAGTGCCACCACATCCGGCACATGTGTCTATTTAAGCAGAAAGAGTCATCACTTCTAGGAAACCTCCCCTGCCCAAGAGTACTAGGCTGCCACCTCCTTGCTCAGGAAACTCAAGCTGAGACTTTCCTCTGCTGTGATTTCTGGTTATCGCATCACTGTGCACAGTGGTGACAGTCACCCTTCTGCCTAAATTGACAGGGTTTGAGTTTTTACATCATTGCATCTCTGAGCTGGGCACTTGACAAGGCAATTCTTTTTTCTTTCTTTCTTTTTCTTTTCTTTCTTTTTTTTTTTTTAGACAGGGTTTCTCTGTGTAGCCCTGGTTGTCCTGTCCTGGAGCTCACAGAGACCAGACTGTCCTTGAACTCACAGAGACTTGCCTTTTCTGCTTTCCAAGTGCTGGGATCAAAGGTGAATGCCACTGCCTGAGTTGAGCACTTGAAAAGCATCTATAGTGGTAATTTTGTATTGATTTGGTTGTTCCTAGTGAACTGGCCAAATAGCAGCCCAGATGTTGCTGTGAAGGTGTTTCAGAGTTCTATGATCTGCTCTCACGGAAGCAAGCCACCCCAGTGCAGAAGGACCATATCCATCCAGCCCTAGGAACAAACACTGAGGGTTCTAGGAGGGAAGAAATTCTGTCCCAAGACAGAAATCTACCTTGAGTTTTCCTAGTCCTTTACAAATTTTGGCCATGCTAATTCCCACAATACCCATGAGCCAACTCCTCAGAGCAAATCTCTTTGAGGACAGCCTGGGATAAACAATGAGCTCAAAGCCAGTCTGGGCTACATTAATGAGGCCAAATCTCAAAACCCTCTTTTTAAGTGCTTTTTAGGGATCTGGAAGGGGCTGGGGACTGGAGAGGCAGTTTAGTGATTAGGAGCACTGGCTGCGCTTCCACAGGATCCAGGCTTGATTCCCAGAAACCACATGATCTATCGTACCATATTTAATACCAGTTCCACATCCTCTTCTTGCTTCAAAGGCACCAGGCAATGCACCTGGTACACAGACATACATGCAGATAAAATACCCATACACATAAGATTAAAATTAATCAACTTAAAATTTTTTTTTTATAATTTTCTGGGATGCAAGTTCCCACTATGTAGCCATGGCTAGACTCACCATGTAGAGCAGACTAACCTCAAATTCATAGATAGCCACCTGCCACTGTCCCCTAAACGCTGGGATTAAAGCTGTGTGTTACCATGTTGGGCCGTGTGGTGTGTGTTCTGAGCCCATACATGCCGGACAAGCAGTATACCACTGTAGCACATATCTCCAGCTTCTCTGGGGAATCCCTGACTGACACAGCTTTCACCAATCAATTAACTTAAACTTAGTTCTTCAGCACAGAGAGATATGAAGAGGGAACCACTCTGAAGATGGAAACTTTTACCTTGTGACCCAAAAGTCCAGGTCTCCTCATCATCGAAGTGAGTGTCTCCAGAGATGGGGTGCTCTCCAGGGAAGAAGGCATGAGCCAGGGTGCCACCGGGTCCATCAAAGGGGTAACTGTCTTGGTGGTAGCCCCGGGAAAAATGGATAAGGATGTCGGGCTCCTGATGCTGAGAATCCACCTCCTGGAAGGTAAGGCCTGACTCAACAGCCCAGACAGCCAGGGCGTAACTCATGAGGGTCCGCACGGTCAGCTGGCTCAACTGGGAGCTCTGGGAGAAGGACTGGATACTGAGGAGAGAGGAGGAGAGCCCATGGCTGTGGAAGTACTGGCCAGCCGGGCAAGTCTGGGACCTAGTCAGCAGCTTGTCAAGGGGAAGCACAGGAACCAAGACCTACCTCCATGTCAGGGTGCGCTTCTTCCACACATTGCCACTCAGAGCGTAGCGACGGCGGCGTCTGACCAGCCCAGCAGCCCCCAGAATATCAGGCAGGGAGCAGCGGGGCTTGTGCATGGTAGCTATTGTTACTGTGTCTGTGGGAGACAGGCGTGGTAAGTGATAGGATAGCCCGTCGTCACGGTACCTACTAAGAAATTGACTCAGGAGAGTTGAAAAGTTAGCTCAACACTTGAAGTCACTGGCTGCTCTTCTAGAGGGACCTGAGTTCAAGTCTCAGCACCCACCTGGTGGCTTACAATAGTCTGTAACTCCAGTTTCAGGGGACCTGACACCCTCTTCTGACCTCTATAAGGCATAGACAAATACACAGGTCAAACACCCGAACACATAATAAAAATAACTAAATGTTTAAGAAAGAAAACAAATGGCTTAGGCCTCACAGCCCGAACCCAGACAGTCACTGTGAAAGCTAGCTCAAGCCAGGCACCCTCTCTACTTGACTGTGGGTGGACTGGCCACCATAGGAGGCACTTACCGGCTTAGTCTGGGTCTCTTGTACCCCTTCCCTGGCCCCAGCTGGTGGATGCTGAAGGAAGGCGCTCCAAAGGTGGAAGGGGTTGTATAGGGTGCGCAAGCGCACCTGGGAGTGGAGACCAGAGGGTAACTCTGGGTGTCCTTCCTGTGCTGTCAACCTAGGGTTTGTTTGTTTGCTTCATTGACTTTGGTTTTTGAGACAGGATCTCTCACATGGTCCAGAACTCCCCAACTAGGTTAGACTGGCCAGTGAGCTCCAAGGATCTGCATCTCAGCCTCCACAAGGCTGGGATCACAAGGCCATTCCACCAGGCCCCTTTTCAGCTGGGTTCTAGTGCCCAAACTCAAGTCTTCAAGCTTGCAAGGTGAACACTTTGTCAACTAGGTTCTCTCCCCTTTCCTTTAAGACCAGAATCCAAACGACTATGCTCTCCCCTTAAAGCTGTCGGTCACTCTTTTGGGTTTTTTTCTCCTGGTTTTTCAAAAAAGGGTTCTTCCATGTAACTCTTAACTGTCCTGAAACTTGCTCTGTAGACCAGGCTAGCTACGAACTTGAACTCAGATCTGCCTGCCTCTGCCTCCCAAATGCTGGGGTTAAAGGCAAGCACCACCACCATCCTGCCTGACATAAGTCCTCATGGGATGTTGATCAAAGTCTGAAGACCAGCAGGGGTCTTTAGTCTGCAGCACCTTGCCATCCCTTCTCACATTAGGCCCATCTGTAAACCCCCTTTCTAGCACCTCCCCTTTTCCAGGAGTCATTTCAGCTTCAAGTGAGGTAAACTGCATCTCACTGGCAGCAATAGCAAGCAGTAACCAAGAACATAGTGATGTCATACTCTGTTCTGGGCTAAGAAGGAACAGGGAGGGAGGAGCTTTTTTTCCTTGAAAATTCTCCAAGCTCCCTCTGTCTTTCTATTTAACTCCACAGGCGAGCCCTTGACTCTACCTTCACACTATACTCTCTGCCACATCCCCAGCCCTACTCCCCAGCACCACCAGCAAAAGGCTCCTTCTGGTTCTCCACCCACCCTCCACTCCTCATCAACAGACATTAGCTTAAGATCAAACCAGAACCGAGCAACATGACATGGCCACTGTTTCCCAACGACCCATTCAGTGAAGCTAAAATAGGAAGACTGTGTGTTCAAGAGGACCTTAAGCAACACAGAGAACACCTGCCCCCACAAAAACAAAACAAAACTGAAAGTCAGATGAAGTTAATTCCCTCCTTCCATCCCTGCTCCCCTGGTTTCTTATCACACTTGGAACAAACCTCTTTCAAGGTAACCTAATCATGCTCTTGCCTAAGCCCCTCTGCTGTTCACTGCCGGCAGATAAACTGTGCCTGCCACAGTAGTTCTGCAGCTACCGGACCATTTCCTCCCACATTTTCTGTGACTGTGTCCTCCTATTTGGGATCTTAGCTTATAAGCTCACATGACATCTTTCAGAGTGGCCTGTCTAGCTAGTTGCAGACTCAGGCTGAGGCAGGAGAATCTCGAGTTTGAGGCCAACCTGGCACCATTTGAAATCATTTTGCATATTGATGTTCTTGGTCTGTTTCTTTCTCCCTTATAATGTCGGCTCCAGAGAGTGTGAACCAGACCTGTTCCATCCCTGCTGCCACATTGGAGCCTGACAAAGCCAGGACAGGATAGCCGGATGCAGGCAGACCTCCAAGGTCTGGGCTGGGATCTGAGACCAGCATCTTTACGTCTCTTGGGATTCAGCGTACCCTGCAGTTTAAAGACAGAGGCAGGACTGCCCTATGGCTTGGTGGCCTACCTACCCATTTGACCTGTCTCAGGCAGGCCGGCAAATCTCTGCATGACTTTGATCGCATCCTGCAGCTTCTCAAGGCTCTGCAGCTGGGCTTGGGAAGGATCAGCCGGCGGCAGGTAGCCATAGCGAGTCAGCCAGTCCTAGGGCATAGGAGAGGAATGATGAAGCCCTAAGACAATGGGGCTTTCCCTTCTCACCGATATTTGAAAAGTCCAACCCTCTAGGGAATCCAGAGCCAGAGCTCCTAGGCCCGGACGACAGAACCCACCTCCCTAACCACCAACCAGGGTCCTAAGCCCCCAGCTCTGGATTTGTCAGTCTTGATATATGCAGCAGGTGAGGTCCCAGCTTCCCAATTTAGCTCCTTTCCAGTTCCGAATCCCAGTCACCAAATCTCCAGATAGAGCCAGCAATCCAGGAGCCCATCCCCAGACACTCTTCAGGACATTTGAATCCAGCCCCCTCTTTCCTTCAGACCCAGGAGTCCACCCTACCCCTTTCCTTTCACAGGCTCTATATGGAGCCAGCGGACCCGAGCTCACCACGCCCAGGCTCACGTCTTGCGCCCTGGGAGTCCCGTGCACAGGCTGAAACTGAAGAACCAGCAGTAGCACCAGTAACCGGAGATTGAGCGCCTGCAGCCTCATGGCGCGTTCAGTTTGGTCCGAGGGCACACTCGAAGGGGCCCCGACTCCGCCCGCCCTGGGAGTCTGGAGGTACCCGGCGAGGATCAAGGGAGCCGACACAGGGTAGTAGAGATGGGCAGGAGAGATCCGGGATCCTAGGAGACACAGCAGGGGCTGACAGGCAACAGCCGAAAGTCGAGGTGGGACTGGGGGTTCTGGGAGCGTGGAGAAGGCACAGGAGGAGACAGAGGTCCGATAAAGAGGTCCACTACGGGGACCTCTCCTGTCCCCCGGCCCCCAAGTGCTGTCCCGGCGTGGGTGCTGCACCAACTGCCCCACCTGCAAGTGGAAGCCTGGATGGGGCGGAGCTCACCGCAATAAGCGCTAAGGGCGCGGCGGGGGAAGTAGTCCAATCTTCAATGTCCAGCACGAAGGGGAAGACCAGGGGTTCAAACCTGCCCCCGCCCACCGCGCTGGTCCTCACTGAGATGCAGGGACTCTCCGGCGAGCTCAAGGACTAGAGGTGGAGCAAGTGGTCTCATGTGTCGTCTCATCCACAGCCTCCGTCAGAAAAGTTTCTGTTCCCAGATCCGTGCTGTTTCGGGACTCAAGGAGTAGGCCTTGCTTCTGCTTCCTTAGGATCGTGAGCCGGGGGAGGGGTGGCCGGATCTCCCCTCCCCCACGCATCCTGCTGCCCCGCCGGGGGACCCCAGGCTCCCGGCAATCAGCTCTGAAATTTCCTTTCACCGCAGGATCCCAGATGTGCTCAGCGTGATTGTCCGGTCCATTCATTGTCCCAACCCACCTAAAAGGCTCTGCTGGGACCCCAAACTCTGCTGTTTCCGCCTCGCGGTTTTTCTCCCCAAGGACTAGGCATTTAAATCCCAAACCTGCACAAAGAGGAGACAGCAAAAGATGGAAGAGGCAATCCTTGGGGAAAGGGCATAGCCTGGGGACCAGCAGAGTCCCCCACCCCCACTTCCAGCCAGAGGAACCTAGAGATAGGGGACTAGACTCGTGGAGGACAGCTGAGAGGAATCGGGCTGCAGGCCGCGGGACAGATGGAAGGAAAGTGGTCAAGGCAGAGTGTGTGGACAGCCAGACGTCAGGAGCAGCAGGCGGAGGTCCATTTGCATTTCAGACAAAACAATAACTGGGCAGGATGAGCGAGCTGCAGATGTAATTTAAAACACTGGTGTCCTGTATTCTGCAGAGCTGTGGACAAATATCAGACTGGGTGACTTACACAGAAATTCATTTCTCACAGTCCTAGAAGGTCAAAGAGACCACACAGTGGGTTTCCCCTACGTCCTCTGGGCATAGAGAGGGTTGTTGTCTCTTCAGAGGTCACATCTGCTTGTATGGCACCCTGCTCTGTCTTCCCCTTGTGGGTACACCAGTCGTTGGGTTTACCATAACCAACTTTTTTTCTTTGTTTGTTTTTTTAGGGTTTTTTTTTTTTGCCCTTTTTTTCTCTCATACATTAATTACATCCTGATGGCAGTTTCCCTCCCTCCACTCCCATCTCTCCTCTCCCCTTTTCCCCAGATCCACCCCTCCTTCAGTTCCCTTAAACAAATAAAACAAAACAAAAACAAACAAACAAAGAACAGGCCTCTGAGGGATATCCCCCTAATAAATTACAATAAACCAGGTGGCGGTGTTGGCCCAGGCCTTTAATCCCAGCATTTGGGAGGCAGAGTCAGGAGGATTTCTTTTTTAGGTCAGCCTGTACTACAGAGCAAGTTCCAGCACAGCCAGGGCTAGAAAGAGAAACTTTTGTCTCTATAAACCAAAAAACAAAGCAAAACAAACAAACAAACAAAAAAAGAAAAAACAAAAACAGAACCTCACTCTGCAGCTCAGCACTCTGTATTAGACCCTAGCTCTTTGAGTTCATGGCAATCCTCAACCACTAGAGAGGCTGTGGCAAGAGTCCTTTGAAACTGCTCAGGGCCATGGGGCGGTGGTGGCGCATGCCTTTAATTCCAGCACGGGAGGCAGAGGCAGGCGCAGGCAGATCTTTGTGAGTTTGAGGCTAGCCTGGTCTACAAGAACTAGTTCCAGTACAGGCACCAAAAGCTACAGAGAAACCCTGCCTCAACAAACAAACAAACAAAAAAAGAAAAAACAAAAACAGAACCTCACTCTGCAGCTCAGCACTCTGTATTAGACCCTAGCTCTTTGAGTTCATGGCAATCCTCAACCACTAGAGAGGCTGTGGCAAGAGTCCTTTGAAACTGCTCAGGGCCATGGGGCGGTGGTGGCGCATGCCTTTAATTCCAGCACGGGAGGCAGAGGCAGGCGCAGGCAGATCTTTGTGAGTTTGAGGCTAGCCTGGTCTACAAGAACTAGTTCCAGTACAGGCACCAAAAGCTACAGAGAAACCCTGCCTCAACAAACAAACAAACAAAAAAGAAACATAAGATTGCAGCTTGCTTAGATGTATGGAAGGCACATTTTAAGGCCATTGGCAAATAAACACTTTTTTGTGGTTGTGAGCCTAGCCTTTAACAATTGAGCCTGCAAGGGGGTTAGAGAGATGACTCAGCAGTCAAGGGCACTGGCTGCTCTTCCAGAGGACAGGGTTCAATTCTCAGTACCACATTGTGGCTCACAACCGACTGTAACTCCAGTCCGAGAGAGTCTAACACCTTCTGGCCTCCTTGGGCAACACACCCACAAGGTGCACAGATGACATGCAGGCACAACACCTAATAGCATACACATAGAAACAATTGAAAAGAAATGTAAGGAGTCAGGGTTGTCTTCACTACATAAAGAACGAGACCAGCATGGGAAACATCAAGTCATGTGCAAAAACAAAACAGAAAAACAAAGAGGCTCGGCGGCGGTCTAAGGTTTTGATTCAATCCCCAGTACTGTGAGTTCAAGGGCGGCCTTGTCTACATAGTGAGTTCCAAGCTAGCCAGGGCTATATAGTAAGACACTGTTTCAAGCCAGGCAGTGGTGGTGCATGCCTTTAACCCCAGCACTCCAGGAGGTAGAGGCAGGTGGATCTCTGGAGTTCAAAGCCCGCCTGGTCTACAGAACAAGTTCCAAGACAACCAGAACTATACAGCAAAACCCTGTCTCAAAAAACAAAAAAATAAAACCCTGTTTCAAAAATCAAACAAACAAATAGCTAGGCACAGCAACCAGGAGAGGCATCCCTGTGATTTTTTAGGCTAACCTGATCTATGTAGCAAGTTCCAGGCCATCCAGGACTGCACAACTGAGACTTAGTCTTAAACACAACAAAAAGAAAAGGAGACAGGAAAGGTGCTGAGGTCCAGATGGCAAAGCGCTTGCTTGGTGTTCAGGAAGCTGGGGTTTCCATCCCAGCAGGGACTATAATGAACATGGTAACACTCCCCCATCATCATCAACTCAGTAGGTAGGGAGGGACAGGAGAATCAAAGTTCAAGGTCATCCTCAGCTATATAGTGAGTGAGAGGCCAGCCTGGTTTACATGAGACCCAACCTCATAAACAAGCAACAGCCGGTGATAGTGGTGCATGCCTTTAATCCCAGCACTTGGGAGGCAGAGGTAGGTGGATCTCTGTGAGTTTGAGTTTGAGGCCAGCCTGGTCTACAGAGTGAATCCCCAGGCAGCTAGGGCTACACAGAGAAAACAGGTCTCGAAAAACAAAACAAACAAAACAAAAAACAAGCAACAAACAAACAATAAAATCCAATGGAGTCCAAATCCTTGCTACCGGTGAGAGCAGAAACCGCTCAGGAGCTAGTTTGCAGTTGATATTAGACAGAGCTGATGAGTCTAGCCACCATGAAGATGAAAGATGGCTGCAAACTCCTTGTCACTTAAGAGATGCCATCTAATCTCCCCATCCTGGGCTGATTTAACCAGGCAGCCCAGAAACCAGGTGTGGGTGTGAAGAAACACCACTGAATTCACTCACACACACACGCACACACACACACGCACACACACACACACACACACACACACACACAAGCAGCAGGGCTCTGCCAACTTCACACCTGTGTGAGAGATGTAAGAACTGTTGATCTAGTGGTGTGACTCTATGAAGTGTTTCCCTAGCATGTGAAAGGCCTTGGTCCATTCCCTCAAAAATAAAAAAAAGTTGTTAAGCATCTAGGTTGCAAGGTAATTGGTAATTATTACCCAGCAAGAGTTCCTGGAGCCTTCCACCCATTAACTCCACCCTTGTCTCTAAGACAGAGTGGAACTCCCTCCCATGTGTCCGTAGAGATGCTCAGGCAGACCAGGCTGGGCCCAAATTCACTACATACTGAGGATGCCTTCTGACAGGCTACCATGTCTGGTTTTATGAAGTTCTTTAGACAGGACCTAGTGCATTTCAGTAAAAATGCCACATTCCTAGACCTAGATTTGTTTACATTATTGAAAATATGAGGGCTGGAGAGATGGCTCAGTGGTTAAGAGCATTGCCTGCTCTTCCAAAGGTCCTGAGTTCAATTCCCGGCAACCACATGATGGCTCACAACCATCTGTAATGAGGTCTGGTGCCCTCTTCTGACCTGCAGACATATATACAGACAGAATATTGTATTCATAATAAATAAATATTTTAAAAAAAGAAAAGAAAATATGAAGAACCCAGCATTCAGGAGGCAGCGGGAGGCAGATCCCAGTGAGTCTGAAGCAAGTCTGATCTGCATAGTGAGTTCCAGGCTAACTGAGATCCTGTCTCAAAAAAGAAAGAAAAGAAAAGAAACTGAGAGCGAACTGCAGCCGGGTGGTGGTGGTGCACACTTTTGATCCCAATCCTAGGGAGGCACAGGCAGGCAGATCTCTAGTTTGAGACCAGCCTGGTCTGTAGAGCTAGTTTCAGGACAGCCAGGTCTACACAGAGAAACTCTGTCTCAAAAAAACCAAAAGAATAAAAAAAAATAAAAATGAGAAAGAAAGAAGAAAGCCTTGTCCTCAGGAGATATGAGCTAAAGTAGACAATAGTCTAGCCAGAATGGAAAGTCTATGCAGTGCCCGCAGTCTCAGAGGAAGTGGTGAGCATCCATTATACTCTTCCATAAGCTCTTTAATTGAAAATTTTTCAGACCTAGTGATCTCACTGATTCATGCAATGATAGTGAATGTCAGAGCATCCTAGTATCTTAAGAAGCCAGACTGAGCTAGGGAAGAGACAGCTCATTTAGTAAAGTGCTTGTAGAATTCCACGTCTGTAACCTCACTGCTAGAGGGGCAGAGATAAGCACATCCCTAAGGCTCACTGGCCTACCAGCCTAGCTGTACCTGTTAACTTCAGTTAACTTCAGGCTCAGCAAGAGATCTTGTTACAAAAAACAAAGATGAAACGGGGGGGGGGACCTTTAATCTTAGCCCTTGGGAGGCAGAGGCAGGTGGATCTCTGTGAGTTCAAAGCCAGCCTGGTCTACAGAGTGAGTTCCAGGCCAGCCAGGTGTACACAGTGAGATATCTCTTTCAAAAACAAAACAAAACAAGCAAGCAAAATGTAAATAAAAGAAAAGATGAAGGGCTGGCTTCTTCTGTAGGTACCACTCGCATGCATGTGCACACACATATGCACTCATGCACATAAGTAAAATAGTAAAATGTTTTAAAAATAAAGATGAAGAAGGATTGAAGAAAGCCATGCAACACCGACCTCTGGCCTCCGTATGTATGCTCACACATGTGCATATGTGTATGTTATATACATATATATATATGAACACAATCACAAAAACATATCTTACACAATTCACACACACACACACGAGTGTCAAACCCAAAGGCCCACATCCTATCTATGACTTCCTTTTAAAGTATTATTTATTTATGAGTATGAGTGGTTTGCCTGCATTCACTTATGTGCACCATGTATATCTGGTTCCCAAGAACGCCAGAAGAGGCCGTCAGATCACTCTAGGTCTGAAGTTGCAGATAGTTGTGGGCCACCATGTGGGTTCTGAGAATTAAATCCTCTGCAAGAGCAGTTGTGGTGGACTAGGACTTTAACTAGGCAAAGGTGTTTACATTTGTTTAATTATGTAAAGAAGTGTTGCATTTGTTTTACCTTGCCTGCCGAAGGCACCTGTTTGGTTTAATAAAAAGCTGAACAGGCAATAGCTAGGTAGAAGAGAGATAGGTGTGGCTGGCAGGCAGAGAGAATAAGTAGGAGGAGAAATCTAGGCAAAGAAGACAAGGAGAGAACAAGGGAGAAAAAGAGGGGCACACCTGGGCCCAGAAACCAGGAAGCCAGCAGCCAGACACAAGAAGCAGTGAAACTAAGATATATAGAAGGAAAGTAAAAAGCCCTTACAATGTAGCTCAGGCTATTCCAACTACTGGAAATCCGGCTTCAGCTTCAGGAGTGCTGGGATCGCAGGCCTCCACCCTCACACTTAGCTGGCTTGTTTTAACTGGGGGTGGATTTTGGAAACATTCTTATTCATGCATTTTGAGTGTATCTGGTGCGGTGCTAGGGTGCCACAGTACATGTGTGTGGAGGTTGGAAGACAGCTTACAGAAGTTGACTCTCTCCATCCACCACATAGGTCCTAGGGCTTGAACTCAGGTAGTCAGACTTTTTTTTTTTCTTTTTTTTGAGACAGGTTTCTCTGTAGCTTTGGAGCCTGTCCTGGATCTAGCTCTTGTAGACTGGGCTGGTCTCAAACTTACAAAGATCTGCCTGCCTCTGCCTCCCGAGTGCTGGGATTAAAGGCGTGCGCCACCACTTTGGCAGGTGTGGAGCCATCTCACCAGACCTTGAAAACAATAAAAAAGAAAGCAGCAAGTTAAGCAGAGCTGGGTTTCAGTTCCTACCATCTACATGATGGCTCCTGACTGCCTATAACTCTGTCCCACAGGTTCTGATGCTCTCTTCTGACCTCTATGGGCTCCTGCACACTTGTTGCACTCAGGCACACATGCACACACATTAAAAAAATTAAAAAAGCAAGTCTTGAGCAGTCCCTTTAGCTCTATGGTGAGTGCGAAGGGCCATAGAAGGTAAGCAGGCCTTAGGTGGTGCCTCTGAGGAAGACAGATGAACACAGGCCAAGAAAACTTGGAAGAGCAGAAACGGCAGCCATCACGGGCAGTTCTGATACGCGTTTTCCTAGAGAAGCAAAGGACCGACCAGAGATCACAGTGCTTTCTCTGTGTCTCCCCCACCCCTTGAACTCATATTGCTAAAGCTGCTCTTGAACCCCCGATGCTCCTGACGCTACCTCGCATGGGCTAGGACTTTGGGATATGGCACTACACACAGGGCCTTCTCATAAGAGTATTATATATATATCTGCAAAAGAGAAAGGAAACTTTTGATGACCTAACAGAGCGGGAAAACCCTTGTGAAAAAGAAATAAAAACCTTGTATTCCACCTAAACGGAAAATAAAACAAAGAATCTGAGCGGCCCACAAGTGGCTTTCTTCTTTTCTCTTTTCACCTGATCAGGCTCTCATGTAGCCCAGGCACGACTCGCCGAGTGCTGGGATCACAGGCTGCACCACCATGCCTGGTTTATGTTGTATTAGGAATTGCATTTAGAGCCTCGAATGTTAGGCAAGCACTTTAAGCACAGAGCTATATCCCCAGTTGTTTTTTGTTTTTGTTTTGCTTTTCAATTATGAGACAAGATTTTATAATGTAGTCCAGGTTGGCTTGGAGCTCACTGTATAGCCCAGGCTGGTGTCAGACTCTCAGCAATCCCCTTGCATCAGAGTGCTGGAATTACAACAAAAGCCCTCATACCTGGCCTCCATTGGCTTTTTTTATTTTTGTTGTTTTGAATATTGCCCAAAACCCAGAGGAGAAGCTAAGTCTGATGGTTGTGAGCCTGTAATCCTAGTACTTGGGAGGTTGAGGCAGGAGGATCAGGATTTGGAACCAACCTGGGCTACATAGTGAGTACCTATCTCTAAATATTTTATTTAGATAGTTAAAGATGTGTAGCATGTCAAAAGGCAGGAACCTTTCATGACATGTGAAGAAGCAGGGGGCTTAGGTAAGGCCACATGCCTTCAAAGGACCATCCAATGAAGCACATAGAAAACTCTTGGATCCTGGTCACCAAAGGAAAGGGGAGGAGAAAGCTGGGGATTCACTGTTACTGGAGTGGGGTTAACCGTCAACAAGATTCTGGCTACCCTAGGTAGTGGCTGACCTGGAACAGGCAAGGGACATTATTCTAAATCACAAACGCTGGGTTTCTCAGACTCCAGTGCTCGCTCCCTGGAGAACAGAGAGCGGAAAGAGCAAAGCTTGAGGGTGGGCTCTGGCTAGGTATGCTGGAGGGTTCTGCTTTCCCGGAGATACCTGTACCTACTTCTGCATTGCAGGTGTAGGAACCAAGCCAGCGGCTCTTCCTCCTGCTTCAGGAAGCTCTCTGGGTTTGTGTCCCCAAAAGGCCCAAGTCAGGAAACCACAGGATTCAGCAAGCAGCTCCTTGCCCAAGTTCTAGATGTCCTCATAGTGGTGGCCCAGCTTTGAATACCAAGGGAGTGACCAAGGACCTAACCTTGGGTACAGGTCCCTAATCTAGGCTCTGAAGCATGGCCTTCAGAATTCTAGGCCTCCCTCACACAGAGCTGGCAGTGCTGCCCCATGACATCCCTCTCACAGCAGGTGACAGTAGGTACATGACATCCAAAGGACTCCAGAGCTAATGTCTTCATTCTCTTCCTGAGTAGGTGATCCTGTGCCCACAGAGGCATACGGAGAATGATGGAAAAACTAGGAGCTAATTGCATCACAAGTGCCTACCCACCTGGTACTTTGAACTTAGACCCATTTTGAATGAAATTATCCCAAGTCAAAAGGAGCTGAATTAGCAGCTGTGTTAGGTATCCAAGGCAGAAGTAAGTAGGGTGTGGTCTGCGTAGTCCAGCAATGGCCTGGGAGGTACTGAATGTCTCAGCAGTTCCAGTCTGGCACTGTTGACCTGGAATATCCCTGGAGAGCTGCTAGTCTTCAGTCTACACTGGAATCCAGAAGTCGGTTCTCATATTGGTGAAGGACTGCCTCAGCAACAGGATAGATGAACCTGCCATGGAGAGTGGGGACAAGCAGGCCCAAAGCAAAGTTTCTTCTTCTTCCACGTCCTTTTGTTTTTGTTTTGAGACAGGGGCTCACTTCATAACTCACTATGTACTGAACATAACTCATAGTGAGTACTGAAACTCACTATGTAGAGAAGGCTGGTCTCATACTCCCAGAGATCTGCCTGCCAACTGCTGGAATGCCTCAAAATTCTCCGACCCACCCCAAGACAGAATTTTCCTGTATAACAGCTCTGGCTGCCCTGGAACTCAATTTGTAGTCCAGGCCCATCTCAAACTCAAGAGATCTGCCTGCCTCTGCAGGTATCTGCTACCAAGCCCAGGCTCAAAACACTTTGTTGTTGTTGTTTGTTGTTGGGGTTTCTGTCCTACCTGGTCCCCACAGTCATTAAATCCCAAAGACCATTGCCCACACTAGTTGTTGTTTGATACAAAGTTTCTCTGTAGCTTTAGAGCCTGTCCTAGAACTCACTCTGTAGACCAGGCTGGTCTCAAACTCACAGAGATCCACATATCTCTGCATCCCAAGTGCTGGGATTAAAGGTGTGCGTCACCACTGCCCAGCTCAAAATGCTTTTTTAAAAAGGGTGCTGGCAATAGTAGCCCAATAGTCAAGACTTTTTTTTTTTTTAAGTCAAGGGCACTTGCCCACTATTTGTGAGACTCTGGATCCAATTTCTGGTACTGAAAAAACAAACAAAACAAACCAAAACCCTGCTAAACTGAAGAAAATACTGGAAAAGAATATTATTGTACATTGAGTTAAATAACCTGGAATAGAAAAATTAAAAGGGGGGGGGCAAAGGATCAAAGAGCAAGAGAATGATGAAGAAGATGTCTATAGAGCATCTCTCCCGTCCCAAACACAGCACACTGTTTTCCCCTACCCAGCTTGTAGTCCAGGATGGTCTGTGACTTCATACATAGCCTGAGCTGGCCTGAGTTCAGCTGCCTGAGTACTCAAATTACAGGCATGAACCCCTATGCCTGGGAATATAATCCACTCTTCTCCCTTTCTTCCTTCTTTTTTCCTCTCTCTTTCTCTACCATTCTTTCTTCCCTTCTTTCTCTCTCTCTCTTTCTTTCTCCCCCCCCCCCTTTCTTTTAGCTCTAGTAGATCAGGCTGACCTCAAACTCACAGAGATCCTCCTATCTCTGCCTCTCGAGTGCTGGTATTAAAGGTGTGTGCCACAACCACACGGCATAATTCATTTTTTCTAAGGAAGAAAATCAGATGCAAGGCTTAAGAAGCTTATTTGTTTTGGATTTTGAGCTAGCGTCTTGCCTTGTAGCTCAGGCTGGACTCAAGATCACCATTCTCCAGCCTTGGTCTCCCACATGCAGGCTCTGAAGCAGTTCTTGTTGACCCATAGAATAAATTAGCTGTATATAGGAATGGTATGTCTTTCATCTAGTTTTGCTATAGCCTATATGACATCACTATAGTACTAAATGCTACTCTGTAGTTGCTAAAAGCATTGCAACTATTTTCTTGACATTCTGAAAGCTTCTACATAATTTTAAAAAATAAATTAACAGTGTACTCAGTATGAAATATCTCATACAAAGATTTTTAAGTCCTCCCCACATATACCTATTGTTCATACACTTCATACATGTCATAAAAGCCTGGAGGCACTGTGGTTTGGAACCAAGCCCTTCCTTCCCTGTTGCCTGTGTGGAAGAGAAGGGAGGGCTCTAGGGCTGTTCCCCTGCCCACTAGATGCCCAGCAGAACTAGGTCAAGGTACTGTAACATCTGGGATGGCTTCCCCAAGAAGGAGACTCCCTCCCTCCACTCCTAGCCATGGCTCACTAGGGGCTAGATAGATGGAGAGGAGATGGGAATAGGTGTGGAAGTTGGGCACGGGCCTCTGGATAGCTGGCTGGCTTGTGAGCTCCATTGAAGAGCACGGGAGGGCTGCTGAATGGTTCCTCATATCCGGCTTCTCCAGGGCCTCCCTGGGGACACTGGCCCATCTTCCTCCACATGAGTAGTGAAAAGGAGATGGGATTGGACATCTCCAGGTGAAGGGTGGCCTACAGCTAGGTGCAGAGCTGGGAACTAGATACAAATTCCAAAACCTCTGCTGTTCTGGAGACTAAAGCAGGATGATTGGGTATTCACAGCCAGTGCTGTTGACATAGAAAGACTCCATGATAGCCGGTGCTAGACAATCTGGGGCGAGGGTCTGTATGTACCCACAAACAATAGGCTTTACCTCTCACATCTGGATTCCTCACCTATGACTGGGATGACCTCATAGGTTTGTCCTGGGGGTGGAAAACAGTGGAACACACAGGTGAGTCACCAAGTGCAGTTGTCACCTCATTGAATCGTTACACTCCTGCAAGCCAGGAGCTGCTGTTGCCCCTCTTTACAGATAAGGAAACTGAGGGCTGCAGGGGTTAGTCAGCTGGATGGCACAGGCACACACACTTCTGGCCAACAGCCAAACTGGAATTAGAATGAAGCCACATGATGTCAGCACCCAGGAACCAAGGTCCTTTGCTCTGTTGTTTTATAGGTTTGTTTCCAGTTTATAGGTCTATACCCCTCCCAGCCTTGGGTGTGCTGTGAACCTCCCAGAGTTTCATCATGTCCAGATGAACTCAGCACCTGCCTGATTGGAGGACCCTGCCAAGGTGGGCTAAGTGTGGTGTGCTGGCTTGGGTCCAAGTGGCTGGCCATTGGTTTTCTTTTTCCTTTTTTTCTTCTTTCTTTCTTTCTTTTTTTTTTTTTTTTTGGTTTTTGGTATATTTTGGATTTTTGTTTGTTTGGTTTTGGTTTTTTTCTCTATGAAGTCCTGGTTGTTCTGGAACTTGTTCTGTAGACCAGGCTGGCCTTGAATTCACAGAAATCCTCCTGCCTCTGCCTCCTAAGGGCTGGAACTAAAGGCCTGAGCCATCACTGCCTGGACACTTTGCTTGATTTTCATAGGGGTCAGGTGGCCTGACCAAGGAGAGGGCGCATTGCCTTCAGCTCTCCAAAGCCCATCAGTTTGCTCTTACAGGTGCTGAGGAGGGGGCGGCAAATGACATTCTTGAAAGAAGGTCAGGGGGCTGGAGAGATGGCTCAGAGGTTAAGAGCACTGACTGTTCTTCCAGAGGTCCTGATTCAATTCCAAGCAACCACATGGTGGCTCACAGTCGTCTGTAATGAGATCTGATGCCCTCTTCTGGCCAGCAAGCATACAGACAGACAGAACACTGTATACATAATCAATAAATAAATCTTTAAAAAAAAAAAAAAAGGAGCCGGGCGGTGGTGGCGCACGCCTTTAATCCCAGCACTCGGGAGGCAGAGGCAGGCGGATCTTTGTGAGTTCGAGACCAGCCTGGTCTACAAGAGCTAGTTCCAGCACAGGCTCCAAAGCCACAGAGAAACCCTGTCTCGAAAAACCAAAAAAAAAAAAAAAAAAGAAGGTCAGGCAGTTTTCAATCTCTATCTAGTTCCTTTCCAAAGACTTGTGTCCCACATACTCACTGCTGGCAGTAAACCTTGTCTCACCCCCAGCACCCAGGAGTGCCAGCCCCTGCACTACCTCTTCAAGTAGTCCTTTCCCCATAAGCTAGAGTTTCAACACACACACACACACACACACACACACACACACACACACAGAGAGAGAGAGAGAGAGAAAGAGAGAGAGAGAGAGAGAGAGATCCGCCTGCCTATGCCCTGAGTGCTGGGATTAAAGGCATGCACTACCACTGCCTAGTCTATCTCCTAATCGTTAGATCCAAGTCCTCTAACTTTCCAAGACTCAGGTGTCCTAAGTGCTAGTCAGAGACACACAGAGCAGATAATAAAATGGCTAGCCAGAAAAGCCGATTAGGAGGTGGAGTTCTCAGGTAGAAGAAAGTGGAGGCTGTAGGTTCTACTCCAGTCTATCTCTCCCTCCTGCCTCCAGGGCACTCTCTCAGCTGACTGTGTATATCTTCAGCTGAAATCCTGGCAGTAGCTTCAAATCATCCCACAGAAACTGGTAAATGTAACAAGCTGTGGCTTTTGTTCTCCCCAGAGACTGTTGTTAAACAGTTGCCAGAAGACCACTGTCCCAGAGACAGGGTTCCTCTATGTTGCAGTTTGCTCTGTAGACCAGGTTGGTCTCGAACTCAGAGATCCGCCTGCCTCGGCCTCCCGAGTGCTGGGATTAAAAGCATGTGTCACCACTGCTCAGTTCTGTTTGTCCTCTTTATGTGGTCTGGAATTTCTGTCTTGTGTGTCTCCTCAGAAGGCCATGGTTTCCGAAGAGAATTATGAGAAACTACGGAGTCAAGGCTGGGGTCCCATTTTGTGGGCTGGTCCTACATCACCTGCCTTGGGTCCTATCCTTCCATACATGGCTGCTGGCCTTGCTGGAACATGGGGCCCAACTCTGCAGAATGAAAGAACTGAGACCCCACATTTGGAGCCATATGGACTCAGGTGTGCTCAGAGGCAAACCACCCTAGGTGCCCGGTCATCAGTGTCTTGTAGAAAGCATGGAACTTATGAAAGAATAAGTTGCTAGGGCTGGGGCTATAGTCAGTTGGTAATTATCTAGCACACGCCAGGCCCTGGGTTCAAACCCCAGCACAGCATACAGTGAGTGTGTGCTGGTGCATGCCTCATGCCTGCCAACCTAGCACCCAGGAAGTGGAGCCAGAAACACCTGCAGCTCAAGGTCATTCTCTATTCTTTAGTGAGTTTGAGGCTGTCCTGTGATACATGAGACTCTGCCACCGCCATCCAAAAAGATGCTAATGTCACACTTTCACTGTTCATAATTGTGGTGATGTGAATTAAAATAGCTCCCATAGACTCATACATTTGAATGCTTTGTCCCCAGTTTGTGGAACTGTTTAGGAAGGGTTAGAGGGGTAATTTCGTTGGTGAAAGGGTGGGGGCTTGAGATTTCAAAGCCCATACCAGATACAATCTCTCTCTCTCTCTCTTGCTCTCTCTCTCCCCCTTTCTCTCCCCTTGCCATAATATCAGAGGTAAACTCTCAGCTACTGCTCCAGCACCATGCCTGTCTGCCTGCTGTCATGTTTTTTGCCATGATGATTATGGACTCTCAACCTCTGGAGCCAGGAGCCCCCAAATTAAATGCTTTCTTCTATAAGCTGCCTTGGTCATGATGCTTTATCGCAGCAATAGAGAAGTAACTAAGACAACAACCAACTTGTGCTCCAAACAAAGCCGGTGGTTTCCCTGGTCCTCAGCTTGCACCTTCAGTAGCTGTTGCTTCCTTAGAATGTCACAAAGGTAAACAATACCTATAAAAGAGCTTTCTTGGTGGAGGGCTTACCGTGTTATTCTTATTAATAATTTTCTATCTCAAAGGCAAGCATGAAGAGTAAGAAGCTGACTTCTATGATCAGCCTATGATCTGCACGTAGTAAATGTTCAATTACTGTTCCCAGTAGAAACAAGATAGACCTTTAAGAGGATGGAGGTGTTGTTCCTTTGACAAGGTCTTGGCCATTCTCACCACCAGGAGGCGTCCCCGCCCTTCCCGCGGCACCGCCCCCTCACCTGTGCAAACCTGCACCTGGCGCCGCCTCCGGAAGAGAACATCGGGGACAGGGGAACTTCGGAGGGAGCCGGGTGGCGACAGGTGAGAGCCTAGGGGGCGCAGAGGGCGGGACAACCAGACTTTTTGACTTGGTTGGGGAAGACCGGTCGTCAGGGCAGGATAAGGGAGGGAGCTCAGGAACGGCCTCTAGGGACTCTGGAAAAAGCTCCGGAAAGCCAGAACACCAGTAGCAAAGAGAGTGGTGGGCACGCATTGGATAGCCAAAGCACGAGTCCCCACTGCGGGGGACCACTGGGTCTGGGTCTGGCACAGCTGGACTGTAGGGACTTCTGTAACACCTGGGACTTTCGGGCCCAGCTGTACTTAACACCTGTCGAGAGGAGGGGAACAGGTGTGCACGCGCTCTGGGGTAAATAGGGAGCGGGGACCCTCCCAGGGGTTGGCATAAAGCCAGGGTGTCAGGCCTTTCCTCCTGAGCCCCTGAGCCCCAGTCCCTGGGCGGTCCTCGTAAAGCACAGGGCTCCCATCCCCAGGGGCGGGCCGGGAAGTAAACAGAAACCCGAAGTGGCGGCCTTGGTGTGCTGGCTGGCACAACCAGTTACCTCGCCCTACGCTGGGTCAGCGCCAAGGCCCAGGGAAATTGGGGGTCTGGGGATGAGGGCTCCTAAATCAGGAGGAGTAGAGGCAGGAAATCCTGGGTCTTGCTAAAATAAAGACCTAAGAGACTCCACTGGGAATTCAGGAGAGAAGGACACGATGGCCATCAAGACAGACAAAGCTAATCAAGACTAAAACACCTGGGTCCTGAGAAAGTAGAACCAGGATATGGGAAGGCAAAGGGCTAGAGATCTGAGTTTCTGGAACGATCAGGAGTTGGATCCCTGTGGCTAAAGCATCAACACACTTAGGTTCCTAATGGTGAGAGAGCCCTGTGCTCTTAGGATAAAGAGCTGTTTTCTTCATGTAGCTGAGTCTATGTGAACCTGAATTCTAGGATTAGTGCCCAGGAGGTGAGGGACTGGGAAGAGGAGCAGGAAATGTCAGAGAGTAACTTGTGGCACCAGAGTGCAGGGATAAAAGCTTCCTGAAGGCAAAGGCCCATGTGGCAAAGGCAGAAGGTAGGAGTCTGAAGGCAAGATGGTGAATTTCATTCTGCTTCCTGCCTCAGTCTACCCTGAGGTCATTAACGGAGTTGTGCAGCCATCATGGGTCATTAACTTTTGTTGGTTCAGGGAGGCCCTGGCTGCAAGATTGGGAGGCTTAGGTGTTTGCCACCAGGGGCCGAGTCCTGGGGCTGCTGCAGGGTGGCAGGATCGACAACAATCTGTCTCCACAGATGCTCAGGTACCATGGACTCCCCTGGTGGGCCAAGCTTCCCTTCTGGGCTGCTCTCAGGAGGTGCGTCTCCTAGTGGTGATGAAGGATTCTTCCCCTTCGTGCTGGAGCGCCGAGACTCCTTCCTGGGAGGGGGCCCAGGGCCAGAGGAACCAGAGGACCTGGCCCTACAGCTGCAACAGAAAGAGAAGGACCTGCTGTTGGCCGCTGAACTCGGCAAGATGCTTCTGGAACGCAATGAGGAGCTTCGGAGGCAGTTAGAAACACTGAACACTCAGCACTTGGAGCGTGAAGAAGTAAGCTGGCCTCTGCAGCAGACGTAGGGTGGGCAGGGCTGGAGTAGACAGGGAGAAGAGCCAAGCAAGGGGAGGAAAGGATCATGGGGAGGATAAAAGGACAGAGTGATGCCTCTTGAACAGAGCTGAGCAGGAAAACCAGGATAGTGCCAGCCTGTAGTCCCAGCACTCTAGAGGCTGAGGAAGGCTCTGTCCAAAGAGAAAAGAACCAGGCATGGTGACACATGCTTTTAATCCCAGCATTTGGAGGGCAGAGGCAGGCAGATCTCTGTGGCAGCCTGTTCTATTCTGCATAGTGAGACCCTGTCTAAAAAAAAGAAAAGAGAAAGGAAGGAAAAGGAAAGGGAAGGAAAGGAAAAAGATGAAAAGAAAGAAGAAGCAAGCAAGCACACACATGCACACGTTCATTTAAAAAAAGAAGAGTGGATCTGGACTGTAGTGGCGCATGCTTTTAATCCCAGCACTCGGGAGGCAGAGACAGGCAGATCTCTGTGAGTTCAAGACCAGCCTGGTCTACAAATGGAGTTCCAGGACAGCCAGAGCTATTACCCACAGAGAGCCTGTCTCAAAACTAGAAAGAAAAAAAAAGTAGACTGGGGTGGAGGTAGGTTGGTAGAATTCTTGCCAAGTAAACACAAAGCCCTGAGTTTGGTCCCCAGCAACACATAAATTCAGGCTTGGTGGGGCCTGTAATCTAGCCCTGGGGAAGTGGAATCAGGAAGTTCAGAAGTTCAAGGCCATCCTTGGCTGCACATCCTGTTAGAATCCAACCTGGGCTACATGAGACCCTAAAAAAGAAAGCAAATCAGCAAGAACTCTAGACTGGAGGTGTAATTCCGTAGTGAAGGGTTGTTTTGTTTTGTTTTGTTTTAACACATACAAGGCCTTGGGTTTGGTTCCCAGCACAGCAATAAATAAATAAGAAATAAGTAATCTCAGGCTTGATGCAATGGCACATACCTTTAATCCCAGCACCCAGGAGGCAGGGACAGGCAGATATCAGTGAAGCCAAGCTGATCTGCCTAAGTCCCAGGCTATAGAGGACTATATAGTGAGACCCTGTCTCAATGACCTAAATAATTTAAAGACAGACAAGATCCCTGTCTGGCTGTGTGACCCTGGGCAAGCTGTTGGCCCTCTAAATCTAAAGGCTAGCTCATCAACCATACACCGTAAACTCAGACTCTGGGAGCCGCTCTAAATGCTAAATGCCCCCCATATATTCCTTTCATTCTTGTCCATTCCTGGGTTGTAGGATCAGGTCTCACTCTGTCAGCCACTCTCAGCCTGGGGCTCACATCTGTAGTTATAAGCACCTTCATGTACCCCTGTTGTAGACCTGTATTCCTGCTCCAAGCTTACCCTGGCAGACAACTGCCCTGCACCCTTTCCATCAGGCCACCGACCAGCATTTGCATATAAATGTGCTCAGGACTCTGTGCACACCTATAAGCCAGGTTCCGAATTCCCCAGCCCATCTTTCATTCTCTCTCTAGCTCCAGCAGGTGGTAGCCCCCATGTCTCTGCCTCAGGTTCTACAACATCCTCACATTGGCCCCAGGTTTCCCAGAATCTGTGACTTGGATAACGGTAAACAGAAAAAGTGCAATCAGACGGGGTGGGTGGCACACACCTTTAATCCCAGTGCTCAGATGGCAGGGGCAGAGGGATCTCTGTGAGTTTGAGGACAGCCTGACCAAATTACAGGACAGCTAGGGTTGTTACACAGAGACACTCTTTCTCAAAAATTTTTTTTCTAAAAATCCCGTTACTTTATTTCTGTACCAGCTTTCCCATGGCAGTCAAAATGAAACTGAAATTCCTCACTGTGGCCTAAAAGTCCTGGAACTGCTGTCCTCTGGTGTTAGTGACATCTTCTTTCTTCTGACAGGGTCTTTTTCAGTTCCTTAAGTGACTCAGTCCTGCTCCCTTAGGGCCTTTACGTTTGCCTGCCTGCCCCACTTTGGAGTCAGGCTTGCTATGTAGCTCAGGGCTGACCTTGAACTCACCATCCTCCCACCTCAGTCTCCCAAATGCTGAGATTACAGATGTGTGCCATTGCTCCTGGCTGGCACTTGCTGTTCCATTGCAACCCTCTTTCTGATTGGCTTCCCTTGTCTTGCAGGGGTCAATGCAAATGTCAGTCCCTTCTTAAGTGACCCTTCCCCCGCTCCTCCTTCTCATTTCCCTGAGTTCCTCCACAGCCCTTCCTCTCTGAAATTGCCTGATTCATGCATGTGCCCATTTACCTGTGACCCTCTGACAGTGAACGTGAACTTGCTGGTCTCCCTCAACTCTTAATAGCCAGACCCTAGAATAAGTAGAGCACAGGAAATATTGAATAGGGCTGATGTATGACAGTAGGGATTGAGGACAAAGGATTTGAAGATGTTAAAGGGACTTGCAGATACTAAAAAGACTTGTTGAGGGACTGGAGAGATGACTCAGCGGTTAAAGAACACTGACTGCTCTTCCAGAGGTCCTGAGTTCAATTCCCAGCAACCACATGGTGGCTGACAACCATCTATAATGAGATCTGGTGCCCTCTTCTGACATGCAAGCATTGCAAATAGAGCATTCATATACATAAAATATATAAATCAATTTTAAAAGAGCCTTTAAAAAGACTTGTTAAAACCACATAACAGTAGCAGAGCTAAGCACTGGGCAGGAAAATCTAATCTCAAAGCTGCCCAGGGCTTTGTTGCTCTAGCAATATTGAGCAACTACCTAGGTTGTCTGCACAACTAGCTTCTGACCCTGTTACCTCATCTGAGGATGTTGAAGCTCCCTCTAGTGGGCGAAATTAAGTAATACAGACAGAGAACCAGCTAAACACCTAGCTTGAACACCTGCTAATAATTGTAACAACTGTAATCAGAGTCACCTGGCCCATCCCGGGTGCCTTCCTGCTTTGAAGGTCCGGAGACAGTGCCACCTCCCCCCTACCCTACCCCCGTGCGCTGGTCCAACAGGTTTGGAGGAGGGCAGATAGAGGGGTGGGGCTCTGGGTGAGACAGCCCAGTATTAATTAGAGGGAGACCGGCAGAGGGGCTGGGCCAAGCCGGCCTACAGAAGTTCTTGGAGATTGCGAAGTGGGAAGCCATGGGCCGGGGCTTAAATTCTACCAGGCTCAGGCGCCAAAAACGACGCTTACGACTTCGGGTCCAAAAACCCAGGCGGCAGCAGGAGGTGAGTAGGCATCAAAGTTGTGACTCCCACCCCTGTCTGGCCTGGAACCTTCTTTCTAGCTCTCTCTGGGTGTCATTTACTCTTACTGACTCTCCTTTTTTGCTTTCTTGTCTGTCCTAGACAGACTGGCCGCTTTGGATCTGGGTAATCCTCCCTCCATCCTGGACTCTGAGTTTGTGCCAATTTAGATGGCTTCCTGTCCTTCCCCTCCCCCACAGAGGCTGCAGCAGGAGAATCATGAGCTCCGCCGTGGACTGGCAGCCCGGGGTGCTGAGTGGGAGGCCAGAGCTGTGGAGCTGGAGGGAGACGTGGAAGCCCTGCGGGCCCAGCTTGGGGAACAGCGGTCAGAGCAGCAGGACAGTGGCCGAGAACGGGCAAGGGCCCTCAGTGAACTCAGCGAGCAAAACCTCAGACTCAGCCAGCAGCTGGCCCAGGTAGAATGACCCTGACCCCTGGAGAGGTGGGACCTGATGTCCTCAGTGTCCTCATGTCCTCAGTGGGGGACAAGTCAGTGGGCAGGCTAGGTTGGTCTTGAGCCCAGACCATTGGATGGCTCCATTGTCAGTTCCCCCTCCCCAGGCCTCCAGGACAGAGCAGGAACTGCAGCGGGAGCTGGACACCCTTCGCGGACAGTGTCAGACTCAAGCCCTGGCAGGGGCAGAGCTGAGAACTCGGCTGGAGAGTTTGCAGGCAGAGGTAGTAGCAGCTGCAGCTCTCTGAGACTGGCCCAACAGCCCCAGCCCCAGCCCCAGCCTCACCTCTGACACCTGTTCCCAGAACCAGATGCTGCAGGATCGCCGGCAGGACCTGGAGACCCAGATCCGAGGCCTTCGTGAAGAAGTGGACAAGGGCCAAAGCAGACTACAGACCACCCACGAGGAGTTGCTGCTGCTTCGTCGAGAGAGGAAAGAGCACAAACTAGAGGTGGGGGGTGGGGCAGGTAGGCTCTGGACGATGCCTCAGGACTTTCTGGGAGATGTGATCAGTTAAATGACCAAGAGCAGAAGCAAGCCAGACCTCAAGGGCAAATGAGAACCAAGAAAGAGTATTGAGCAAGGGAAATGCCCTCTTAAAGTGCATCAGAGCCTGGCGGATGGAAGAGGGCTGAGGTCAGAGTTCAGGACTATAATACCTGGTCTGGGGCTGTGGACTTGACAAGAAAGAGTGAAAAGGGAGGGCAGTGTGAGTTCAGATGGTTTGGCTTCTCAGCCCCACCCTAATCAGTTCCCCCACTTGTGAGATGGGGTGGTATTCTACACCTCAAAGGACTGGTAGGGTGAGACTCAGAAGGAGAGATCAATAAACGCTAGATCAAAGCAATTAGTGAATTAGAATAAAGGCTGTGCTGGGAAGGGACCTGATGACCTGATGGGGCCAGGCCTGGGGCAGAGGATGATGCCAGGCACTCCCTGCTTTATAGGTAAGGAAATTGGTGCCTGCAGAGGGGAGGTGTATTCCAGGTTGCTCTGTAATTCAGGAGAGGGGGCAGGTCTAGTTCACCGGGGTGCTGACCCTGGCATTGCTCGGCTCTCGGGCGCCCCCTGCAGGCCCACCGCAAAGCACAGATTTTATGCTGACAGTTGGAATGATCTGTTATGATCTGCAGCTGGAACGCGCTCGCTTCGAGGCTGGAGAGGCACTGAGCACACTGCGGAGGTTGCAGCGGCGGGTCTCAGAGCTGGAGGAGGAATCGCGACTCCAGGACGACGAAGTGTCGGGTGCTTCCCTGCAGACCGAGCTTGCCCACAGTCTTGACACCGACCAAGACCAGCATGTCAATGAGTGTGAAGGAGCCCAAGTGAGTTTCAGCTTACCAGCCTGCATTGGTTAGAATAACTAATGAGGAGTGCATACTCTGCCCCCTTTTCCCCGAAAGTTCCATGCAGTACTGATCAATTCCTTTGGCCTATAGACTATCTTGTCCCCGGAGATACAAGAGGCATCCAATCCCCAGCCTTCAATCCAGGAAGAGAGTTTGGAACCCCCCAAGAAGAGAGCATCCTTGAGCCCAGTGGAGATTCTGGAGCAGAAGGAGGCAGAAGTGGCCAGGCTGCAGGATGAGGTTGGAGAGGGCATGGTACTGGATGCAAAGGCCCAAGATGTCCCGTTCTTTCTCATCTCCACTGTCCAGCCCACTCCTCAGTGAACCTGTAGTTGTTTCCTGAGCTGGCCTGTACCTCCAGGAAGCCTTCTGGGCTCCACTCCCTAAACGTCTCCCTTCATCCCTCCTGTTGAAAGCTTACCCTACCCCTGTAGACTTAGTTGCCTGCAGTGTTTATGGAGCAGGCACAGGTCGGGAGGGCACCGTTGTCCTACAAGGCCCATGTACCAGTCTACCTTCTTTCCTGGCCTGCAGATCGTTCTGCACCGCACAGAGCTACAGACCCTACGGGATGAGCTGCAGCGACAGAAGGAGCTGAGGGCGCAGGACAATCCCGAGGAAGCCCTGAGCTGTGCGCTCGCTGACAGGGACGAAGCAGTTAACAAGTGAGCCTGCCATTCTCACCCACTGCCTCAGCTGGGCTTGCTCTCTGGTCTTTTCTGGGCCCTGACAAGAGTAGAACTTCCATTTTAACTCAGAAGCTTCAGCCTTCCTTAATTTTGGTGTTAGTGCCCCCCCCGACTTTTACCAGGTCTAAGAGTACCCAGTGCCCTTGGACCACATTCTCTACCCCATCCACTCCTAGGGCCCTGAAGCTGTCCCTGGAACTCAATCGTGTCTCGCTAGAGCGTGACTCTTTGTCCCGGGAACTGCTGCGAGCCATCCGCCAGAAGGTGGCGCTGACGCAGGAGCTTGAGGCTTGGCAGGTGAGAGGGCGAGGCCCGAATAAGACTGGTGGACTGGCATCCTGCCCTGACACCACCCCTACTCTAACCCATACCACCCTGCTCCGCCCAGGACGACATGCAGGTGGTGATAGGACAGCAGGTGCGCTCCCAGCGCCAGAAGGAGCTCAGTGAGGCTGCCGCAGCTCGAAGAGGCACGAAGACTGGCTTTTCATTGCGTCTGGGATCAGGGCAGAATGGAGGCTTTCTAAGCAACCTTTTCCGAAGGACCTGAGGGCTGGGCGGCAGGGCTACCTTTTCTCGCCCTCGGGCTCACTTTCCTCTTAACAGCCAATGGAACCGCTGGGCCTGAATAACTTCCAAGTAGGGCCAATGTCTTCCTTTCCCCAAGGGTTGACAGAGGCACTTCAGCAGGGGCCAGCTTTGGGGCAGGAGGCCCAGGTGGGTGGCAGGGCAGAGCTGTTTATTTTTCGAAATCTATATAGGTCTATCTTTTCTAAGCTTCAGCTCCTGCCCTATCTGTGTGACAGGGTTGGGGATGGGCATTGATGTGTAAGGATAAGTCAGAGTAATATATACATCACTACATTTACTTGGTCTCCATTCTTGGGTAGAATGTGCAAACAAGAAAAGCCTAAAACTTTATTTTGACAGAAAAAAAAAAAAAAAAAGCTGAGCGCCATGGCTCACGGGCCTAAATCTCAGCACTTCCACAATGGATAGGGCTGCTCAAGGTCTGAGACCAAGCTGAGCCACAAAGTGAGTTCCAGGCTAACATGTAAGGCAACCCCCATCCCAAAACACAGTGAACTCCAGCTCCTGAGACGAGGATCCTGATGTCAGAAGGACATGGAGAAGGCACGGTAGCCCAGGTTGGTGAAGACATCCACTCGACAGCTGTTGCCTGAAGCAGTCAGGACCTAAAAGCCAGGAAGACATGGCTGACCCACCCATTCCATAGGCCCCTTGAGATCCCACATCCGTTCCAAGACCCACCTTGCACTCTGGGGCTGCTGGCTGCTGGTTGAGGCTTAGGCTGAGCAGCCCTGGGGAAGAACCAGGCACCTGGGCCTTAAGCTCCCCACTCAGCTGCCAGTGGTTGACACAAGAGCCCTGGCCAGCAGACAGGATCTGTGGAGGACAGATAGGAGTTCAGCGGGTCAGGTCTAAGCAGAGGCACTGGACAAGGTGACAGAATCAAGACAGAAGGCCTCACCAGGTCCTGGTAGAAGGTGACATGCTTCTGTGGTGCCCGAATGGGAAAGACAGTGGTGGGCGTGGAAGACCTGAGGTGCCAGAGGGTGAGGGCTGGGCCACCTCCACAGACCTAGGCAGAAAGGTAGCAGGCCCCAGTCATTGTGAGTCATGGACTTTAGTGGTCACTCGATCCCGCACTGCCCAGCTCACCATCCAGTCTGAGTCAGTAGCCAAACATCCAATCCAGCGCCCATTGTGGGGCCTTGAGCACTCCTGGGAAGGAGAGAGGAGGTGAGGACACTGGAGGATGGAGAATTAAGGAGACAAGAGCGTAGGTCTCTCCTCACCTCATGCTTATAGACTTCAATGGTCTGAACCTCTTTGGCTATACGGAGATCTGTGTGGAAATAAAACCACCAGGACTCTTGATGAGCTGCAAAGCCCCACCCTCACCCTTCTTTATTTTTATCTATTTATTTATTTATTTTTTGGAGACAGAGTCTCTACATAGCCCTGGCTGTCCTGGAACTCACTGTGTGTGCCACCAGACCCAGCTTATTTTCTTACTAATTGGATGTTTCCTTACCCCAAAGCCGCACAGCTCCATCCTCACCACCAGACAGCACCTCAGGGCTGCGGTCCCTCAGTGCCAGGCAGTGGATGTAGTCTGTGTGGCCCCGAAGGGCCCGCTGCAGGGAAAAGGGAAGGTTCAGAGGGAGATCCGGGAAGCATATGACCTTTGGCCCAGACCTGCCCTAACTGCAGACCCTTACTCACTGTGAAGGTCCCAGTTTCCAGGTCCATAGTGTGCAGCTGGCAATCTCCCCCGGCTAGAATCAGTGAATTCTCCTATGGGGGAAGCAGAAGAGAGCTGAAGGTCAGTGTCCATCAGGGCAGAGGAAGTGTGAAGGAGCAAAGTTTGGCCTAGAATGGTCACAAAGAACTCGGACCTTGGGAACAAGCAGCAAGGCATTGATTTCAGGTACTTCCAGGCTGGTCCTAGGTGGAGGAGGAGAAACATCAGAATCACAGAGGTAGTGTCTGTGACCTCACATGTCCTCCGCCAACATGGTCCCCGCTCACCTGTACGGTGGCTGACGACGCCACAGTTCCTTACAGCCCTTCAGAGAAACATAGGAGGAAACACTGAATGAGCCCAAAACCTCCCCAGGTGGGGAAGCCCAGCCTGTCCCCAGGTTCCAGACTCCTTACCTTCTTGAGGATTTCTGCCCAAAGCCAGCCCTTCACTTCCCCATCCCCAGCACTAAGTAGATGCCGATCCGTGGAGACCATGCTATAAACAGGCCCATCGTGGGCTAAAGAGAAACAGAACATGTTAATGAGCCCTTTGTGTCTCCGTCTCTATCCTGAGGTCTCCTGAACCATACCCAACAGCTATACCCACCATGGAAGGTCACCATGGGTTTTTTGCTTTCTTCTTTGGCCTCTGAACTCAAGGCAGCAGACAAACTGAAAGAAAGGTGGGGAGGAGCCAAGAGTCAGAAGCAAGGAGCATTAATCCTAGAAGGCACCAGAGCTCGGGCTCATGTGTGGTGGGAATCAAAGGAGAGGGTACCTGAAGATGGCAATCTGCCCATAATTGTTGCCAGCTGCCAGAAACTTTCCACAGGGTGAGACACTCTGGGAGTAGATGGTCATGTGCAGTCGCTGCAGGGCCTGAAAGACCTCAGCCTGTGGGAAGAAGGCAGATGAAGAGAGTCTGGGATGCTGGGGCCTCAACCTACAGACTCCAGCCCTTCTCAGTCACAACCACAGGTAGCTCCCCATACAAGAGCGGGTCCAGGACAGTGTGAAAGGGGGAAATGAGGCACAATGCCCAGGACTTAGAGCAAGCACAAAGCCTCTTCTGTCAGCTGACCAGAGAGATGGCCCTCACAGGAAAGTCTGTTATATAACTAGATAAACTAGGGAATATAAGAGCTTTGTACCAAATGAGGTAGTGCACAAAGGTGATCCCAGAACTTACCAGGTGTAGGTAGGAGGATCAGTGGTAATTCAAGATTATCCTCAGCTATATAGTGAATTCAAGGGTAACCTGAGCTACATGAGATAGTCTCCCATACACACACACATCTGAGGGTGTAATTGAATTGAGAGAGCACTTGATTAGCATGCACCAAGCCTTAGGCTCACTCCCCAGCACTGCACACTGCATAAAGCAAGCACACACCTGTGGCCTGTGCTCCCAGCACTCAGGAGGTGCAGGCAGGAGGACTTCCTCCACTCCATGACAAACTCCAGGCCAGCCTGAAATATGTCGGCCCTGTCTCAAAAAACTAAGTGAATAAAAATAATAAATCTTTAAAAAGCGGGTGGGGGTGTGTGTCTGGGAGATGGCTTAGCAGGTAAATGTGCACTACTCCTGCAGAGGACTGTCCCAGCACCACGTGGCAGGTCATCTGTAACTCTAGTTCCAGATCTGATGTCATCCTCCCCCAGAAAGGTTCTCTTGGAGACCAGTCTGGCCTCAAACTCAGAGAGATCCACCTGCCTCTGCCTCCTGAGTGCTGGGATTAAAGGCATGCGCCACTACCGCCCTTTTTTTAAAATTATTTACTTTTATTTTATGTACGTTGGTGTTTTGCTGCATGTATGTCTGTGTAAGGGTATTCAATCCTCTGGAACTGGAGCTACAGACAGTTGCGAGCTGCCATGTGGGTGCTGGGACTTGAACCTGGGTCCTCTGGAAGAGCAGCCAGTGCTCTTAACCACTCGGCTGGTGCAGGAGAATTGTCTGTATTCTGTCAATCATGTTTTAAATAAATGCTGATTGGCCAGGCAGGGAGTATAGGCGGAAAAACCAGACAGGAAGTAGAGGTGAGAACAGGAGAATTTGGGAAGCAGGAAGCTTCCCTGGCATTCCTGTGCAGTCCATCTGAGAAGCAGGATGTAAGCTGCCTCGCTGAGAAAAGGTACCGGCCATGTGGCTGGCATGGATGGGAACAATGGGTTAATATAAGTTACGAGAGCTGGTAGGAAGACTGAGCTAATGGACCAATCAGTTTATAACCTAATGTAGACTCTGTGTGACTTTGGGGCTTGCTGGCTGTGGGGTACTGGGCGGGACAGAAACCCCAACGAGCAGGACCCTCATGTTACACTGGGCCATCTCTCCAACCCCCAGAAAGGTTCTCATAAGAAGCCCTCTTGCTGTGGAAGCAATCCTGTCTCACATCAACAGAATCTTAAGTTATTTAAATACCATGTTCTACAGATCTTTGAAGTGATTGAAGGTTACCTATCTATGCAGAATACAATCTCTATGTATCTAAAGAGACTAATTAGTCTGACTAACAAATATGAATGACTATTGACCTATAATACTTAATACCTATATAATTTAAAGATTAAGGCTTCATATCAGAATATTAAACAATCTTTAAACAACTGTGCAGTCAAACAGGACAATGACATCAAAATGTAAACAGTATAAATATCTTGATCAGAGGTAGAAATATATAATGCAATATAAATATATCCTAAAATTCTATCAATATGCAAAATGTCTTAGATGTAGAAACATGTATGCATTCACTATGACAAAATATTGTAAAAAGAAATAACAAATATAATTTGAACTTGTATTAATATACAAGAAATTATACTAGTGTAAATTGTCCATAATAATAAGTATTTACTCTATTACTCACTATTATTATTATTATTATTATTAGTGTGAATAAGTTCACACTAAATTACCTATTATCCCATGCACCCTCTTTTTCCCAGAACTCACTATGTAGATCAAGCTGGCCTACTGGATTATGGGCATCTGTAAACCCACTCCTATATGGGTGCTGGGAACTGAACTTGGTACCTCAGGAAGAGCAGCAAGTGCTTTTAACCACTGGGCCATCTCTCCGGCCCCCTGTGATGCCTCTTCTGGCCTCTGAGGATACCATAAACACACATAGCACATATACAACATGTAGGCAAAACACTTATAGACATAAAACAATGACTAAATCTTACAAGAAAATAAGTGGGCCTAGTGTGGTGGCGCACACCTTTAATCCCAGCACTTGAGAGGAAGAGGCAGGCAGATCTCTGAGTTCCAAGCCAGCCCGATATACTTTGTAAAACTTTGTTTTCCAAAAGAAAAAGATAAAGTGGCTCTTGAGGCTGAAGGTAACTACTCAGTTGGTAGACTATGCTCTCTCTTTTTGTTTTTGTTTTGGGAGTTGGAGGGGGGAACAGAGCTTCTTTGTGTAGTCCCTGGCTGTCCTAAAAATCACTCTGTAGACCAGCCAGGCTGGCCTTGAACTCACGAAATCCATCTGCCTCTCTCTGCCTCCCAAGTGCTGGGATTAAGGGGATGCACTACCACACCCAGTTCGTGCTCTTTTTAAAGATTTACTTTTATTGCTTATAATTATGTGTATACGTGTGCGAAGGGAGTGTGTGCAAGAGAGTACAGGTGTCCACAGAGGCCAGAGGACTCAAATCCCCCTGGAGCTGGAGTTATAAGCAATTACAAGCTTTGGAACTTGAGTGCTGGGAACCAAACTTGGGTCCTCTCCTATCTCTCCAACCACTAAAGCCCATTCTTACCCAAAGTCCCGTGTTTGAGCACCAGCACTGTATATATTGGGCATTATGGCACACCTAATAGCCCATAACACTCAGGAGATAAAAGCGGGAGGAATAGAAGAAGTTCAAGATCATTCCTCATTATATAACAAAGTTCAAAGTAAGCTGGAGATACATAAGTCTATCTCACAAACAATAAGCAGTTCTTGGGCTGGAGTGTAACTAAACAATAAAGCATGTCCTTATCATGCCCAAGGCCCTGGGTTTAAAAAAAAAAAAAAGGCTCATGAACAATTATGATTAACTTTTTTTTTTTTTAGACAGGGTCTCACTATGTAGCCCTGGATAACCAAGAACTCGCTATGCAGCAGGTTAATTTCTAACTCAGAGATGTCTGCCTCTGCCTCCCCAGTGCTGGGATTAAACGTGTGTGGCACCACATCCAATGGTGCTAAATTTTTTTTAAAGTGGGCTTTATTATTCCTCATAGTAAAATGTACTGATATATAATCCCTATGACTATCCCTACTAGATCCCAAAGATCAGGGATCACTGTTTTGGGGGTCAGAGTCCGAGTTCCACAAACCACCTACCTACACTGGGCATCCTGGAGTATTACTTGGCCACCCGGTGAGGGCAAGACTACAAACCCCAGAAGGCACTGTGCGCACACTCGACTCACCTGACCCAGAGGCACCGGGGACGGTGCGGCGTGCTCCATCTTTGGAACTACAAATCCCAGAGGGCTCTACGCGCGACACAACCTCTCGACGCTCGACTGAACCTTTCGAATCCCTACGTGCCTGAGAGTGGTTCTTCTCGTTGCGCCCCAGGGCCTGGTACTGCCTGCCGTTCAACAACTAAGGCGGCAGGCCCGTATGGTCTCGAACCACCGAAACCTAGGAGAGCTCCGCGAAGCACCCTTATGCTAAATAGCGTCCCGGACTGTCCGGCTACGCCGAATCCCCTCCCCCACCCCGCCGGCCCGTCCCGCCTTCTAACCTCGCGCTGCTCGCCTTCCGCGCCTGCGTCGAACGTCTCCGGTGCGCACGCCGGTGGCCCCGCCCCTCGCGTTGTACCACGCCCTCACAGGCTCCGCCTCTGCCGCCTGGATCCCACCCCTCTATCTGCAGGACCCTGAAACGTAATGATCCTACAACAGCCCCTGGAGCGAGGCCCCCCAAGTCGGGACCCACGGGCCACCACTGGGGTGGCTCGCGGCCTGGACGCCAGGTGCGTAAGCAGTCCCTGGGTGGGCCGGACTAACGGAGGGCAAGAGCTTTGGCTGGGGACCCAGGGCCGGTCAGGATGATCCTGGGAAGTGAGGCGAGGTGGTGCAGGAAACCGTGGTGCTCGAGCTTGTGTTGGAGCTGGGAAGCCACGGTCAGGACCGAGGTAGCCTGGTGGATGATGGCCTGGGAGAGGCTTAGGCCACACAGACAAGACTGATTCTGGAATCCTGGCTTACTTTGCAGGCTCAGGAGGGCAGATCTTCGGGAAGGGGCCAAGAGAGTGGGCTATACCTGGCTCGGTTTCCCTCTCCTTGGAGCTGTGCCCATGAGCACGGAGACCCCTGGAGAAGGAGCATTAAGTTTGGGTGCAGATGGGTCCCCTGAGATGTCACCTTTGGTCCTCATCAGTTTGCCTCCACCCTTGCTTCTGTTCCTCTGTGGTCTTTCCCCCAGGGAGCCCTTGCACAAGCAGTTTCTTTCCGAGGAGAACATGGCCACCCACTTCTCTCGACTCAGCCTACATAATGACCACCCCTACTGCAGTCCCCCTGTGACTTTCCCCCAGGTCCTGCCACCACTCAGGTAGGCAACTCCCCTTGAAGGGCCTTCTAGAGGATCACTGTTCAGTCGTCAGGGCCCCTCCTCATACTCTGCCTCATCATGCTATTTTTAGCTTCTAGCCAACTTCTGTGCTGTTTTCCATCTTTGGCTCCAGGGGACCTGGACCTGGTAGGAGGTGGCTCTGCCAGGCCAGCCTCTGTCCCATAGTTTCACTGTCTTTTTTCTTCTTTCAGGAGCTCTTGCCCAGAGCTGCTTCTCTGGCGCTATCCTGGGAGCCTGATCCCTGAGGCCCTCAGGCTACTGAGGCTGGGGGATACCCCCAATCCCTTCTACCCGGCATCACCAGCTGGGGACATCATGGAGCTCTAAGTGCTGATGGCCAGTGTCCCTCCCACCTTGTTCCTGGACAACAAAGACCAGCAAACCCCCCCTCCCCCGAGGGAAGAGGTCCTTCCCCTGTAACATGATAGATGATACTGAACTCAGTGAAACCCTGAATGGGAGGGGCAGCAGCTTGGGAAGGGGAAAGTATCACCCTATTAGTGAATAAAGATTTCTGAGCAGTTGAAGGTTTCTCAACAGCCTTTGAGGAGGGTGGAGTGCTGGATGATGGGGTTTCCTCCTCAAAAATCTTCCCTGGAAAACAGTGAGGGCAAGCCAGGTCCTGGCAGGCCGGGCTCCAGGCATTGAGAATGTGTGAGTCAGAGCCTCACCCCCCCCCCGCCCCCGCAGTGGCCGACTGACTCCCTCCCTTCCTCTAGTTCTGGGGAGTCAAGCTAGGGATCAGACATACTCCAAACCATTTAAAGTTAAAGATTCTTTTATTAATAAATTCTCCCTCCCCTCCAAACTTTATCCCCAAAATAAATATCCCCCCCTTTTAGGGGATGGGTTGTGTGTGTGTTTGTGTTAGGGCCAGCCCTCCCAGAGGGCCAGCCTCCTTAGTGTTAAGAACAGGTCCTTAGGCCGGGTGGTGGCGGCGCACGCCTTTAATCCCAGCAGAGGCAGGCAGATCTTTGTGAGTTCGAGACCAGCCTGGTCTACAGAGCTAGTTCCAGGACAGGCTCCAAAGCCACAGAGAAACCCTGTCTCGAAAAACCAAAAAAAAAAAAAAACAAAAAACCAGGTCCTTAAATTTGACCCACTTCCAGGGCTGAAATTCAGTGTTAGTTGAATTTCAGCTCATCCAAGTGGGTGGGACCTAGTGTGTCTGTCCCTCAAGTCAGTCAGGCCTCCAGGACTTGGGGAGAGCAAAAGACCCCCTTGTGCAAATGCTGCAGTTCCTTAGTATTGTGTCGCTTTTTGACCCAGCTTAAGGCTCTCTGCCCTGGAACCAGAGACAGGGCAATCTAGACACCTTGGAAGACTCCCCTGAGCCCTAAGCCCAGTCTTTGGAGGTGAATCACCACCTCACCCCACCCCCCTGTGGTTGGAAGAGTCTGGCTCTGGTTGTGTCTGGAAGGCCAGGCTGGCTCCAGAATGAATGAATGGACGATGAGTGGGACCCAGCGCGAGTGCTCCTCACTGGATCAGTGCCACACCTGGGCAGCCCTCTCCACCAGTCTCCTCTATAGGGGCTGGAAGATAAGAAGTGGGGTTATCATGATTAGGGGTCATTTAGGGAAGTGATGGGGGAGGTGGGAGGAGTGAGGGTGGGGAGGTCACTTACTAGTAAACTTCTCTCTCCGTCGGCACCGTCTCCAGACCAGGAAACCAGAAAGCAGCGCCAAAACCAAGGCTAGACTAAGAGCGCCTCCCAGAATGGGCCAGAGCAGCCTGAAGGGAGCGGGAGGTGCCGCTGCGCCTAGTGGCCAGGACTCAAATCAGATCTCACCCTTGGGAAGCCAGTCCGCCCTCAAGGGAGTCTCAAGCTTTGCCCCACACAGTGTTTCCCAACCTGATAAAAGGCCCCTTCCCCGTCAGTCTTCCCTGACTTCCTAGATCCTTTTTGACGCCCCAGCAACCCTCTAGCCACTTCTAGGATACGCTTGCCACCGGCCCCGCCCCCACTCACATCCCAAGCAGAAGTCGCTGTGCGGTCGCGACGGACATGAAGCGCAGTCCATACACTTGTCGAGATCCGCGCTCCAGGAGCTGCCGCTAGAGCATGGGGCGGTGCCTGAGGAGGGGGCTGCAAGTCAGAAGCCGGCGGCTGGGCGCGGCTATTCTGGGGGCTGAGGTCAGGGTCAGTCGGCTCAAATAACGTGAGTCATCATCGCCCCCCCCCACACCCCCGCATTCCTCACAGGTGACCGCACCGCCTGACCGAGACACGGCAGTGCGGGAGGGGGTCCGGTAGCGCGCGACTGGGGGGGGGGTGTGATATCCTCCCCCCACCACCAGTGTGACTCACTCCTGGGCACTGGGCCCGACCCCAGTCCCTCCTCCCGCATAACTGGGCATTGAAGTCACCGGATGGAAGGGGTACCCCCACATGGTATAGAGGGCAAAGACCCCTGTACCCCTTCGTGATTCTTAGCTATCGGAACTGGTCAGATTCCATTACAGACCAGGGTGAGGGCATGCCCACTTCACAAAACAAACGTCCTTCCCTCGAAGTTTACTTTCTCTCTCTACTCTGGCTCGAACTTTTGAGACAGAAGACCCCGCACCTGATTGGACAGGTAGCGAAACTGAGACTCGGATAAAGATTGGAGTGGATTGAGATCTTCCCCACTTGAAACACACTGCCTAAAGAGCATGGCTCCCAGAACCGCCTGTCTACCCGGTTCCACTCAGATCTCCAGGCACCCAAATTCCATTCCTGACCACCCCAAAGTCCGAGGTTCACCGTCCTCTGAGCCAAGCATACCTGGTGCTTGTTCTCCGGCCGCGGCGCGTATCAGAACCAACCCGAGTCCCAACACGAGGATCTGCGGCAGAGTCCGCAGCCAACCCGGAGCCATGATTGCCGGTCCCGCTGCAACAGCAGTCTGTTCCCACTATCCGCGGGCCAAGACTCAGGGCTGGGGCCGGCCCCGCCCCCGCCTTCCGGGGCGGAGCCCTTGCCTTTGCCCGCCCCAATATCCACTCTGAGCACTGCGTGCCGAGAGCAAGCAGTCCGCTAATGAGCCATTCATTCAACACAGTCCCTTCGAGTGTCTAGGACGTCGCGAAGACGTTTACCCTGCCCTACCCTCTGCGAGTCTTAGTCCCAAGGGTGTGGAGCGGGGAAAATCAGCTATAAGACAACTGCAAAAACAAAAAAGTTTAAGTAAAAAGAAATTATCTATTATTTTTCAATTCTGGGATGGAACCACCAGGCAAGCACTGAGCTCTACGCACACAGCCTTTATGTTTCGCTTGCTTTGTTTGGTTTTGTTTTTTTGAGACAGGGTCTCATACTGTATCCCAGGCTAGCCTCAAACTCGAAACAATTCTGTCTCTGCCTCCCAAGTGCTAAGATTGCAGGCAGGCACCACCATATCCAGACTTCTTTGGTTTGTTTGGTTTTGTTAGGCAGAACCTTGCTTTGTAGCTCAGGCTGATCTCTATCTCCGAATTCTCCTGTATCAGTAAACAGCACTACGTTTGTAGTATGTGTGAGTTTATGCACGCTACATTATTTTTTTTTAAAGATTTATTTTATGCCGGGCAGTGGTGGCACACGCCTTTAATCCCAGCACTTGGAAGGCAGAGGCAGGCGGATCTTTCTGAGTTCGAGACCAGCCTGGTCTACAAGAGCTAGTTCCAGCACAGGCTCCAAAGCCACAAAGAAACCCTGTCTCGAAAAACAACAACAAAAAAGGACTTATTTTTGTGTACGTGTGTGTGCCACATGTATATGAGTGTCCCTGGAGTCCAGAGAGGGCAACGGATCTCCTAGAGATGGAATTACAGGTGCTTATAAGCTGGGTGCAAAAAAACAAAACAAAAAAAAAACCAAAAAAACAAAAAACCCGGTCGGTCACCTAGAAGAGCAGAAAGGCTCATAACCGGTGAGTCATCTTTCCAGACCCACATGCTGCTTTCTTAAGGGCCTCGAGGGTATAACAAAAACAACGAGGTGGCTCAGCATTTAAGGATGCCTTTTGCCAAACCTGTCAATCTGAGTTCGATCCCCGGGGTCGGCAGTGTAGAAGACGAGAACCATTGCTAGCCCTCTTCTGATCACAGGTACGCAGTATGACAGCCACCCCCCCCCCACCAAGTGCCCTTTAACTTGTACCTTAGGACTTACATGCAGACTTGTCTCCATTTGCAAAGTGAGAAACGGGCTATGAAAAGTTGAGTGAATTCTCAAGTCACAACTCGAGTCGCTGAACTCAACGGGTAGCAGGTGTTGACTTTGGAGTCGCCAGTAACTAAGGCACCCAGCCGAGAAACGCACACTGGCTGCCGTCGTGTGTGTGTGTGTGGGGGGGGGGTGTCTCTGCCCCTCCCAGAGGGAGGTGGTCCAGTGACGTAATTGCGACTTTAAGACCCCCTTGCCTCCGCCCTCGTCCCTACTTTCGACTTGGGAATCTTTGCAGTCTCTTGCAGGTGAGCCTGGGGTAAGTGTGGAGCTACGCAAGCAGGGGATGTGGCAGGGTGCGTGCGGGCGCGTGCAGAGAGCTGGAACTTCGATCCCAGCCGCAGCCACTTGAGCCCTCAAGTCCCTAGGTAGAAAGTGGAGTATCGAGCGCCGCGAGGCAATCGAGGCCCCGCGGCGCCGGAAAAATTAAACGCCCCTCCCCCTCCCTGGGACAAAGGCACCGAAACCTGGGACGCCCCTCCTCCACCTGCCTGGCTTCTCTGGGGCGGGACTCCCCTCCCCCTCACCTGCAGGCGCGGACCCAGCTTCGGGCGCCGCCATTAAGCCCCTCCTGGTCGCGCACTCCTAGGCTTGATAGGGTGGCCGAGCCTTACGCCCTCGGACAAAGCTGAGGGAGTACTCGGTAAGTGGAAAGGGACAGAGATGAGAAGAGGCGAATGTCTCTCAGATCTTGACTCGGGTCTCCAGCGTGAGACGCAAGGGAGAGGAGTCGAAAGGGGCCTATGCCATTCTTAGGTGCAAGGTGCACACTTAGAACCCAGGGTAATGGGGAGTCACAGCCTGGCGCCGAGCAGAACTGATTCCCTCAGTGCCAACAATGTGAAGTGCGTCGTGAAGGACACAGGTGCAGCCTGTCACAGAGAGCACTGGGGTCTTGAATTTTAGCTCCTTGGGAAGCTGTGTCCAGAGAGGAAGGTAACCTGGCCTTTGGTCTAAAATTCAAAAGAATGCTCCCATCCTTGAGGGCATGCACCTTGACCCTTAGAGGTGTAGGCTGGACTGAGAATCGGCTGGTAGCCTAGAAAAATCTGCTTTTGGGTGAAAGGGTTTGTTTTTCCTCCTCTCTCTTGCCCTCCAGGGAGTGCTGAGCCTGGCCTGGAAGGGCCTCCAGCCACTCCCAGGGATTGGGAAGAGGTACCTGGAGTGTGGGGGAGGGCTAGGCCTGGGATTTCAAGGAATTAGATCCACCAGAAATGGAACCTGGAGCGGAGCTGGGGGTTTCCAGTTGAGCTTTGGGTGGTGGGAGGAAGTTTGAGATCTCACCTGAGGGCTGAAGTGATAAGGTTGGACCTGAAACTTGTAGTTAGAACCGGACCGTTTCAAAATTAAACCCCATTTTACCCTCTTTGTGACACTTTGCTCACCTGATAAACTGTACCTGAGGATGCACCTCAGTTTGTAGAGGGCTTGTTTGCCTGGCATGCATGAGCCCTGAGTTCAGTCACCAGTGCTGCGTTATCTGGGTGAGGTATCACAGGTAAACACCTGGGGTTGGAAGCAGGAGGGTCAGAAGTTCAAGGTCATCCTCAGCTAGCCTGTGCTACAGAAGACCCTGTCTCAAATAAAATAAATGTCCGAGAAAGCAGCTATCACTGGACTGGCCTATGCTTTTAGCTTTGCCCTATTTCCTGTTGCCTGCACAAAAAACAACAGGATTTTGTGCTTTGCCTATCACAGACTAGGGAAAAATTAAATTCTTGTTTTACTTTTGATTGGCCCAGGAAGTGTATCTAATCCACACTGCAGGACAGAGTAGCCAACTGCCAAGGTACTTGGTGCTGGTATCGCAGCTGGCAAGATACAGGACATCTGGGCCTGCCACACTTTAACATTCCTATTTCCATCTTCCCACGCTACACAGCCCCTCAACCTCATCATGGCCTCTGCCGGTCTGCAAATCTTGGGGATCGTCCTGACCCTGCTTGGCTGGGTCAATGCCCTGGTGTCTTGTGCTCTACCCATGTGGAAGGTGACAGCCTTCATCGGCAACAGCATCGTTGTGGCCCAGATGGTGTGGGAGGGGCTGTGGATGTCCTGTGTGGTCCAGAGCACTGGCCAGATGCAGTGCAAGGTGTATGACTCACTGCTGGCGCTACCCCAGGACCTACAAGCCGCTAGAGCCCTCTGTGTCATCACCCTCCTCATTGTTCTGCTTGGCCTGCTGGTCTACCTCGCGGGAGCCAAATGCACTACCTGTGTGGAAGACAAGAATTCCAAGTCTCGACTGGTGCTCATCTCCGGGATAATCTTTGTCATCTCCGGTGTCCTGACCCTTATTCCTGTCTGCTGGACTGCCCACTCCGTCATCCAGGACTTCTATAACCCCTTGGTAGCTGATGCTCAAAAACGGGAGCTGGGGGCCTCCCTCTATCTGGGCTGGGCAGCCTCAGGCCTTTTGCTGCTGGGTGGAGGGCTGTTGTGCTGTGCCTGCTCCTCTGGGGGGGCCCGGGGACCTGGCCATTACATGGCCCGTTATTCTACATCTGCCCCACATTCGGCCATTCGGGGACCCTCTGAATACCCCACCAAGAATTATGTCTGATGCTTACTGGGGAGTGAGGCTCTACTGGCCAGGGCACCTTAGGACCCTGAGCTGAGCCATCAAAAAATGATGCGTAGGAGTTTTGGGTTTTTTTTTTTTCTTGTTTTTCTTTTGCAGTAGTGGATATTGAACCTGGGACCCCACACATTTGGGGGGCAAGCACTACCAATGAGCTGTATGATACCCTGCCCCTAGGGTTGGCTCCATCTGTTTTTGAGACAGGTTCTCATTATAGAGCCCTAACTGACCTCTGGCTCTTGTTTTCCTGCCTCAACCCAAGTCCAGACTCTGCCTGCCTCTGCTGTTGGCATTTAGATCATGCATCAGGAGGGGTGACACTTTTAGTCTGTGGAACCTGTCTTGGGACCACTTGTGAATCTGGCCTTTGTGATCCCCAAGATGGCCTGTTCCAAGAGTTCCCAGTTGGCAGGTGGTAAGTTACCAAAGAATTTTCTACTCCAAGTCTTCCGACCTTTGGCCCCTACATCCCATTACCAAAGTTATGCATTCTCCCCCACATCAGGTCCCAGCTGGGCTGTAGGCCCCCCACCCCCGTTTCTCTAACCTTGCACATTTCCCTGCCCACACATTTTACTAAATAAAACATGATTTTTATAATGTGCCGTTGACGTCACTTGATATTTTGTACAAGCGTAACTAGAGGGAGGTGGCAGTTCCATAATCAATTCCAAGCTTTTCTGGCTCAGACCCCATATTCTAAGCAAGTAAGCTTGCTGGCAGGAACCTGGAGCACCCCGCACCCCCATGCCCTTCCACAGATCAGAGGAAGCGCAGTTACAATGTGCTTTATTCCCAGCTCAGGTTGGGGAGTGGGTGGGGCACTAAGCAGCTTGGACTCAGGTGGTTGGGCTGTTAAGTCACAGTGCACATCTTATTTTGAAGGCAAAGAGGCTGAGGTCCAGGTTCTTGGGGTAAGGCAGAGCTCAGCAGAGGAGAAGAGACTAAGTCAGTTCAAGAGAGGAAACCACAGCAATACCCTGGGAGTCAGGGAAGGGCCAGGGTACACAGTAGCTTTGGCTCATTCACAAGATTGCAACCACGGCAAAGGGCTGGCTCAAGATGGACCAGCTGGGATTCTCCTAGAGCCAAGTCTTAACCAAACAAAGAAGTGAGCGGCACATGAGGTTGATGGGAGATGCAAGGGCACAGCCCAGTGCCTGGGCATAAGGCTGCCCTTTCCAGCTTCTGAGGAAAGCCTTACACATAGTCCCTCTTATCCAGTCCTGAAGCACCTGAACGGGAAGGGATGGAGTAGCCCAGCCTGGGTCCACGGGGCCGCTCGAAATGGGATGGGGGACAGGTACAGCAGAGGAGCCCTCCACCTAGCATGAGCAGTGCAGCCGCTGCCCAGCCCAGGTAGAGGGAGGCCCCCAACTCTCTCTTGAGGGCTTCAGCCACCAGTGGGTTATAGAAATCCTGGATGATGGCATGGGCTGTCCAGCAGACAGGGATGAGCACCAGGATGCCCGAGAGGAGAAGGAGGACCCCTGCAGTGAGCACAATTCGGGCCTTGGCACCTTCGTCCTCCACACATGTGGTGCACTGGGCACCCGTGATAGCCACCAGCAGACCCAGCAAAGCCAGCAGGAGGGCAACAACACAGAGGGCTCTGGCAGCCTGCAGGTCCTGGGGTAGCGCCAGCAGTGAGTCGTACACTTTGCACTGCATCTGGCCAGTGCTCTGGACCACACAGGACATCCACAGCCCTTCCCACACCACCTGGGCCACAACGATGCTGTTGCCGATGAAGGCAGTCACCTTCCACAGTGGTAGGGCACAGGACACCAGGGTCCCTAGCCAGCCTAGCACTGCCAGGGTCATGCCAAGGAGTTCAAGACCAGTTGAAGCCATCTGCTCCTCAGGTCTTCTCAGCCTGAATCACGCACTCGACAGGGTTGGGGGCGCGGAGTTCGAGTTCGGGATGGGTCTCACTGCTCAGGAGGTGAATCTGTTGCTCTCAGGCCAGGACAGACCTCACATCGGCGGCGGGCCTCGCACATCTGATACTCACTGAATACAAAGACGTCGTTAGGTCTTGTTCAGCAGGATCGCTTGTAGCCCATCAGAGACCCTTCAAACCTGCCATGGAGTTAGAACAGCGGTCCTCTCTGCAAGCTGCTCCCGTCCTTTCTCGGTTGAAGTCCTCTCGGCTGGTACACTGCTTGTCTCAGAACTGTGAGGTGTCACCTGGGGCGTCTGAGGGCGCTGGTTGCAGGCGGAGTTTTAAGGCCTGGGTAGGGGAGGAGCCGGGCAAGGGACCTAGAGGCTACTATTGGGTAACAGAACCAGAGCAATGGTGAAAAGGAGGTGGAATGGGGGGCCCTCAGGTTTAGGGTAGGGTGCCAAGACCAAGTGGAAACCCGGGAACAAAGGAATTCCGGGAAAACAGGACACACAGAAAAGGGAAGAGAGGAGCCAATTTATTGGCTTGGAACAGAGAAATGGGCCAATGAGTTCTCAGCCTGAGCCTGCTCCCTCTTTGCCACTTGTCTAATTCACTCTGTGGGGGGAAAATATGCTCCCATTATCCATCATCGTACCCCTCTCCACCCCCACCCTTTCAGGACTCTCTGGAATCTGATCTGTCTCCAGTCTCAGTTCAATAACCCCGGCAGCTCCTAGGGGAGAGGCCCCGCCTACAGTTTCCCAGACAACAGGTGCCTGGCGCCCAGCTCAGGTGGCATTACCAAGGCAACGGCCTAGAAAACTACTCCCCCCCCCAATACACACACACATACGATTCTACCTCAGCTCAGGTGTTCCCACTCCACCCCCTCTGCCGAAACTAGGGGGCTGAGCTGAGCGGCTGGAAGTCCCTAGTGGCCTGGTGATAAAGAGCCCGTTGTGGCGATGGGGAGGGGCAGAAAGGGGTCTGGGGCAAGAAGAGACAAGGGGGAGACTCTGGGATAGGATGCTCTTTCTGATAGTTACATGAATAGTCAGTCAAGCCCAAACACTACGGAGGTGGGCAACGGGGTCAGGTCCCTGAGCCCTGACTTCCGGTCCCTTAGCGTCTCCATTCACAGAATGCTGCCTGATTTCAGCTCAAATTCTGATCCTACCGGGGTGATTAGGGAGGACTAAGTGTCTTAACCTCTTTGGACCAGAGACTGAGTTGAGAAAACTTAGAGTCTGCATTCCACATGGGAACACAATTCTGCCAATATGTGCATATTTCAGGGAGGTCATGGAAGTCATGAGCAATGCCCTCCTGGAGGCTAAGAACTTCTGAGGCCTTTTTCTTTTTCATTTGGGACAGAGTTATAGCCCTGGCTGGCTGGGACCTCACTGAGATCTGCCTGCCTCTGCCTCTTGAGTCCTAAGATTAAGGTGTGTACCACCATGCTCAGCTTCTGAGGACTTTTTAAAAGAAAGGAAGGAAGGAAGGAAAGAAGAAAGAAAGGCAGACTCCATCAGAGGCCAGGCCAGCATCCTGAACCCCAGGTGTTTTGCCTGCATGCATATCTGCACACCATGTGTTTCTGGTGCCTGTAAAGGCCAGAAGAGAACATTAGATTCCCTATAACTAGCATTATAGGGGTTTGTGAGCCACCATGTGGGTACTGGGAATCAAACTTGGAAATAGCAGTCAGTGCTCTCAACCACTGAACAATCTCTCCAGCCACAGTCCAGAGGTGTTTCAAGCCAAGCAGTAGTGGAACATGCCTTTAATCCCAGCACTTCTGAGGCAGAGGCAGGCAGGCACACATCTGTGAGTTCAAGGCCAGCCTGGTCTACAGAGCAAGTTCCAGGACAGCCAGGGCTGTTACAAAGAAACCCTGTCTGGAAATAAAACAAAACAAACAAAAACAAAAACAACCCTTGCAGGCATGGTGGCACATGCCTACCTTTAATCCTACCATTCAGTAGGCAGAGATGGGTGAATCTCTGTGAGTTCAAGGCTAAGCTGGTCTACATAGTGAGTTACAGTTTCAGTTCCAGGGTTCCAAGACAATAGCCAGGATTACAGTGTGTGTGTGTGTGTGTGTGTGTGTGTGTGTGTGTGTGTGTGAGAGAGAGAGAGAGAGAGAGAGAGAGAGGAATAATGAATACACCCAATGTCAATAGACTTCCATATGTGTGCAAACATCCACAGGCAAGTACAAACTTTGCATGCACACACACCACACACACAAAGGGATAGGGCATAATAGCTTATGCCAATCTCAGCACTCCAGATTCTGACACAGTAGAAGATCACCAAGAGTTCAAAGCCAATCTGGGTTACACAGTGAAACTCTGTCTTTTTAAAGAAAGATAAGAAAAGTCAGGCATTGTGGTACATGCCTTTAATCCCAGCACTTGGGAGGCATAGGCAGGTGGAGTTCTGTGAGTTTGAGGCCAGCCTGGTCTACAGAGCTAGCTCCAGGACAGCCAAGTCTACACAGAGAAATCCAGTCTTGAAAAAACAGATAAGGGGCTGGAGAGATGGCTCAGAGGTTAAGAGCATTGCCTGCTCTTCCAAAGGTCCTGAGTTCAATTCCCAGCAACCACATGGTGGCTCACAACCATCTGTAATGAGGTCTGGTGCCCTCTTCTGGCATGGGGGCATACACACAGAGAGAATATTGGATATATAATAAATATTTTTAAAAAAACAGATAAACAAACAAAAGGAAAAAAAAGAGGTCTGGTGTGGTGACAAATACCTTTAATCCTGGATCCTGTATATACTCAGCTGCACCCACATACACATAAATATTTGCGGGGGGTTGCTTTTGTTTTTGTTTTTTTCAAGACAGGATTTTCCTGCATAGCTTTAGAGCCTGTCTTGGAACTTGCTCTGTAGTCCAGGCTGGCCTCGAGCTTACAGAGAACTGCCTGCCTCTGCTCCCCGAGTGCCAGTGCCTGGCCACAAAAAACTTTTAAGCAAAGAAAAAGAAGTATGTATTAGCAAAATTACATGATAATATATTATGAGAATGTCATCTAGACACCTGTAATATTGGAGAGTAAATGCTATGCATTAATACAAGGAAGGTGATTGAGGTGTGACTCAGGTAGGGAACGTGTCCTGCATGCACACCAAGCCCTGGGTTCCATTTCCAGCACTGAAAAAAGACCAGGGTATAGACAATCCCTTCCATTTTTTTTTTCTTCAGAGAAGTAAGGGGCTTCTCAAGATTTAGTTTAGGACAACCTCAACCTCTTTTTTTTTTTCTTTCTTTCTTTTTTTTTTCTTTTTTTCCAAGACAGGGTTTGTCTGTGTAATAGCCCTGGCTGTCCTGGAACTCTCTTTGTAGACCAGGCTGGCCTCAAGCTCACACATCTGCTCCCTCTGCCTCTGGAGTGCTGGAATTAAGGTGTGTGCTACCACACCCAACAGGACAACCTCTTCCTCTTATTATAAACACTGATCTGAGCAGGGCTGGAAGGCATGCACACATACACACACACACATACACACTTAGGGATTTAGGTGCTCCCCTACTATGTTTTTAAGCCTTTACAAAATTTTGTTTCTTGATTTTTGGTCTTTTGAGACAGGGTTTCTCTGTGTAACCCTAGCTGTCCTGGAATTTGCTCTATAGACCAGGCTGGCCTTGAACTCACAGAGATCCACCTGCCTCTGCCTCCCAAGTGTTGGGATTAAAGGCATGGGCCGCCACCACCACGAGGCTAAAGTTTTTCTTTTTTTTCTTTTGTTTTTAGGTTTTTCAAGACAGGGTTTCTCTGTAGCTTTGGAGCCTGTCCTGGAACTAGCTCTTGTAGACCAGGCTGGTCTCGAACTCACAGAGATCCGCCTGCCTCTGCCTCCCCAGTGCTGGGATTAAAGGCGTGTGCCACCACAGCCCAGCTCAAGTTTTTCTTAGTTTACTATGTGTACACCACTGTGTGTGTATTTGTGTGTGTGTATTTGTGTGTGTGTATTTGTGTGTGTGTGTGTGTGTGTGTGTGTGTGTGTGTGTGTGTGTGTGTGTGTGTGTAAGGGTAACTTGCAGGAGTCAGTTCTCTTTCTATCATCTGGGGAACTCAGGTAGTGATGTTTGGCAGCAAGAGCCTTTCACCAGCTTAGGCATCTCAATGCTCGCTGTCTATGAAGTTGGGTATTGGAACCCAGGGTGTGGTGTTCTCATCACTTCCAGGTATAAGTTTTAGTACTTTTTGAAAGCAAAGTTTGCTATCATCAGATTACAAAGAGATCTGTGACCTCCAAAATTTGAGAACGTCTCCCACCAAATAAATAGACTAAGGCCCATGCTAGTCACCTGGTCTGGAAAGTGGGCTGGGACTACACATCTACCTCTCTCTGCTGAGATGCCTTCTCAGACCCGAGTTTTAGAAGGTTCTTTTCTGCTCTATGTGGTGGTGCACACCTTCAGTCTCAGCATTCCAGAGGCAGAGGCAGGTGAATCCCTGAATTGGAGGCTAGCTTGGTCTACAGAGCGAGTTTCAGGACATCCAGGGCTGCACAGAGAAACCCTGTCCAAAAAAAAAAAATCCTAATTTTGTGGGAAGGAGTATGTGTGGGTACCTGTTCATGAGCACTGTGCCTACAGAAGCCAGAGGCATCAGCTCCCTGGAAGCAGAGTTACAGGTGGTTGTGAGCCAATCAGCATATATGCTGGGAACAGAACTGCTTCTCAGGACACTCAGAACTCTTTCTGGCCTCCAAGTTGATACAGTCTTGCTAAATTTTACTTACTTGTGTAGGCTGTGTGTATGTGGGCATCCAGGTGTCACTGCATGTGTGAGGAGGTCAGAGGGCAATTTGCAGCAGTTGGTGCTGCTCTTCTTCCTCTTCACGGTCCCAGGAGTTAGATGGTCAGGCTTGTTGGCAAGTGCATTTTTACACACCGAGCCGTTTGACGGCCAATGGAGATGGCTTTTCTGCAGTCTCCAAGACAGAACTAGGAGACTCTTCAGATCAATGGCCAGTTTCCAGCACTGTGCAGATGGGGTCAGACCTGCCTAGCTCATCTGTCTCCTGGGGCATGGATTTCACAGTATGTTATGAGGGAGTGGCTGCAAAGCAAGGATAACAGAGCCCATCCTGTCTAAAGACTCTTTCTGAAGCCTTTCAGGGGCCTCTGGGAATCTGGTCACACAGGTTTGGTTAGGTGTCTGAGACTGTTGCAAGCTTGAGTCTAGGGGCCACCAACTCTACCCTCTGAAGCCCCAAGCCTGGAGTGTCTTCCCCAGCAGCAAAGTCCACTACCTTGGGTGTTGGAGGCCAATTCACCATAGTTGGTTGGCCCTGAATATTTTGAGTTTGAGGACTAAGTTCTGCATCCAAGATTGGGAGAGTTGGTTAACCTATGGAAGGCTTTGCCAGGTAGCCCACCATTGATTGCTACGGATAGCTCTAGACCCTCTGACAGAGTTGTGTGTGGGTTAGCATTCTCAGCTGGGTGGTGGCATTGCAAGCTGTAATCGCAGAGGCAGAGTCAGACAGACATCTATGAGTTGAAGGCCAGCCTGGTCTACAGAGTGGGTTCCTGGACAGCCAGGACTGTTCGGCAGAGAAACTCATCTCAAAAACAAAGCAAACAAAAATGAAAGAAAGAAAGAAGAAAACAGTAAGCATTCTCAGGGAGCAGAGGCCAAAAGGTCCCCAATTTCTCGGTGTCTCCAAAGTGTGGGGTGCTTCCTATCTTCTATCTAGAAACATAGCACGGAGCACCCACACTGCCACGGACTCATCAAGCACAGGGAAGTATGTGCTGCAGACAGGGATACACCACCCCTTGTGGTTGGACTGGTCCTCAAGTGGCTCAGGCAGCAAGTCTTCCACTCTTTCTTTATAATACTGGTCTGGGGGACAGTAAATGTGGGGAAGAACCTTCACATTCCAGAAGCCTGAAGGACTGGGTACTGCTTCTTGGGGGACTCTAGGCCAGGCTGCAAAAGTCTGCTTACAAGAAAGCCCTTGGCTTTCCTGGAGGCTACCTGGTTAGCCCTAGAGTTCCATTATATTGCCGGGCGGTGGTGGCACACGCCTTTAATCCCAGCACTCGGGAGGCAGAGACAGGCGGATCTCTGTGAGTTCGAGACCAGCCTGGTCTACAAGAGCTAGTTCCAGGACAGGCTCCAAAGGTACAGAAACCCTGTCTCGAAAAACCAAAAAAAAAAAAAAAGAGTTCCATTATGTTATCTCCTGGTCTATCAGAGACCAGGAGAGTCAGTTGAGTCCTAGAAACTAAAGGGTTAAAGTTTGGACCTCTGGACTGGAACACAGCAACACTGATGTGGAGAGGCAGGGCCCCTTTAAGCAGTTACCATCTCAAAGAGACCTTAACAGATCCTCCAGAATCCCCAGCCCCCATCTCCTCATCCTAGGAAGGATATGAGGAATGTTCCCCAATGCTCTAACTGCTTGAGGAAACGGAGGTGTGCCCCACCTCCCACCCCATCTAAAGTAACTAAACAACATTCTTTGTCTGGGCTGAGTCCATCAGGAGACTCTGGAGGCAGTACAAAGTGAGATTCAGTTTACCTGAATGTGGCCTAAGTGGGTTAATTTGCTCTCCTCAAACGGGACCTCAGGCTACAACCCCCATTGCCTTTCAAGAAGCCAGAGGGCCCACCTGGCTTTATAGATCGAGGAGCCAGTTCCTTAGCTCCTGAACCTTCAATGACTGCTAAGACTGAAGAGCCCACAATTCTCAGCAGCTCACTAATCACTTACTATAGATAGGAAACAAGCCCAGAGCACTAAAAAAGCTATGCTGTGTATACATACAGGCAACAGAAAACACCTGACTTCTAAGTCTGCTGCTCCCTCAACAGGTCAGGAAAGCAGTCCTCTGAGTCACCATTCATCAGCAGGGGGTGATGGACTGTAAGGCAGCTCCTTTCCCCTGCCAACCTTACACCCCCTGGGGAGATCCCTCAGACCTGTCCGTTCTCTGGACAGAACCTCTCTCGTAGTATGTATGAACATGCATGTGTGTACACACTTGATTTTGTGTGAAGCAATTTTCTTAGTGCTGGGGTCCCTACTGTGGAAAACCTTCACGAGCAGCAGCCCAGGCTCCCCACCCCCATGTAGTCTCAGACAAAGGTATTCTGTCAAGAGCAGTGTAGTTTCACTTGCACACCTGGATAGGTCACAACCACGAACTGGGTAACAATTAACTTTATTATCGGTTTTGATCAGCTTTCAACCTCCATCAGTAGTTACGGCTCTCCAGTTTGGTGTGCTCCCACAAGAGTTAGTTGTCTTTAACATTCACTGTCCCTCCTGATACTTTCTGCTTCTGAGCAGAGAAAAGAGCTGGACACATGAGAGAGGGAAGGCAGCAAGCAAAGGAACACAAAGAAGCAGAGACAGTCACTAGGGAAGACAGGCATACTTTCTTCCTGTAGCAGTGTTAGTGTGTCAGCTGCTGCCCACGGGCTCACAGACCACTCAGGGCCCCAAGTCAGTGAAGGACAGGATCTAGAAAAGTCTGGGAAGACGGGAAGGAAGGTGGGACAGCCATTGCCTAAGCCAGGCTGGGTAACACAATCCTGCAACTGAGCTACTTGGGTAGCAGAAACAGACTCCAAGTTCAAAGGCAGCCTGGATGACAGAGAGGGTTTAGACTTTATGAACTGGATGGTAATGGAACTTGAGAGTGTGACCTCATGGGATAAAAATCTCTTTTGTTTATTTTTATGAAAGGTCTCACCATATAGCTAGCCCAGAACTCACTCTGTAGACCCGGCTGGCTATCAACTCAGAAATCCACCTGCCTCTGCCTCCCAAGTGCTGGGATTAAAGGCGTGAGCCACCACATCTAGCTGATAAATTATCTTTGCAAACATGATTCAATGAAGGATTTCAATATGAAGTCAACTTGGATTCAAGAAAGGCAATGATAGAAGTCCTTTCCTAGCACCAGAGGACGAGCAAGGTCCTGCTGAAGCCAGGCCAAAGCCAGAGCTGGTCTCTGGCTGCTACTGACACTGTCAGTCCTTTTTTTAGGCCCCTGGCCACCAACACTGTTAAGAGAACAAATTCCTATTGTCCCAGGCCGTTAGTTTGCATAATTCCTTATTGCAGTCACAGGAACCTAATAAATTGATCTTTTTGCTGACGGGACCTAGGCTCTCAGAGGTCCCCCAAGGTCAAGATTGGCTTCCTGACACCACTCCTGAGTGGCTGAAGAGATCTGCCATCTGCCATCATTGGTTACCTGAGCCCAGGCGACCTGTGGAACAAAGAGAACATTATATTAAGTTGTACTGGCTGCACAGAAACCAGTGTGGGGGTGAGAGGCCTGTAAGGCAGGAGAGAGGAGTTTCTGCTCAGGAATCTATCTGGAGCTCTCTTCTCCCCAAGGGGATGACTTCACAGTCCTCATATGTGATCCTCTTGCCCAGTATCAGTTGTCCATCATCACCCCTTGGGGGTTGGGGGACCCTTGGATCTATTTCAGTTTGACTCATAAGGCTTGGGAGTTTCCAAAGGTAAGCAAGGAAGGCCTTAGCCTTGCACACGCCCTGGACAAGCGTGCCATTCTGGACACTGGCTGCAGCATCTGAAATTTTGTTTTCGAAGTCCAGCTTGGTAGCTGCAGACATTACACCTGCACTCAGAAGGCCGACAAGTTAATCGAATTGCTGAGTTCAAGGCTAGCCAGCACTAGCTTAGCAAAGAGGTCTTGTCTCAAAAAACCAAAAAAGGAAACTGTTGTTGACATCCTTTCCTCCTTAGACAACAGCTACTTTTATCAGCACTTAGATGAGTTTCATTCTCAAATATCCTAAGGAGACACTGAAAGACTGGAGGGCCAAAGAAGAGGTAGCAAAAGTCCCTAATCTTTTTTTTTTTTTTTTTTTGTTTTGTTTTTTTGTTTTTGAGAGAGGGTTTTTCTGTGTAGCTTTAGAGCCTGTCCTGGAACTAGCTCTCTAGACCAGGCTGGCCTCAAACTCAAAAAGATCCGCCTGCCTCTGCCTCCCGAGTGCTGGGATTAAAGGCTCGCTCTTTCCTTCCTTCCTCCCTCCCTCCCTCCTTCTTTCCTTTCTTTCATGTTTTGAGACAGGGTCTCACTAAGTAGCAAAGGCTAACCTTTAACTCGTGATCCCCTGCTTAAGCATTCTTTTTTTTTTATTGTTAAAAGAAAAATTTACATTTACTCCCCTTGTTCCCGGCCCTCCCACTCCCCCACTACCCCACTGCCCTCCCCCTGCTTCCTTAAGATGGTGCAGGATACCCTGTCCTATGGGA
>JAQHUG010000037.1:319594-344293 GCA_028555095.1 Dicrostonyx torquatus
AGCAGAGAGGCTGGGGGCTATAGTTGATCTTACCCTGAGTTGAGCCAGTGGATCTGAAGCTGTGGCGCTCACCAATGACCCGCCGCCATGAAAAGCCTGCTTAAGCATTCTTAATGTTGGGGTTACAGGAGTGTGTCACCAGCCCCATCTGATGTCCCTCATCTTAAACTGAATGTCAGGTTTATTTCTTTCTTCCCGAGCCTTGGCTGCAGTCCTGGCACTCTTCTCTCATCCCCAACCGAGGTCTGGCCCGGCCTTCCGAACTTGCCTGCTGATGTCCAGGCACGGACTCACCCACTTGTAGCCCAGCGGTGCCAGGCAATCAGCAGGGTGGCGATAGGAAGAAGTAGGGCGGCGGGGGCGGGGGCGGCAGCGGCGGGGGAAAGGCCGGGAGCGGCCAGGGCTCACGGGGCAGCGGCGGCGCCAGCAGGGTGAAGGGTGAGGGCCGCGCGGGCAGCGGTGGAAGCGGCTGCGGGGGAGGTTCGGCGATCAGCGGGGGCCGGCCGCGGGCGCCCACGGGCCCCGGGATGGCAGCGACAGCTGCCTCGGGAAGCGGCGGCAGCGGCAGGTGCGCAGGCGGCGGCGCGGGCGCGGGCAGGCGCGGCAGGTCCTGCAGGGCGAGCGCGGCTGGGGGCGGCGCGGGCGCGCAGACCTCGGGCGGCAGCTCCGGCAGCGCCAGGTGGACCCCGGGGCCCCAGGGCGCCAGCAGCTCCGGGCGCAACGGGAGTGCGGGCAGCGGCGGTAGCTCGGCCCGAGCTAGAGCCGAGGGCGGCGGCGGTCCTGAGCTCAAGCCGGGAGGCAACTCGGGCAGCGGAGGGTGCGGCAGGGACGATGCGGGCGGTGGGGTGGACGGCAGGGACGCGCAGGCACGGCTCAGCCGAGAGTGCACGCGGCCGCGCCGCGGGTGCGAGCGGGAGCGGGGCCACCGCGTCGCCAGCTTGGCCGCCGCTGCCACCCCAGGACCCAGTGAGCGATGCCCGCAGCCTAGGAGTGAGATCCAGGACCCGCTGAGGTCCGCCCAGCCAATTGGAGTTGCCTGCAACACGTTCCAGCCAAACACAAGCTGGTGCGCTTACCGCCGGGCACCCCAACCAATCACAGTATTCCCCGGTGCCTCCTTCGCCTCCCGCTATCTTTCAAGGTGCATACGCGCCCTGGGCGCCCCCTCCTGGTCCGATGGTGCACTGAGAGGCTGCAATCTTCAGGTCGTGCCCCATCAGTATAGAATGTGCCACAGCAATTATTGCTATTTATCATTGGTGACTCTAGACTGATGCATATTTTCATCACATTTTCTTTTTTGAGACAAAACGTCCCAGGCTGGTATCAATACGTAGCGAAATATGGCGTCCCACTCATGATCCTCCTACTTGCACCTCTTAAATCTGAGATTACAAACCATGACCATATAGAAAGAATATCATAATTCAAAAAACAAAGTTTTGAGCCTACTAGATGACAACTACGCCTACTAGTTGTCTCCAAACTTGACGACTAGAGTTCCGGATACCCACAAATGGGAAGAGAGAAGCAATTCCTATTAGTTGACCTCTGACCCCCAAACCCGTGACACACACACACACACACACACAGAGTAAATAAAGTACTCTAACGCAATGTTTTGGGTTGAGTACGCACAGTGCTTTCCGTAGCATGCATGAGGCTCTGAGTCCAGTCCTCAACCCTACATAAATCAGGCGTAGTGTCTCTAGCAGCAGAACTCAGGGGAGATGGAGGCAGGAGGATCAAAAGATGCTCAAGGTCACCCTCCACCACATAGCCAAGTTCAAGGCTAGTCTGAGGTAGAGATGGGGAAGAAATATACATTATATATGTTAAAGTTGCCAATAATTGTGAGTGACAAGCAGGTGAGTTCTGGTAAAGAAAAAATAAATAGTGGTTCAAGCCACTGGGAGGTGGTGGCAGGAGAACCAGGAGATCAAGGCCAGACTCAGCTACATAGCAAGTTTAAGGCTACCTTGGACTACCTGAAATTCTGCCCCATACATGAAATGAAGCAAAGAGAAAAAAGAAAAAAAGAAAAGACAAAAGGGTTAATCTCGCACTCGGGAGGCAGAGGCAGGCGGATCTCTGTGGGTTCGAGACCAGCCTGGTCTACAAGAGCTAGTTCCAGGACAGGCTCCAAAGCTACAGAAAAACCCTGTCTCGAAAAACAAACAAACAAACAAACAAACAAAAAGAACAAAAGGGTTAATCTCTTCAAAATTGGTATTTGAGGACATTGGATAGATGGCTCCGTGGTTAAGAGCACCCCTCTCTGTCTCTCTCTCTTTCGGTTTTCTCTGTAGCTTTGGAGCCTGTCCTGGAATTTAAAGGTGTGCGCCACCACCATCCAGTGCATTTGTTTCTCTTGCAGAAGATGAAGGTTCGATTCCCAGCATCTACAAGGTGTCTCATAGTCATCTGTAACTTCAGTTCTAAGGGATCAAATCCCTCTTCCAACATACATACATTTGGGCAAAACAGTCAACACATATAAAATAAAATTTTGAAAATTAAGAAAAATTGGATGCCAGGCCATGGTGATGCACACCTTTAATTCCAGTACTCAGGAGACAGAGGCAGGCAGATTTCTGTGAGTTTGAGGTCAGCCTGGTCTACAGAGCAAGTTCTAGGACAGTCAGGGCTACACAGAGAAACCCTATCTCCAAAAAGCAAAACAAAAGAAAAAGAAAAAGATTTGAGGCCAGCCTGGTCTATAGAGGGAATTCTAGGCCAGCCAAGGCTGTACAGAGAGACCTTGTCTTGAAAGCAAACAAACAACAAAATTTAAAAAAAATAATAATTTGGAATTGGAATATTAGAGATTTTATTAGGATAATTAGTGACACCAGAAGGTTCTAGGATTAATGGCCCGGGTGGTCCAAGGAGAGTGGCTGCAATAGTGTGCATCCCTAGCATGTTCAAGACCCTGGACTCCATCTCCAGCGTGGGATATGGGGTATCTCGTCTGTGGACCTCCCTGAGAGCTGCCACTGGGAGCAGGTGGTGTAGGCTCACAATCCTGCTCTCCAGTAAGGAGGAAAGCCTTGTGAAGTAGAACATATAGTGAGATGAGGAGGAGAATCTGGGAGATAACCCTTTGAGGTCTGGGCTCAACTTCTTAAACTCCATTCTGAACTTTTCCTTGGAGGCCTGTGTGTCCGCATTTGCAGCTCCAAGTGGAGAAAATGAAGACATCCAGCAGCATGAGCTAACATGGGCTAAGGACAAGTGACTGGCTTTAAGAAATATTTGGAAGTGTTTTGTAATCTGGTAGAATGGGAAGGCATTGTGGGACCTGTGCCCTTACACTATTTGGAGGTCAATAGACTCGAGTAGATGGTATTTTAAATTGAGGTGATTTTTATTTAGTTGACATTTTTGTTCTGGGGCCTGAATCCACACACTTGAACTCTGTGACTGAGCTATATCCCTGGTCCCTGGTGTCTGTAATTGTTTGAGATACCTAATTTACTTCATCAAGTTTGTAAGCCATTCTAAATATCTGTACTTTAATGAGCATTAGTCAAAGAATGTGGAAGTAAATTCTATATATAAAATTATTAGGCCGGGTGGTGGTGGCAATCCCAGAGGCAGAGGTAGGTGGATCTCTGTGAGTTCGAGACCAGCCTGGTCTACAAGAGCTTGTTCCAGGACAGGCTCTGAAGCCACAGAGAAACCCTGTCTCGAAAAACCAAAAAAAAAAAAATTAATTCAGTGGCATCTATAAGGAAAATACTTTTTTAAATTATAAATTAATTGGCCTATTAGCTCAGGTTTCTTATTACTATATAACTTATATATTAGCTCACTATTCTTGTCTGTTAGCCACGTGGTTTGGTACCTTTTTTGGCAAGGCAGTCACATCTTGCTTCCTCTGAAGCTGGGTCACGACTCGGAAAAATACTTTTTAAAAAAAACTCAATCAGTTTTTAATGAAAACTATGTATGAGACACCCCTACTTCTGTATCTTCCCTGTCGTTTCTTCCGTGTATTTGCCCTTCTCCTTTCCTACTTGTCAGGACCTAGCTTTCCTTGCCTCTGCCTCCCGAGTGCTGGGATTAAAGACGTATGCCACCACCGCCTGGCTCCGGGATCTTTCTGTAGTTTTGTAGTCTGGCTTTATCCTGGTGATACCCACCTTGCTGGGGTGGATGCCCACGTGGACAGTTGTGCCATTAGCCTTTTCTCGCTGCACCCATTCAGTGTAGATGACGTATTTCTTCTTGTACATTTGGACCACTTTACCAATCTGCTGGCCTTTGTAGTGTCCTCAGACAACCTGAGCTTCATCATCCTTTCTAATGGGCATAGATCGAACACTGTACTCCTGTCTCATCTCTTTGGAAAGAGGGGAAGACACGATCTTTCCCTGAATGTAAGAAGGTGCACTGAAATGCCATTTGTGGCTCTTGCTTCATTCAGAAGTCACAAAGGGATTGAACTTCATTTTGGCAGCTGTGATCCCAAGAAAAAAAATTTGAGTCTGGTGTGGTGACTCACCTGTAATTCCACCACTCGAGAAATGGAAGCAGGAAGATCAGAAGTTCAAAACCAGCCTCAGCTATATTGCAAGTTAGAGGCCAGCTTCTAATTTATGTAAGTTGGTTACATAAGATCCTGTTCCAAAAGGCTGGTGAAATGGCTTGGCAGGCAAAAGTACTTGCTTGAACCCACAGAAGGGGAGAACTACCTCCCCAAAGTTGTCTTCTGGCCTCCGCTTTATGGTACACACGCACTGACCATCACACACTATCATACATATGCAAAATAATAGTAAATTAAATTAAACTAGAAAACATGATATTTTTAATTTTAATTATTATTTATGTGCATTGGATGTTTTGCTTGCATGTGTCTGCATACTATGTGCACTCAGTGCCCTTGGAGGCCAGAAGAGAGAGCCAAATCCACTCGGTTTCCAGATGGCAGTGAGACAATTTGTGAGTGCTAAGAATTGAAATCTGGTCCTCTCTCTAGAAGGGCAGCTAAGTGCTCTTAGCTGAATCGTCCCCACCTTAGTTTTTGAGATAGGGTCACCACCTGTAGCCTGTGCTTGGCCTTGAACTCTGAATTCTCCTGCTCAGCTTCTTGACCCTGCTACCTTTCAAGATTAGAGTACAGCCACCACACCCTGCTTCTTTAACAACTTAGGTGAATGATTAAAAATTAAAACAAGTTCTAAAGTGTTCTTTTGCATGGCAAACACTCCCTAAATCCTAGACCCCCAGGACCCTATTCAGAGGCAGCCTTTCTTCCCCAGTGCTGGAGGCCAAACCCAGGGTTTGAACCCTTGAACATGACAGGGACATACCATTGAGGTAAACACCCAGCCAAAAGACCCCTAAACTGGACGTTTCCCCTAGACTGGAGACAGGTTTGGAGTCTGGTTTGTTGTCATGTCTTTCATTTTGAGTAGAGTCATATTGTCATCTGATGAGTGGTGAGTCAGGATGTGCCACCCTCATCAAATCAATACTTCTCCATGACACAGAGGCAACAAAGAATTATATGGCTTTATTGATACTTCAGCCCAGAGGATACCACAGGCAGGGCAGTGTCCTGGGCAAGTCTTGAGATCCCCTGGCTGTGCTCCTCCAACCATGCTCTAATGCAGAGACCCTCGGGGCGGGCAGGGTGTAAGCTCTGTGCTCAGCATTTCCCAGAAGGGCAGTGTCCTGGGGAGAGGCAGAACAGCATCTCAGGCACTGGGAATGTCTCAGAGGTCATCACTCAGCAATCTAAGGGCCATGGGAGTCTACTGCCAGAGTGGGGACACCTGGAGAGATGACAGTGGTGATCCCTGAATGGAGCATGTGGGCCACCATGATTCATCTTACCTCTGTAACCGTTTCCTAGCTGGCTCTTGGTATCAGCCTTCACTTCAGTACCCCCTGCAACACAGACCACAAGACAGGGGCTTGTGGGATACCAGGGGACTTCTGCCTACCCAGCTCTTTCACCCCAGACTTGTAGAGATCCTTACTCACCAAAATGTTCCAGTCCCAGCTCTGGCCTCAGGTGCCCATAGGGTTCTGGGAAAGAAGGGTTAGGGTAGCCAACTTACATAGCCCTGAGTCCCCTTCCTTTCCTCCAAATCTCAGTACCGCGTTCAGGCTGGACTTATGGTCTCCCTGAATTAGCTTTACATTTTCCTTTTCAGTCCCTCTTATACCCTCAGCCACAGGTATGCTCTCTCCTTCCATACATACAGCTGTGGGTGAGGCCTGGACTCAGGGCCTGATACCGCCTACCCACCCTCATTCACACACCCCATTTACCTGCTTGGTTCCCAAGGCCTGCATATCCATAGCCTGGCTTCATTCCAGCCCCCCAGGGCTGGAGGACTGGCCATGGGGAGCCCTGCAGGGCTTCAGCCTGACCTGTAGGGGGAGAACTAGTATGGGTACACTAATGCCCAGAAATGGGCATTCAGGAGGTCCCTGTCCCTGTGGCTCTGGACTGCCCTTGCTGGATTATCATCATCATCACCATTATGTTACCATTTCTCTGTAGGGTTGGAACTGTTGTTTTAGGATACAGAAGAGTCTCCTCCCTGAATCCTGCAAAAGATCCATTATTTATTCCTACCTAGCTCCTGGCTATGGTCCATCCCCATCCTCACTGTATCTGGTATTCTGGGTCCAACTCACCATTCCTAAAACTACTGGCTATGGGGAACCCTGGAGGATGAAAAAGAAGGTTTAGTGGGCATGGTAGTAAGTCTAGCTTCCTGCCCCATGTCTCAGCCCCCACACCCATCCCCTCCCCAGACACCTGGCTGCAGGATCTCAGGGGAAATTCCAGTTTCCAGAGCTCCATTTCCATAATGGAAACCTGCAGGAGAGAGATTGGAGCAGGAAAGGCCAGGGCAGGGCAGCCAGATAGTCAGCTCTCAGCAAGGACATACAGAAGAAGCAATTGAAGAAGCAGAGTCCCAACCCCATCATTTCAGCTACTTGGAATACTGAGGCAAGAGAACCAAAATCTTAACATCCACCTGGGCTATACAAGTCTCTATCTCCAAACAGAAAGGAAAAGCTGCTGAGATGGCTCAGCCAGTAAAGCACTTGCCACCTACTGTGTACGCCTGATGTACTGACTTCAGTTCCTAGAAGCCGCATAAAGGTGGGGAGAACTGACTACATAAAGCTGTCCTCTGATGCTGGGCAGTGGTGGGTGGCACACACCTTTAATCAGAGCACTTGGAGGTAGAGGCAGGCACATTGCTGAGTTCAAGGCCAGCCTGGTCTACAGAGTGAGTACTAGGACAGCCAGGGCTATAGAGAAACCCTGTCGGGGTGGGGGAAGGGGAGTTGTCCTCTGACCCCAATATGTATGTCATGGCACAGCCACCACTCCCTATAACAGTAAAAATTTGAAAATAGAAAGTCAAAAAGGTTTGGCATGGTGGCTCATGTCTTTAATCCTAGCACTCAGAAGACAAAGGCAAGTGGAGCTCTGAGAGTTCCAGGACAGCCAAAAGACCAAAACCAAAACATAATAATAATTATAATATCAAAGATAGAAAGTAAAAAAAAAAAAGGCTGGGGTGTTTGGCAGCTTGATCCCTCTGGCTCCCTTATCTACCTCCTCATCCAGCTAGCCCCAGTTCTGCTTTCCTGCTGCTTCTCCAGAAGGCTTCCCTGACATCCCTCTGGGCAACTTCTAAAGCTGCTTTCTCCCCTTCTGACTGTCACCATACCCACCTCAGGCAGGGTCACAAATGGCACTGGCCACCACCGTGGAGGTGTGGAGGTTGGGTGAATAAGAAATAGAACAGTGGTGGCACATGCCTGTAAGCCTAGCAGAGGCAGAGGCAGGCAGATTGCTATGAATTCCGACCAGCCAAGGCTACACCTTGAGATTCTGTCTTGGGAGAGAGACAGACAGACAAACAGACAGAGAGAGAGGGAGAGAGACAGAGACACACACAGAGAGAGAAGGAGAGAGACAGACAGAGAGAGAGAGAGCCGGAAATAAAAAATCAGGCCATGAGACAGAGTTGCTTGAGGGCTTACCAACTTTTTGCTGCTTGAGGCCACCACGGAAACCTGAGGGAGAGGAGACTGTGGGTCAGAAATGACCCTGGCCTTTCCCTCCCCTCTTCTGGAGGTGGAACACAGAGGAAAGAGATGAAAAAAGGGAAGGGGAGGAGAAACTTCATTCTCACCTGGTTCTGCTTCAGCTCCATAGCCATTGAAGGCCTGGTAACCTGTGAAAAGGTCAGTGATGGAGGGTGGAGACTACACATCTCCTAAGGGACATGTATTGACATTAGGAGCCGTGAGGAAGTAGCAGGAACTGGCCTGCTTGCATGGAACAGAGTCAAAGGAAGAACTTAGAAAGCAACAAGAGACTTTGAGGGTAGATTGCAGGGGGTCTTCCTGGCTTTAGGGTATCTGAGGCAGCTTGAGGATAATGATGATGGGAGGACCTGATACCTGAGAGAGACAGGAATAGAGAAGCTGAGGGTTTGTCCCTCTGAGATTCAGGACTTGGAGACAGACTCGCACCTGCTTTCTGAGGCTTCAGTCCCCACTGGATGGCAGGGGTTGGTGCTAGAATGAGGGACACAGAAATGAGCCCTGTGCTCTCAGAGCTTCAGAGAATGTGACATCAGAAAATACAGCCAGACCCAGCCCCTCCCAGTGTCACATGCCTCCTGCCGTCTCCCTACCCCCAGGCTCCACACTGACCTGGGAATTTACCGTTCTGCACTGGGGGTAGGAGCTGGGATTTCAGGCCCCAGCTATCTCCTTTATCTGACGGGACTCCTGGAGTGGGAGACCTGGGGAGGAGCTGTGGTGGGGCAACCCCACCAGTGCAGGGACCTAGATTAGGGAGAGCGGGAGGCAAAGTGTGAGGAGCTGGCTCCAGGTGGTTCTTCACCCTGGGCCACTCAGGACACCTCAGTCAGGACAAGCCATGGTTTGCAGTGGCTTCCAGGGCATTCACAGCACTCCCAAAGACATTACCAGGTGAGACAGCCAAGTTCTGTGGGCCCTACTGCTCAGAGGGATATGGTAGCTGAGACAGGCAAAGGGCACTTGCTGTTAGCCCACCCAACCCCTCCCCTCCCAGCCATGCCCTCTGACCCCTCTCCTGACCAGACTGGAGTACTCACCTGGCTGGGCTGCCATTCCATGTCCATTGCTGTAAACTGGGGAGGAAAAGCAATAAATGAAGGGCAGGGCCTGCAGGGAAGGCGAGTGCGGGGGGGGGGGGGGGGGGGCACTTTCTCACTTGCCTGTCTTTGGAGGTTTCACTCCCCCTCCCAGGCCTAGTGGAGACAAAGAACTGATCACATATACACACCCTTCCCTGGGAATGAAGCTTCTCCCTCCCCCGCACCCCCAGACACCCCCCCCTGCATTCACCTGTGAAGATTCCCAGCCTGTTCTCTGTCATATACCCTGGGAGGAAAGCAAGCTATTAGAACCGGGCTACCATTGGGTGTGGAAATAACAAGGGAGACAGAAAGAGGGACAGAGAGGGCCTCACCTGGCTTCAGAAGGCCTGAGATGAGATGAACAGAGCATGGGGGACACACACCCCCTTGCCCCTGCCCCTTCCCAGGACCATCTGTGCCTGAGGTGCCTTCTTCCCCTTTCTGTGCCCCTTACCTGGCTGTGGTCCTTTGCCTTGGAAAGCTCTAGTTCCCAGCCCATTTCTGTACCCTATAGAGACAAAATGGGGTTACCCCTTCTCCAAAGACCCTCCTCTGATCTCTATCTAGCATCTGACCTACAGCATCTATGCTTCCTCCCCTTCCTGGTCGATGGGAACTGCAGGGTCAAGTGGGCAGAGAGAGATGGAAGACAGGTTTTGCAGAAACCAGGGGTCCCTTCGGGTAGGTTCTAGAGTGAATATCTATCTACTTGCTTCCTCTGTTCTACTTTCCCAGCCCCTCACCCCTATCCCCCAAACCTAGGACCTGCTTATCGCCGTTCTAAACTGGGAAGAGGAGGGAGAAGTGAGAGGAGGATGGAACTAAAGTCAGAGAGGAAGGGACTTTGGCCTCCCCTTTAGAGTCAGGCTAGAAGCTAGAGACTCCTTTGGACCTGGCCCTGCAGACCTGACAGGGGACAGTGACAGGACACCAAATACAAACTCCCTTACCCAGTTGGACTCCATGCCCATGTCCATTCTGAAATCCTGGGGATACAGATGGAGGGGGCATTAAAGAGGGAGGGAAGTTCGGGTGGGGGAGGTAGGGGCGGATAGGCGGAAATTCAGGCTAGAGATGGCCGCACCTGGCTTCTGGGGCTTCATGTCTGTTCCATAGTCTGAAAGAGATACAGGGTACAGGTGAGGGATGCTGGGTCCCCTGCCTCTGGGCCTCATAAGTCTACCCTGCTCCTACCTTGTCTGTAGCCATTTTGAGCAGCAGGGCCTATGGGAGGACAGGGAAGATGCTATAGGTGGGCCATGGAAGAAGAGGTCAGAATGAGGGGGTCCCTTAGCGTCTCTCACTTCCCTCCCTGGCTTCCTAATCCCCAGCATTCCTACTGATTTACATATTTACTTCATAGGAACTAAGGCTGGACTCTTTGAAGACAGGCCTAGGAGACCCCCTTCCCACCATGAGCTGAAGGACTAGGGTGGTGAGGACAGAGATAGGGAGAAAGAACATAGACTATCCTCACCTGGCTTCTGAGGCTTCCCGCCTACTCCTACATTTGGCAAGAGACAGAGAGGGGCTGACTGGAGTCCCCTCGACTCTGTCCTCCTGATATCTGTTCCTAACCCTCCTCCGCACCTGCCCAGTTTCCCAACATCACCGTAAGACACACGCCCAGGAGACCACACCTGGCAGGTCCAATCCATTTCCATTCCCATATCCTGGGGAGAAAAGGGCATGGGGTGAGACGGGGGCCTCCAGAGAAGGCAGCCTCTGGACTCCTAAGTCTCCAGCCAGGAGGCTTCATACCCCTCCCAGGTGAAGGAAGACACGGAATCTGAGTCTCAGTCAGGCTCTTTAAGAGGCCTGTCTGTGCTGTGTGTAGGTCTTCATCTTTCCTGTCCAGTTTATTGTCACAGAGAGGGAGGCATGGTGGTGTGATTATGGATTCAGGGGGCATGGTCAGGGGCCCTGTGCTGGCTGGCTTTGTCAACTTGACACAAGCCTGGAGTTTCTGGGAAGAGGGACTCTGAACTGAGAAAATGCCTCGGTCAAATTGATCTGTGGAGCATTTTCTTGATGGCTGACTGGTGTGGGAGGGCCCAGCTCACTGTGGGCGGGGCTGATGGGTCTAGGTGCTGTGAGAAAGCAGGCTGAGGAAGCCGAGAAGCAAGCCAATAATCCGTGTGGCCTCTGCTTTAGTTCTTGTCCTGTCTGCCCTTCATGACGGACTGTGACCAGATAGCTCAGCCTAAATAAAACCTTTCTTTCCCAAGTTGCTTTGGTTATGGTGGTTTTTTTTTTCCCCTGGTTTTTTGAGACAGGGTTTCTCTGTGTAACAGTCCTGGCTGTCCCAGCACTCACTCTGTGCTCTGTAGACCAGGCTGGCCTTGAACTCACTGAGAACGGACTGCCTCTGCCTCCCAGGTACTGGAATTAAAGGCGTTTGCTACCACTGCCTCGGTCATGGTGTTTAGCCACAATAATAGAAACCCAAACTAAGGCAGAGACAGACCCAAAGTGGACAGGACTCACCTGGCTTCTGGGGTTTCCTGCCCCTTCCAAAACCTGTAGGAGACACACACGTCTGGCGAACCCTGATTGCTCACCCCTGTCCCGTACACTATATAAAAGTCTGCCAGTCCCTTCTGGACCCGCGCCTGACTACTTCAAGTCCATTTTGGGCTGCCAGAACTGTGTGAAGGGGGAAGTGTAGGATGTGGGGTTCGACTGAGGTGGAGGTGCAGCTTTTCTCTTGTACAAAACTAGAAATCTAGAGGCCTGCTCTCAGAACCCCCTCAATTCTATACCAACTCTGTCCCTCTGAGGCCTGGGAGGGGAGCACAGAAGGACACCCCAGATGTGGGTCCCTTAGGTCCTTATCTTACCTAACTGGGTTTCCAGTCCATTACCATTCCCAAACCCTGGAGGGATAAGTGAAGGTGGAGACAAATCAAGAGGGAGCACTATTATGGTGGAGATGGTTCAACAGGGAGCACTATCATTGGCAGGAGACAGAATCATTGGTGGGAGTGAGTACCACCTGCCTTTTGGGGTTTTGCATGCAATTCAAAGCACGACAGAGAAACAGGGATCAGGTAGGACTCCAGGAACGCCTCTCTTAGAACCCTGGTTGTAACTCTTCCCAGTTTTTTGGTGCCTTATCTGTCTGGGTTGCAGGTCCAATTCCATTCCCGCTGCCAAATCCTGGCAGACAGTAGTAAAGAGTAGGGGAGGCCAGGCTATGCAGAGGTGAGTGGGCCACACAGGGACATTGGGACAGGGAAGACCTCACCTGACTTTGGAGGTTTCATGCCCACTCTGATAGCTGAGAAAGAAATAGGGACTAGGTGAGGAATTAAGAGTTCTGCAGAACTCCAACCCTAGCACACACCCCAATTTCTTCATCCCCTCCTATACCTGGTCCATGTCCATTCTGAGCTGGAGGACCTGTGGCAAAGGGCAAGATGAACAAGGGGCAAAGGCCCTCAGTCAGTCCCCACTTCAAAGTCATGCAAAAAAAAAAAAAACAAAAAAACCAGTATTCCTGAGGACTTGCCCAACCCTCCTCCTCATTGGCTGGCCCTGTCCTCTGAAATCTGTGGGCATGTAGACCCCCCTCAACACAGCCCACCACCCTCACCTGGCTGGGCTCCCAGGCCAAGTCCATTCCCGTTGCCAAATCCTGGGGGCAGAGAAAAGTGTGAATGAAGGGGAATTCAGGGCCCGGGGAGAGACTGGTAGAGGAACAGGTCAGGACAAGGCTCCCCTGGCTTCTGGGGTTTCACACCTCCATAGTCTGGAGGAGAGTCAAAGATCAAGATGAGGGACCTGGGATTCCCATTTGGGGGCCTCCTAAGGAGCCCAGCGTACCTGGTCCATAGCCATTCTGAGGTGCAGGACCTAGTAGGGGAAAAGAAAGAGACTAAATATCAGGCTTCTTCATGAAATTCTACCCAAGGCCTGGTGCTCCATCTCCATCCACCCACAGACAGCTGTGCAAGGGTCCTAGCATGAGTCATACTGTGTGCTCTCTCCTTATACCTTCCTTGGTTTCCTTGCCCCACCCTGAGGCATCCAATCCTCTTGGCCTCTGAGTATTCAGACCCACAGTGCTTGTGGCAATCCTGCCCGGACTCTGTCCCCAAGGTCTGGCTCTGGTAATCCTCACTTTCTGCCCCTCTTCTGTCCTCTGCTGCTCCTCAGTCTCTTTCCTGGGTTCTTTTCTTCTACTCATGTTCTAGAAAGTGATGGATCTGTCTTCTGTGATGTGCCTTTAACCTCTTTAGGTCTTGCCTCTCGAAAGCTCTGAATGCCATTTTTCTTCTTAAATCCATACTATCTTCTGTGTTCTTGGCCCCTCAGCCATTTCTAGGGCCTGCAACCTCTTTCTGTGGACGTCTCTACCATGCTCCTTCAGTCTCTACCGGTTTTTAGTGAACCACAGCAAACTCCCCAGTTTCTACTTTCTCTGTTCTGGAATGCTCAGGGTGGCTCTCATGATAGCCTTGGTACTATGCCAGTGTCCTACCTGTTTTCCCAACATGCCTTGGGCTCCACACCTGACCAGCCCAGAATGGGTGTGGTTTGTTGAATGAGTGTTTGCTGTGTGAGGCTAAATCGGAAAGCAAGCAGTTGGGTCTCACCTGGCTTCTGGGGTTTTAATCCTTCTCCAAGGCCTGGGGAAGGAGAGAGACTTTTAGACCTCCACCTTTGCACTCCCACCCAGGCATGCTTGAAAAATCACAGTACTTCACCTGGCTGGGCTCCAGTTCCTGGGAAGGCCCCAGCACCCAGCCCATTTCCAGTCCCAAGTCCTGGGGAAACAGTGAAAGAAAATGAGATTGGTTTCTGGGGTTCTCCAACCCCTCCAAAGCCTGGAAGAAACACGTAGGGGAGGTACCCTCATTTCTGGGCTCCCTTCCTTCCTCAGCCTGGGACACTCTGCTTCTGTCCCTGTCCTCTTTTTACCTGCTCCAAAGCCATTCTGAGCTGCAGGACCTGACTGGGGGTAGAGGGAACTGGCATAGGAGGTGCGGATGGACTTAAATGGGAGTGAGGCTGAGGCTGGTCAGCTCCTGGCTCCATCTGCCATGACCATGGACCAGTTCTTCACCTCTTTAAATTCCTTCCCAGTTGGATCTTTACTTCTTTTTTGTTTGATTTGAGACAGGGTCTCATTACGTATAGCCCTAACTGGTCTGGAACTCTTTATGTAGAGTAGGCTAGAGAGCTCATGAATACTTCTCTGCCTCTTGAGTGCTGGAATTAAAGACCCTCATCATTAGCCAGGTAGTAGTGGCACAAGCCTTCGAGTCCAGCACTCAAGAGGCAGAGGCAAGTGGAATTCTGAGTTTGAGGAAAGCTTGGTCTACAGAGTGAGTTCTAAGACAGCCTGGGCTACACAGAGAAGCCCTGTCTCAAAGGAAAAAAAAAAAAAAGGTAAAAACGATCCTTTTCACTAAGCTCAGTTTTGTCAGTTTTGTTTTGTATTAGAGACAATGTTACTAGTATTAGGCTGACCCCTAAGTTGCTATTAGTCTAGGGTGACCCTGATAAAGGGTTTCTACCTCCCAAATCCTAGGATTACTTGTGCCACGATGCCCTGTTTTTAAGTTTTGTTTTGCCTTGTTTGTTGTTTGATTGGTTGAATTTTTAAGATAGGGTTTCTTTGTGTCATCTGGGCTGTCCTGGAACTAGTTCTGTAGACCAGGTTAGGCTTGAACTCATAGAAATCCACCTGCATCTGCTTCCAGAGGGCTTAGATTACCAGCGTGAGCAACCACCACCTGACAATGCTGTTTTTTTGAGACAGGAATTAGCTTTTTAGCTCAGTCTAGCCTGGAATTCACTGTCTCCCAAGCTGACCTGGAACTCTTGTTGCTCCTGGCCTCCTGAGCACTGGAATTACAGGTGTGAGCCACACTATTCCCTATAGGAGTTTTGGGTCTTGGTCCATAAAGTGAGCTCTCCAGTCTGTGTATAGTTGAACTTGGGCTATATTGGTGTCTATAGGGCTCAGCACCAGGTCTGGCTCAGGGACACCTTCGGGAGATTGGTTAAATGAGTGTGACCTCCTAAAAACCTTGCTTTAGGGTCCCCAGGTGAGCCCCCCACTTGCTTCTCCACCAGTGCACTTACCTGGCTGAGCCCTCAGGCTGTTTGCATTGCCAAATCCTAAATGGAAAATTGGATGTGACCCAAGAGTTTGAGGAGTAAAAAAAAAAAAAAGGTCACAGGTAGGTGGGGACAGAGTCAAGAGGACAGTGGGAAGAACAGGTGCCTGCTCACCTGGTTTCTGAGTCTTCGTACCAGCTCCCAAGCCTGGGGGAAGACCCAGGGAAACTAAGTCATGTGCAGACCCCACACTGCTCCATTTATCCCAGAAATCAACTTTCTTATTTCCTTTTCTTTTTCTTTTTTCAGATTAAATTTGAGATTAAATTTGAGGCCCTGTGCACACTGGGAAAATGCGCTACCAGCTACCATTGAACTATATCCTAGACCATCTTTCTTTTTTTAAATATTTATTTATTTATTATGTATACAATATTCTGACAATATTCTGTGTGTGTGCCTGCAGGCCAGAAGAGGGCACCAGATCTCATTACAGATGGTTGTGAGCCATCATGTGGTTGCTGGGAATTGAACTCAGGACCTTTGGAAGAGGAAGCAATGCTCTTAACCTCTGAGCCATCTCTCCAGCCCCCTAGACCATCTTTTACTTTTATTTATTTATTTTGGTTTTTCGAGACAGGGTTTCTCTGTAGCTTTGGAGCCTGTTCTGGAACTAGCTCTTGTAGACCAGGATGGCCTCAAACTCACAGAGATCTGCCTGCCTCTGCCTCTTGAGTGCTGGGATTAAAGGCATGTGCCACCACCGCCCGGCTATTTATTTTAATCTATTTTAAAATTCTTTGACAATTTCATTTATGTATTTAATGGATTTTGGTTATTTTCACACACTCATACACACACACACACTATTATGTTCTCTTTTCCCCTTCCCATTCTCTTCCCCTAATTTTGTGTGTATGTGTGTGGAGTCTCCCTGGGTAGCCTGGCTGTCCTGGAATTCAATCTATAGATCAGGCTAGTCTCACACTCAGAAGTCCTCTGGCCTCTGCCTCCCAAGTACTGGCTGGGATTAATATGTGTGCCACTAATACCCGCTCCCCTATTTATCTTTATGTATTTATTTATTGAGAAAGTCTTACTATGTAGCCCTATCTGGCTTGGAACTCTATATACATCTACCCAGGCTGGCCTCAAACTCAAAGAGATCAACCTGCCTCTGCCTCCTGAGCACTGGAATTAAAGGTATGCACCACTCTAGGCAACAGAAATCAGCTTTGCTCTCCCAGACCATGACCTTCCCTCGATTCTCCATTAGCCTCCTCTCCAGATCCCCAGATTGGCCCAGGTACCCTCACCTGGCTGGGCTCCAACTCCAGGGAAGGCACCAGTGCTGATTCCGTTCCCATTGCCAAACCCTGGGAGACAGTAATAAAGAATAAGGGGGTGAGTGGGCCGCACAGGGACATTGGGACAAAGGGCAGACCTCACCTGGCTTTGGAGGCTTCATGGTCCCTCTGATGCCTGAGAAAGAAATAAGGACTAGGTAAGGAACTAAAAGCTTCCCAGAACCCCAACCCTAGAACATACCCCAAAATCCTTCCATCTCCTCCTTTACCTGGTCCATGGCCATTTTGAGGTGCAGGGGCTGTGGGCAGAGAGAGGTAGTGGCTGCAGCCAGGCCAGTATGAGGCTAGATTGAAATGGTCCAGACCACTCCCATGGTATCCCTACCCCAGACATTTGTGGCCCAGGCCCCCAGCAGTTCTCTTAGGGAACATGCCCAAAGATCAGCCTAGAAGACGTCCCTAGGCTGGTGACTACTTCTCAAACAATAGGTCTGGCAGGCCAGTGAAGGGACCTGCCCTTGGGAGGTAATGCAGTGACAGAGATAGAGACAGGGAGAGATGAAACCTAGAGATGACAGAGCTAAGTCGGAGATGCAGCATAAGAGGGAAAAAGAAAGAGCCAGGCGGTGGTGGCCCACGTCTTTAATCTCAGCACTCTGGAGGCAGAGGCAGGTGGATCTTTGTGAGTTTGAGGCCAGCCTGGTCTACAAGAGCTAGTTCCAGGACAGGATCCAAAGCTACAGAGAAACCCTGTCTCGAAAAATCGAAAAGAAAAAAGAGAGAGAGAGAGAAAGAGAGAGAGAGAGAAAGAGAGAGAGAGAGAGAGAGAGAGAGAGAGAGAGAAAGAAAGAAAGAAAGAAAGAAAGAAAGAAAGAAAGAAAGAAAGAAAGAAAGAAAGTCGGTAGGAGAAAGGCAAGGGGGAGGCTTTTCCCTTGCCTGGCTTTTGAGGTCTCATGCCCCCTCCTATGCTAGAGACAGGCATAACAAGGTTGATATCCTTACTATTTTCTTAGGGTGGGGACAAGGGTGGGACAGTTTTACTCTGTAATCCAGGCTAGCCTAGAACTTACTATGTAGTCCAGGCTGAGGAACTCACCTCAAGTTCTGAACCCCACTGCCCAGTTAGTTATCTGTTTGCCTATACCCACTTTCCCTGCTGCTGTCTAACCCTTCTTTCTGGGGGAGGGTCCTGTGCTGGCCCTCAAGCCCTCACTTCAGCTCACTTGTTCCCAGTCCGCTGGAGGGGCTGTAGCCTGAAGTAGAAAGGAGAAGTTTAGTCTAGGGACGGGCAGAAGGGTAGGAATCTCTCTGGGCCACTGCCTACAGCTCTGACAATTCAATCTCGTATGTACCCATTTGGATTGCCAAAGCCTGTTGAGTTGGGGAGAATTTAGAAGGAAGCCAGGACGGCTAAATGTGGATGTCACATCTGTTTCTTTCTTTCTTTCTTTCTTTCTTTTTTTTTTTTTGGTTTTTCGAGACAGGGTTTCTCTGTAGCTTTGGAGCCTGTCCTGGAACTAGCTCTTGTAGATCAGGCTGGCCTCGAACTCACAAAGATCTGCCTGTCTCTGCCTCCAGAGTGCTGAGATTAAAGGCATGCACCACCACTGCCTGGCTCACATCTGTTTCTGAACCTCAGTTTCCCCTCTGGTCACAGGAGATGTAAGGACAGAACCAGAGGAACAGTCTGGGATTAGGCACTTAAGTTGGGTTCCTGGCATGGACAAAGGTGTCCACGATATACCCCTAGATATTTGAGGGGCAGAGCTCAGTTTGCTCTCCTGCTCACCTGTGTATATAGCTATTCCTTCCCATCAAAGATCCTTTCTTTGTGCCCTTCCCTTCCTGGAAATTCCCCTTCCTTCCCTTCCTCAACTCCTTTTTTTTTTTCTTTTTTTTCAAGACAGGGTTTCCCTTTGGCTTTGGAGCCTGTCCTGGAACTACCTCTTGTAGACTAGGCTGGTCTCGAACTCACAAAGATCTGCCTGCTTCTGCCTCCCGAGTGCTGGGATTAAAGGCGTGCGCCACCACCACCCGGCCCTCAACTCCTTTTCATCCAGTCCCAGGGATCCCTCCTCCTAACCTTAGGCCCCTTCATGACACTCAGTGTCACCCACAAAGCCTTGAAGTCCCTCTGCCTCCCAAGTCACTGGTCACTGCTGGGTCCCACCTTAGCACTCTGCCTTTCCTGCCACCAGAACCTCCTCCCTCCCTTTTGTCACAGCCTGCTCTCCATTCCAGACAGGCTCCAGGTCCCTCTTCCAGTGGCTCCATTTTCTCAGGGATAAAACTCCCAACTCTTCCAGTAGGATGAGTGTCTGAGCTTCCCACCCTCAAGCACACATTGCTAATGTTGCTAGTTGGGAGGAGACTTCATGTTCTCCTGTCCTTCATGTCTGCAGTTCCAGAGCTGGGGGACATCTAGGGGAAGTCCTAGAACGCTCCAAAGGTCTCTGTGGTCAAACAGTGTCCAGAGGGCCACTTACCTTTTCCCAGATTGGGAGGGAGTTGGGGCAGTCCTAAGAAAGCAAAGGGTGCTATTCAGGGCTGGGATCTCAGAAACAGAAAGGAGGCAAGACCCAGATCTACCTTTAATGCCCTGAAAACCCTCTTCATCTGAATTTTCTGCCTGGCTAGGTGCCCCTAGCCCTGATGCCCATTGCTCTCTGATCACTCCAGAACTCAAGCTTCTTTTTATGAGAGCTTATGTATCCCAGACTAGCCTCAGATTTGCTGTGTAGCCACATAGCTATGAAGCCAAGAATGATCTTGAAGTTTCTGGTTGCACTACTAACACTCTAGCAACTGCACCCCATCTCTACCCTGGGGAACCCAGGCATCCAACCCATGTTTTAGTCAAATCTCAGTCCCAGTCCCTGCTACCAAGACCCTCCCCAGAAGCCCACCCTCACCGCCTTGCAGGCTCTCAGAAGTCAGGCACAGCAGCAAGTGGACGATAGGAAAGACCCAGGCGCCCATGATGCCTGGGAGTGGGAGGACTCAGCGCCCCCTGCCTTTAAACAGCTTTACTGGGAGGTTCCTTCCCTGGGCCTCCAGCTGTGAGAGGTAGAGTCTCTGCCTGCAGACCCCAGGAGGCCAGACCAGGGGCTCCCCCTGGAGCAGAACAGGGCCTAGTCCTCTGGGCCTCCCTATAATGCACTCTCTCATCCATCATTGGTGCTGACAGCTAGGATAGGCCTCCCTGGGGCTCCTCCACCCCAGTCAGTGACTCTGGTCCTGGCACTAGGCCTGAAGGGTTCAGATGTCCCCCCAGCAGCTGGGGAGGAGCAGGCTGGCACTGTAGACTCAGCCCAAACACAGCTGTGGAAAAGGAAAAAGCAGGGCCAGAGATCTGTGCGTGGCTGACACAGAGCTCTGGGAAAGTGGTAACTGTTGCTAGAAAGGCAAATGGGGATGCAACAGTGTATCAGTCTTCACGGAGGAGACAAGCTATGGTACTGTCTGATCCAGCAGGGAATCACTAGAAACATACCTTTATCCTTGACTGAGGATTGACTTGCTACAGGGGCACCCGAGCCTCTGACCCACATCCTCTGTCCCTCTTCATTTCATGAGGGACAATTGGACATAGGGATAGATTACTCTGTTTTCTGCTGTCTTGTTCTTTTTTTTTTTTTTTTTGCATTGACATTAGGGGTAAACTCAGGATATACTGCTTAGGATGGGTCGGGTAGGCTGTACAGGGGTCCCCAAGGACTTAGAGCACCTTTCATTCCTAGGGCCTGGCACGTGAACCTGGAGCTGGGCTTGGTGCAGGGGGCCTGGTAGGGGGTATTTGGGAGAGGCCAGCCTGGGATAAGCTAGGGTGGGGTCTGGCCAATGAGAGCCCCCACTCCTAGAGTGAATCTGTGGACCCCACTGAGCTGGCTGAGGATGGCATTGACTCAGCTCCTTGCCCCTGGACTCAAGTCCCGAAAACCGCGTATCTTGTCTTTCTGTTGGCTCTTCCCAAACCTAGCCAGGCCCTCCTGGAGATGCTGCCCGAGGAAGTCACTTTGCCAAGGCTGGTTTCCAGAAAGGGTGAAGGTCTGGAGGTCTGGAGAGCAGCAAGGAAGAGACAATGGGGGCTTCTTGACATGAGGCCTCGGAGTCCACCACTGTTGCAAGGAGGCTGCTTGTTCATCCTGCCCGACCAGTATCGAAATAATCACACAGAAATTGTATTAATTAAAATCACTGCTTGGCCCATTAGTTCTAGCCTCTTATCAACTAACTCTTACATCTTAATTTTTTAAAAATTTATTTATTTATTTATTACGTATACAATATTCTGTCTGTGTGTATGTCTGCAGACCAGAAGAGGGCACCAGACCTCATTACAGATGGTTGTGAGCCACCATGTGGTTGCCAGGAATTGAACTCAGGACCTTTGGAAGAGCAGGCAATGCTCTTCACCACTGAGCCATCTCTCCAGCCCCTCTTACATCTTCATTTAACCCATTTCTATTAATCTGTGTGTCACCATGAGGTCATGGCCTACCAGCAAACTTTCATCACATCTGTCTCTGGCAGCTACATGGCTTCTGTCTCTGTTCTTCTTTCTCTCAGCATTCAGTTTAGTTTTCCCTGCCTACCTAAGTTCCGCCCTATCAACAGGCCAAGGCAGTTTCTTTATTCACCAATGATATTCACAGCATACAGAAGGGAATCCCACATCACCTCCCTTTTTCTGTTCTGTTTAAATAAAAAAGGTAAGTTTTAACTTTAACAGTAAAATTACATATAATAAAAAGTTATCAAGCAAGAATTACAGTTATAATATTTATATCTACTTTATCTTTTATCATAGCTAAGGAAAACTACAACTATAACTATAAATTCTTCAACTCCATCAAAGACTCCAAAAGGATATAATATTACCTAAGTAAACAGGAAATGCATTGTAAGCAACTTCCAAAACTCTAGAATTGACAGAGACATCTCGCTGCCTGGACAGTCGCCCAAAGATCTTCTGTACTGTTGGGGCATCCATCTTCAGCCTACAGGCCCATAGTATCCAGCAGAGTTTTCCATGAAGAGAAAATTTCAAAGACAATTCCACCTATATTGGCAGGTGTCAGTCACTTTCTTCTGTGTCCTGCAGAATGTCTGGCAGACTCTTTCATGGAGCAGGAACCCCAAAGGATTGTCTCACCTTTAGGCAAGTTCATCATCATTTCTTTGTAGATCCTGCATGTTCAGTTCATCAAGCAGTCCAGGCAAGAGCAGTCTCTTGCCCAAATGGCTAACCAACTCCATAAGGAGCCTCTTCGATGCCCATCTTCCACTTGAAGTAGATTGGTGCTGCCAGGAGCAAATGTGTCTCACTGTCATGAAAAGTCCTAACTTCTTAAAACATTTAAATACTATATTCTGTAGGTCTTTGAAAGGTTTGAAGAACCTTTTAATTTAATTTAATTGAAATATTTCTCTAAATATCTGAAAACCTAACTAACATGAAAACAAGCTTGATTGTTATAGATGATTATCTATTAACCTATATTTTTAAATTATACATTACATTTTTAAATGAGCTGTACACATAATACCTTAATTAAGAGCAGAAATATACATATAAAAATTGACCTTAATTTGTATCAATAAACAAGATCCATACCAATGCAAATCTTTATAGCATATTCCCCTTTAAATGTAAACAAACATTTACAAACAATATTAGGGAATATGAGCGTAGTTTTGTCCAGTCTTCTTCCTGTTGTTTATTAGGCGAAGTCATTTTTTTTAGGGGTGTTTAAGGCAACTTTTCAGGGGATCTTAGTCCATCAAACCATATCAGAAGCAATTGACAGGTTCTCATCCTCTGTGGAAACAAAAGAAGAACCACTTTTTCAAACAACATATCCTTAGATTCATATTTTGAAATCAAGATACTTTTAAGATATATATATATCTTAATATATATATTTAGCTTTTTTTATATATTTAGCTTTATATATATATATATATATATGTATGTATATATATCTTAGCAGCCCATACAATGAAATATCTCTCTGTACTTAGGTCCTTCACAGCCAAAAAATTTAAAGAAAACACAATAATATACATAATCCAGACTCTCTGTGAACTTTTCATCTTCACGTGGCTTATTTTTCTTTACTTCTTTTTTTTCTTTTAGATAACATGATATTCAAATTTCTTTTCTTCTTTTAATCTATGACTGTACTCTGTTTCTTTAAAGACTTTGTTTTATTTTATTTTTTTTGTAAACCATTTACTTAACTTTTTATACTTTTTTCATCTCTCTCCCAAGCCTATGAACATTTATCCAACATTGTGACCCATTTAGAGGTCTTTTTTTTCTGGATTTGTCTTTATTGTTTATCTGTAATTATTTTTTGACCAGAAGTGCTTCTTAAAATGCTAAGCACTTCTTTTTTTTTTTTTTGGTTTTTTGAGACAAGGTTTCTCTGTGGCTTTGGAGGCTGTCCTGGAACTAGCTCTTGTAGACCAGGCTGGTCTCGAACTCACAGAGATCCACCTGCCTCTGCCTCCCGAGTGCTGGGATTAAAGGCGTGCGCCACCACTGCCCGGCAGCTAAGCACTTCTTAAAAACTTAAGCTGTGCCATTACTAGGGTATATACAGTCTGTCTGCTTGTCCCGCCCAGTTCGACATGACAGAGGAGGTCTGTTCACTGCCTCTAAGTTGCACACACTGCCCCAGTTCCAAGTTTGCAGCAGGTCTATGTAAAGCCATTAAGCAGTTTTTAACATGCTGCTTACAAAAACCATTTAAATGCTTGGCCTCCTGAAAGAGGCAAAGGTCGCACTGGTAGCATAGCCCAGAAAGGCGGCATTTCAAAATGGCACAGCTTTTTTTTCCTGCTACCATTGAATCAGAAAAATTTCTCTTAAAGGGCCATGCCTCTCCTTGTTTCTAGCAAACAGAGCCCACCAAAGATAATACAGCTACCAAACCCTGCTTAACTCAGTTCTTTTGTGTCTAGGATTCCTTTTAAGCTTTCTCAGGTTTTACATGGATTTAGCCCTACATTGGGTGCCAATTTGTTGCAGGGAGACCACTTGTTCATCCCAGTCATCCAGAACTAAAATAATCACACAGAAACTGTATTAATTAAATCACTGCTTGGCCCAGTAGCTCTAGCCTCTTCTTCTTTTTTTTAAACAATGAAATTTTAATATTTTTACTTAAGTTCTGAAATACACTACCTGACTTATGGCCAAGTTCCTCAGTGACTCTCTCCCAGTCTGTGGTGACCTCCCCCCATTACTGTTTAAGGCAGATCTTTTTTTTTTTTTTTTTTTTTGAGATTGGACTGCTGGGAGCAAAGTTACAACCTCCCAGACAAGTTTGTATATTTTAATGATGATTATTTTTCAAACTCAGGTACATAATAGGTACATTTTAGAAAACAGAGAAATAGATGTGAAGGATCCAAGGTACAGGTCGGGAGCATTGTTTTGTTTTTGAGAGAGATTTTTGTTTGTTTGTTTTTTGAGACAGGGTAGAATTCTCTGTGTAGCTTTGGAGCCTGTCCTGGCACTTGCTCTGTAGACCAGGCTGGCCTTGGATTCACAGAGCTGCACCTGCCTTTGCTTCCCAAGTTTTGAGAATAAAGGTGTGTGCCGCCACCACCCAGCTTGAGACAGATTCTTTTTTTTTAAAATTTATTTATTTATTATGCATATACTATTCTGTCTACATATATGCCTGCAACACAGAAGAGGGCACCAGACCTCATTACAGATGGTTGTGAGCCACCATGTGGTTGCTAGGAATTGAACTCAGGACCTTTGGGAGAGCAGGTAATGCTCTTAACCACTGAGCCATCTCTCCAGCCCCCGAGACAGATTCTTATGGAACCCAATCTGGTCCTGAACTCCTGATCTTTATACCTCCAATTTCTTTTTTTTCCTTTATTGATATTTATTGAGCTCTACATTTTTCTCTGCTCCACTTCCTGCCTCTCCCCACCCCCTTCAACCCTCCCACAATGTCCCTATGCTCCCAATTTACTCAGGAGATGTTGTCTTTTTATACTTTCCCATGTATATTAGGTCTATGTAAGTCTCTCTTAGTGTCCTCATTGTTGTCTAAGTTCTCTGCAATTATGGTTTGTAGGCTGGCTTTCTTTGCTTTTTGTTTAAAAACCAACTATGAGGG
>JAQHUG010000037.1:344890-381169 GCA_028555095.1 Dicrostonyx torquatus
TGGCACGATTGAGCATCCTTTGGATATATACCTAAAAGTGGTATTATTGGGTCTTGAGGAAGGTTGTTTCCTAATTTTCTGAGAAATCTCCACACTGACATCCAAAGGGGTTGTACCAGCTTGCATTCCCACCAGCAATACAGAGCTTTAAAACAAATGATGCGACCACAGCAAATCCCTCAAACTAACAAACCCTTTAACCAAAGAGCTCATGAGATTTTCTAAAGTGGAGAAAAGCAGTTTGGAGCAAACAGAATGGTAACTGATGGGCCTATTCCTTATGAGACATCACACTTTCACCTGGAAGGCAAAGAGGTTTTCCTTTGGCTCTTAATCTACATTTGAGATAGACTCTCAAATGTCCACATCTCTATACCCAGGGAAGTGCAGCCTTCCCACCCCAAGAAAAGCTCCCACATTTGCCAGCTCTCACTCTTAAGAAATGCCTCATAGAACACTGGAGACAGCTTGAGTGTCTTGAGCACAGGGGTTAAGGAACTGAAGGACAAACAGCTCCATGTTATTTGTGCTCCCCCTTAAATTAGTAGAAAAAAGAATTCTGATTATTTAAAAAAATCCTTTATGATTCAGGGAGTGCTCATCTTAGGCAACTCAGAACACTTATAAATTACCCTGAGATAATGCATCGTGAATACTCTCCCAGAGGTGACTTGCAGAAGTGGTTTAAGGCTGGAGGGGGCATACTGGTATGTGTATCAGGTGTGATATTTAAAACCATACTGGAAATTACCCAAAGAATGAGCTTAACACTGACTGAACCATTTCATGTTAACTGAAAGGTTAAAAAAAAAACTAAAAAGTTATGATTGAAAAATGTGTTAACACATACTGGAGTACAAATTCAATGTAAAGGACCAGACTCAACTATTCTTTTTCTGTTCATTTGTAAGATGAGTGTTCCTCTTCCATCTGAAACCATGTTTTTAAACAAACCACTTAAATAGATTCATATTTAATATATTTTCAATCTATGAAAAAAATTCATTCTTGTCAATTCTGAGGCAGTATACCTAGCTGGCAAATTCTGCTTTTGGAATAGTAGGATGGAAATTAGCTGGGTGTTACTTAGTGGAGTCAGGTGAAGAGCAATACTTGGGCCTTATACAGCTGGAATTTGGATCAAGGTAAGAGGAACAATGTGGTCTTTAAATGGACCTGACAGTTTCTAATGCCTTACTCCTGCCCACCCAGTCAAGGAAACCAGGGAGCAAAATCTTCCTAGTAAGCAATATAAAAAGTAGAAAAATTTTCACCAATACAATCTCGCCCCTGACAGCATGAGGTCCATTATTTATCACTCACCCTCTTCCAGCAGGATAAGACAAGGAGACTACTCAGATACGGGTCTTTAAAGGTCCCATAGGGACTACCGATGGTCCTGAAGGTTTGGGGCCAGAACCCTGGCTTCTATTTCCTACTCATCCTCTACTTTGGAACATATGCACTTCTTAACCCTGAATCCCTGCAGCCATTCTTTTCCACTAGCTGTGCATTTACTGGAATAAAGGGAAGATGGAAAGACATTGTACTGTCTTGACTGGTTCTGGAATTCAGGATGTGAGCCTGTAACTGTTTAGGACCACAAGAGCAGGAAAAGTGAGTTTCACAGAGTTTAGAGCAAAGACTGAAAAAGCACATGTGTGTGATGGCCAGGGGTGAGCACCACATGGCAGGCAAGACACATTCCTGTCTCCTTCCTGTGATGTATTCACAGTTAAATTGTCCTGAGTTTTATAAATAGCTTTTGAAACCCACCTGTAGTTGGTTGCAATATTACATCACCACACACTTCAAATTAAGAGACTTGAAATCAATCAATACAGACTATTTGATATTAGAACATTGGATGAACTGATGTTTTCCTTAAATGATGATTTAAGTAGCATTTGCTGAAAGTTTGTCACTAGTTCTTTTATTTGTCTTAAAGACAGTGTTTGTGTGTCATGAACTTGCTGTCAAGCACACTGGCTGTTAACTCACTGAGACTCCCAAGCACTGAGATTTGGAGTGTGTATCACCACGTTCACCAACTAGAGAAGGGTTTTGTTTATTTTTATTCTTTTTAAAACAGACTTCTTTGTTTTATTTATTAATTAATTTACGTTTTTGGAGACAGGGTTTCTTTATATCCTGTCCCGAAACTCATTATGAAGACCAGGTTGGCATTGAACTCAGAGATCAGCACGCCTCTGAATCCAGGGTGCTGGGGAAAGGATTTTAAAAATAATAATCAAAAAGAAATAAAAACTGTTAAATTTCACAGGCAGGTATTTGATTAGTCACTCATAACGCCCTTTCACATCAGGCATCCTGGCTGTCCAGACAGCAGAAATTCTAGAATAGCAGAAACAGCTAACTGTCTTCTTTCTCTGTATGAGGTGCCAACATGTGGTATGGTAGGATGGCATAAGATCACTGCACCATCGTCTCTCAGCTCTAGCTTCTTATTGACTAACTCTTACATCCTAATTTAACCCATTTCTATTAATCTGTGTATCACCATGAGGTCGTGGCCTACCAGCAAAGCTTCAGCACATCTGTCTCTGGTGATGGCTCCATGGCTTCTCCTGACTCCACCCTTCTTTCTCCAAGCATTCAGTTTAGTTTTCCCCACCTACCTAAGTTCTGCCCTATCAACAGCCCAAGGCAGTTTCTTTATTCACCAATGATATTCGCAGCATACAGAGGGGAATCCCACAACACACCACACTTTCAATCCCAGTTTAACAGCCAGCAGATTAGTACCCAGCAACCTTCTCTCATGGGCCAGCCCCTGCACCAAGATAGCTCTACAGCTCATTCCACTCTTGACTCCCCTACATTCAGGACTATACCCCATTGATATCTCTTCCCACCCTGGGTTCCTCCTTATAGGCACACTTATGACCAGTCCTGTGGTATCTCTTGGCTTTTCCCAAAGACCCACCTTTTGCTCAAAGTCGATTTTAGGCCCCCCCCGTCGGGGACCGTCGCCCCAACATAGAAACTGATGTTTTTCCCCAAATGTGTCCCCAGAGACGTGTGGAAGGAAACAGGCTTTCACACCATTACAGTTTAAAGGCTGCTTCAGACTTCTCTGGTCTACCGCGTGACCTTGCGTTTATTATCTCCTCAAAAAACCATCCTGCTCTGAATGCCCTCCTCCCTCTTGAGGAATTTTCCTATTGATATTCCTTTTTCCGGGGCACCTCCCCCAGCACACACACCTGCATTCCTTCACCAGTTTTGGAGATAGCAACCTCTCATCAAGCAATCTACAAATGAAAAGGAAGGCTGGAGCAAAACCTTCATCTATTGTCTTTCTAAATTGTTGGCCTTCAGCTAGGAAGCTGCAGGGCGTCCTCAGGCTGGCAGATATCAGAGCCCACACCCCCCCAGTCCAGCACCTCAGTAAAGCAGCACCCAGCATGCCCACTTCCATCATGCTTGAATGTTTGGATCTTTTACTAGTCTCTGGGAGGGATGCAGGAGTGGTCTGGCCCCAGTCACTCCCTAAGAGTCCAGACAACTGGACAGAGAGAATGCTGCCTGCTTTGCCTCAAGGCCATGGGCACTGGTTCCCTAGTCTTCACAGATGCCAATTGAGTGGATCATAGGTAGGGTGATGAGTTGACCAGACTTTGGACACTCATCTGGTCTTTCTTCCAAAATGATGACAGTAAGAGCCACTTGGACCAGGGCTATTGGGACTTCTTGTTTTGTAAGTAGGGAAACAGAGACAGAGTGGAAAAAGCACATGACCCAAATGGTACAACTCCTAAGTCGGGCTAGAGTCTGATCCCAAGTAGTTCCCAGAGTTCTGTGTTCTCTTCCTTGCTCTTAGCTCGTCCTTGCATGCCCCTACCCCTGTAGTCCCCGCGACTCTGAGTCCTCTTCCAATGCCCCTGAGCAGGCCCAGGCTCAGTTATAACGATAAGCTTCAGAGCTGGGTCAGCTGAGGGGCCCCCTGAGCAGAGCCAGACATACAGACACACAGGACTCCGTTGTAGGGCGCCAGGGAGGGAAGAGGAGAGATTCCAAGGGGCTACATGGGAGGTACACTCTGACAGCCTGCTTGGCTAGTGCCAGGCTGCCTGAGAGCTGGCACTGGCCTGTGGAAAATACCAGCCAGCCTGGGTCCTTGGGCCAACTAGATGCCTGCTCAAGACCTACAGAACCGTCTCTTCTCCACCCAGCTCCATCCAGGTAGTCTAAGAACACGGAGTTGAGAGTTCAAAGAGCTCTGCCAGAGCCCTAGTCTGGGCGGCTGAGCACCTTGGCCTGAAGGGGACAGAAGAGCAACTAGAGTGGTTATGACAGGGAGCAAGGACAAGGAGATAGATAGCTGTGATGCTGGAAGTGCAGGACTCATGCCCAGGACACATGTTACCTAAAATGGCAGTCTGTATCAAAGGATTCCCTGACAGTTGTCTGACCCCCAGCAGCACCTGTGAGGGTGGGAATTTGGGAGGACAGCTGGAGACACAGCCAGGCGCCTGTGGGCAGACACCTCCTGTCCCAGCAGCTGTGGGCTGCCGCTCCTCAGCTGCCCCTTCCACCTCATGTCGGCAGCTCTTGAGGTCACATCTGAGTTTCCGATTTCCCTGGGCTGCCTTTGGGACACCTTCCCAGACATTACCCAGTCACTCACAAATGGGCAAAGCGGACATCTGTTAACCTCTTCTCCCACCCACATGTCAATTACTGGAATTTCTTCAACTGTGAAATACGATATACACAGAGAAACACACATAAGACAGAAATACACAGTTTAACAAACACTCAAACACTATGCAGCTGAAACAGCACAGCCAGTTCTCACAAGTGCCCATGATTCCCCTCGAGTCTATCATTTTCTCTTCCCATTCTTATCACTTCATTCCCTTTGGGATCCATCTGGGTGAGGGAGTCTTCCTCAGGGAGGTGTGCACAGCTCTGTGGTACTGTTGCAATTAAGCGTCACACTGCGATGTTGGGGGGGGTGGCAAGGGATCTCTCCTGGGTGTGGGGGTGGAGCTTGTGAATGAAATCCAGCACCCGACCAAGGTTTGAAGGTTTCCAGTGCAAGAGTCCTGGAATTTTGTTTCATTTGTTTGTTGTTGTTGAGACAAGGTCTCCATATTTAATTTAGTCTTGGCGGGTCTAAAACTTGCAATGTAAGCCAGGCTGGTTCCAAACTCTGAGAGATTGGCTTGTCTCTGCCTCTGAGTGCTGGGATTAAAGGCATGCACCACCACATCCAGCTAAGAGTCCTGGTTTTGATCCCTTTGAAAGCATGCCTCTGTCTATGCTACCAAACTATGGAGCCCCTGACTCCTGACTTAAACAGCAGTTATTCGTGGTCTTGACTGATGGAATCTGTGTTTGATTTCCTATCAAGGTGAGAGAAGGTTCTTCCACTAGAGCCATCGTTCTCAACCTTCCTAATGCTGTGACCCTTTAATACAGTTCCTCATGCTGTGGTGACCCCAACCATAAAATTATTTTCCTGCTACTTCATGACTGTAATTTTGCTACTGTTATGAATTGTAATGAAAATGTCTGTGTTTTCTGATAGTCCTAGGTAGCCTCTGTGAAAGTAAGGGTCGTGACCCACAGGTTGAGAACCGCTGCACTAGAGGCTCTAACATCTAACCCATAAAAAGCGTTAAACCAACTATTCCCAGGAGAGTCCTCTGCTGATACTTCATGTATACTTTCACTTTCCAAACCAAGCTTTCGCTTGCTGGCCTGCGGTTTCTGCTCATTTTTTTTTTTTTTTGGGTCACGTATGTTTTCTCAGCTTGTGCTCATTTCTTCAAGGAGGAGGAGCTACTTATTTCACACATGTGGAGACTGGTGGAGCAGCACTGCAGCTTTACTCCGGACACGGCATCTGCATACTTACCGTCTACTAATTCGTACTTATTGCATGTTGTGCAGCTCTTTCTGCCACGTGAGGTGTTCATTGAAGTGTGCTGCTGCCAGGGAAGCTTCATGTGAGTCTCTGTGATGCTGGGGTTGAACCCAGCTCAGCCATTGCACTCCCTTCCCCTCTTCCTTTCTAAGACAGGGTTCAATTTGCTGAAACTGCACACATACACCCCTTTTGTTTCTCTGTAGTTTTGGAGCCTGTCCTGGAACTCCCTTTGTAGATCAGGCTGGCCTCGAACTCACAGAGATCCACCTATCTATGCCTCCAGAGTACTGGGATTAAAGGCGTGCACCACCACCACCCAGTACCTGTCCCTCTGAGACAGAGTCTCACTATGTAGCCTGGCTCGCCTGGAACTTCTGATATAGACCAGAGTTCCTCCTGCCTCATTCTCCCCAGATGCCCAGGGCTGGGATTACAGTTCTACATCACTATGCCTAAATTTTGTTTGTTTGTTTGGCTGATTGATTTTGAGACAGGTGTCTTGTTATAGTGCCCAACTAGCTTTCAGTTTCTGGGTTTACATGATCTTTTTGCCTCAGCTGCATCTGTGCTTGAAGCATAGGCAATTACCATTGCACTGGGTTGTTGCTCTTTGTCTATTCCAATCATGATGAATTAAACGTTGAGGAACTGACAGTTGGAAGGGAATGGGGTCTGTCCTGAAAAAGGCCTGACAGAAAGTAGCCCTAAACAGTTGGAGAGGGACCTGCCTGGGGTCCTCAACAAGGACTAGTCTAAGTCACGGATGCCCTGGCTCTCAGAGACGCTAAAGGAGAGGAAAAGGACTTGGAGGCGGGCTGCACCGCTGCTCTTGGTCTTCATAGCCGCAGCTGTGTTTGGGCTGGGTCTAGATTCCCTCACTTCCCCTTTGCAGAGACGCAAGCTCCACCTCACCTTCTGCGCAGGCTCTCTGTCCCTTTTAAAGGAATCGTCCTAGGTTCATTGGCTCCACTTTTTACAAGAGAAGTGATAATCTGAAGCTTGGAGATAGCTGTGCTGGGACCCATGACTGGTTCTGTCTGGCCTGGAGCTGACCCCAACACCTACCTTTTCTCCTAGGCTCAAAAGCTGCACCCCTTCCCATCATAGTTTTGATTTCTTTAATATTGTATTACTTTTTCAATTATATGTCTTCTGAAATAGTAGTTTTCCTTTACACAAACACTATTTGAAGGCAATTTATTTAAAATACAAGCAGCACAGGCTCTTGGAACATCTCTCCTCTCCGGAGGAAACCTTGGGCACAAGAAGGCTCCAGTTTCTTAGAAGAGGCGCTCCCCATCGCTATCCTGGTGTGATGAGGATCGGCTTTCGAATGTGTACAAAATTATGTGTAGCAGGGCAGTTGACTTTTTGAGGACCCTGCCTGCTCCTTTTATGTTCGGGAGAATTAAGGCAGATCAGGGAAGCGTGGGAACCAAAGTCTGGACGCCGACAAAAGTCCTGGGAATCCTGAGGGAGGCAAGGATCGCTCCCACCTGGCGTCCAGGACTAAAATTTTAGCTTCTCTTTCAGCCAAGGGCCCAGAAGAGCTGCGCCTGCGCAGTGAGAGCGCTCGGCCTAGCTCCGGGGGCGGGGAGGCCTCAGTGCGTACGCAGGACGCGAGGCGGAGCCAATGCCGGGGTCTGACGGGCTGCGCCGGGCGGGGGCGGAGCTTCAGGCGAGCCTGGGCGGGGCCTCGAGGCCGGTTTGGAAGTTTTGGCGCGAGCTAGCTCCGCGCGCGTTCACGGGCCGTTCCCCTTCTGAGAGAGTGCTTCGTCCCGGTGTCCAGAGGCGCCGCTGCCCGACCCCGGCCTGCCTGGCCTCTGTGAAGCCCTCAGCGGCCTCCGCCGACCCGGAACCTGGGACCTCGCTGCTGCGCCGCGCCCCGCCCAGCTTCCCCAGGTGAGCCCACACCCGGGTGAGGGCTCCGGGCCGCGCCGCTCTTCCGCCCGGCGCTCTGCCCCGCGCTCCCGCCGCGCTGCGCCCCGAGACGGCCCCCGGCCTCCTCCCTCAGTGGCCGGTCGCCCCTCTGCAGCAGCCCCACCCTTCCCTGCCCGTCACGGGCCGCCTGGCCCTCGGGCGACTCCGGGTCAGCGCTGTCGCCCACGCCCCGCCTACTCCCGCGGACGGCGCTGGGTGACTTCCCGACCCTACCCACTGGGAGCCCCTTTCCCAGCACTGCTCTCTTTACCCTCTGGGAAGAGCCTCTTCCGGGTGACAGCCGGTCCACGCAGTCCTTGGCCAAGGTCTCCCCTTGCCCACGGAACGAATTCAGCAGCAGCCCTGCCCGGGAGGAGCTCACAGTCCAGCGCTAGACGGTAGTCACTGGTGTGTCCAGCCCAGAGAGGGTGAGGACACGCGGAGGTCGCCCTGGCTGGCCAAGGCCTCAGGGCCATTCCGGACTCAGCCAGGACTCCGCCACCAGCCCTTCTCACCCCATAAAGGCTGTTTGACCAGGCCAGAGGTGTTAAAACATAAATGACATTGAGAAGGGCTGCTCTTTCTGGCTGAAGACAGAAGAAGGTGATGGGTACCCTGATGCTAGGCATGGAGACTGTATTTCTTCTTCTTCTTCTTCTTCTTCTTCTTCTTCTTCTTCTTCTTCTTCTTCTTCTTCTTCTTCTTCTTCTTCTTCTTCTGTATTTCTTTTTGTTATTTTTTTTAATATGTATGGGTATTTTGCCTGCATGTGTGCCTGTGCACCACGTTCGTGCCTGGTGCCCACATAAGCCAGAAAAGCCTGTCAGATCCCCTGGAACTGGAGTTACAGGAATCAAACCTGGGTCCTCTGGAAGGGCAGCAAGAACTCTTAGCTTCTGAGACATCGCCCCCTCCCTTCAAGACTATATTTAACCAGCATGATCATGGAGCCTGGCAGTATGGTTCCTTCAAGAAGACCCTTTTTTGTGGAGTGGAAACCAAATACAGGGCCCTAACTGTGCTAGGCTGGTACTCTATCACTAACCACTGATCATCTCTGGGATGGGATTCTTGAAGTAAATAGAGCCGTAACAAGAGAGTCTTCCAGCCAAGTCTCTTAATTTAAGTCCCTAACTTCACTAGGCTAACCATTCTCCAAGTGATTTGATCTAGCCACCACCCTCAGCTAGCTGTGGCAAATTTTGATACATGTGATTTCCCCTAGAATTGACTCTTTCTTTTGCTTTTAATTTGCTTTTGTTTCAATTACAACATTGTAGCAACCTGATGTCCCCTCTCTGCCCCAACAGACACACAGTTGCTGACCCCCATGGTACCACTGTGCGTGAGTCATTTCAACTATTTAAATCACCAGTTATGATAACAGCATTTATGCCAGACACCAGTCTTAAATCCTTCAGCTTTTTGTAGTGCAGAATTGCGAGTCCACAAACTCCTGATGCTAGGTGCTCTTCATAATTCAAAATATCCCAGATTTAGGGCCTGAGTTTATATTAATAACTCTGTTGTTATAGCATTTACCTAACATAAATGATGCCTGAGTTTGATTACCAGCACTGTGTAAATTGGGTGTAGTTGTACACGTCTGTGATCCTAGCACTCTGGAGATGGTGGTAGAAAAACTCAGTTATCCTTGGCTGCACAGCAAGTTTGAAGACAGCTTAAACTAGAGACCCTGTCTTAAAAAAAAACAAAAATAAATCTCAGATTTAGAAAGCTAATATGGTCTCATATTTAGAAAGCACAGATGTGAGGAGTAGCTCTGGTAGAATGCTTGCCTAACATGTGTTAGGCCTTTGGTTTAATCCCTAGTATCATAAATGAATAATCACTTTTAAAAAAGCATTGTAAGAAAGCATACATGTGTAAGACCACTAGTGAGTCTGTGGCGTCCATTCCAAGATCAAGCACTAATATTTCTGTCAGTGAATGTCAGCTGTGGTGGCTCATGTCTAATTTCAGCACTTGGAAGGCTGAGGCAGGAGGATTGCTACAACTTCAAGGTCAGTCTGGACTAAATAAACTTTTCTCAAAACAAAATGAAATTATAAATACTAAGTAAGAAGATTAGATGAAGTCAAATTTTTTTTCCTGAAATTACTTTTTCATGAAGCTACCCAGTTGTCTATTATTTGTTGAAAAGATTTCTTTCCTTTTGAATTGTTTGGTGCTCTTTTTTTCTTTTTCTTTTCTTTTTTTTCTTTTTTTTTGAGACAAGTTTCTCTGTGTATCATTGGCTGTCCTGGAACTCACTTTGTAGACCAGGTTGCTCTCGAACTCACAGAGATCTACCTGCCTCTGCCTCCTGAGTGCTGGGATTGAAGACGTGCACCACCACCACCGCCTAGCTTGCTGCTCTTTTTGAAAATAAATGATTCCAGCTCTCTGGAGACTGAGGTAGGAGGCTGCTTAAAGCTAGCTTGGACTAAATCATGATTCCCTGTCTTGGGGAAAATAAAAAAACAAAACACAAAACAAGACAAAGTAAAAAAAAAAAAACATTCAAGATAGGATCATTCTATGTAGCCCCTGGCTGTCCTGGAACTTGCTGTGTAGACCAGGCTGGCTTCAAACTCACAGAGATCCTCCTGTCTCAGTCTCATGAGTGCTGGGGTTAAAGGTGTGCACCAGCTTCAAAGAAAAAATGATTCAACCATAAATTCAGAAACCTTAGTTCTATCCCCTTCATCTTTTTGTGAACAAACTGTTTTAATTACTGTAGATTTGAAGACATTTTTAGTCTTTTTTTTATTTTTCTTTGGATTTTTCGAGACAGGGTTTCTCTGTGTTGCTTTGGAGCCTGTCCCAGAACTAACTCTGTAGACCAGGCTGGCCTCTGGCTTTGAACTCAGAGACCTGCCTGCCTATGCCTATGCCTGTGCACCACCATCGCCTGTCTCAAATTTAGTCTTATATGATAGTTTGACTTTGGGGAGGAGGTCTGAATATCCACATGAATTATAGAATCAGCCCTTTCTAGGCTGTCTTCCAGACTCAGATCCTCCTGCCTCTGCCTCCCAGAGTGCTGGGATTAAAGGTATGCCACCTGCTGACATGCTCATTGTTTTCTATAAGGAAGCTAGCTGGGTTTCTAACAGGGATTGTTTCTAATCTGCAGACCAAAGGCTGAGGTGAAGGCCTCTGGAGGTATAGTGCTTTAGGCAAACACTATACTATGAACTATACCCAAGTCCACAACTTTAAGACTGTTAACATGAACATGTTTTCCCTTTTATTTAGGCCTTTAGTTATTTGTATATGCTTGCATTAGCAGGCCTCTGCAACCACCAGGACATGCTAAGGGTTGATCTGTGAGGGGCAAGAAGGAAGTCCAGTTCAACATGACTCAGCAGCCGGTATTGGTTCAAACCTCTAGAGTCTGACACTGGGCAGTTTATTGTAGGTGTAGTTAAGTACAGTACAGTTTGAGGAAAGGTTTCCTGCTGTAACAATCCCCTGTGTGTAAGCAAGCATAATTAGATCAAAACTCTTTTCAGTTCTAGAGATAGGCTACTTGTGTTATCTCAAGGCCTAGAGGAAGATCATACAGATACATAGAGGTCATCATCTGGGCTATTAGCCACTTCTGGTCCTGGTTGTGGGAGCTTGGGGTAGCCAGGTATGGTCTGGCTGTATAGATAGCACAGGTATATTAGCTACCTCCTGTACCACCAACCTTCTGAGCAGAAGTTATACATCTTTTTTCTTTGGTAGGACAACCCTGTGTGTTTAACATTCCTGGTTTCCCTAGTGCTATTTCTGAGTACAAGGACATTTATGCTCCCAAAACATGTATTGTTTTGGTTTTGGTAGAAGGGATCAAAGCAGGGCCTATCACATGCCAGGGAGGTGCTCTACCATCGTGAAGTGTTACATTTCTTTTTTTTTTTCTTTTTTTTTTAAATATTTATTTATTTATTATGTATACAATATTCTGTCTGTGTGTATGCCAGCAGGCCAGAGAGGGCACCAGACCCCATTACAGATGGTTGTGAGCCACCATGTGGTTGCTGGGAATTGAACTCAGGACCTTTGGAAGAACAGGCAATGCTCTTAACCTCTGAGCCATCTCTCCAGCCCAGTGTTACATTTCTTATTCCTTTTCGCTCCCCTGTTTTTTTTTCTTCCTTTTTTGAGACAGGATCTCAATATATATATATCCCTGAATGTCCTGGATCTATCTCTCTGTGTAGACTAGGTTGGTCTCAAACTCACAGAGATCTTCTGCCTCCTGAGTTCTGAGGTTAAAGGCATATACCATCATGCCTAGTATTTCTTCCTAGTTTTTTTAAAAATAATTTTTGAGATTTATTTTGTGTGTATGGATTTATTTATTTTATGTGTATTGTTTTGTCTAAATCTACATTTGTTCTACATGTGGGCAATGCCAAAAGAGGGTGTCAAATTCCCCTGGAAGTGAAGTTACAGGCAGCCATGTGGGTGCTGGGAATGAAACTCAGGTACTCTGGAAGAGCAGTCAATCCTCTTAACTGCTGAAGTATCTCTCTATCTCCTTCTTCCTTCGTTTTGAGACAAGATCTGAATATGTGGCCCAGGCTTACCTCACATTTGTGAACCTCTTGCCTTAGTCCCCCTAGACTAGAATTACAGGGATATACTGCCATATGCCCAACCCCAGCAACTAAGACATAAAGTTTTCGTTCAATAAAAAATTATGGATGGGGGGAAGTGTGCCATGGCACATATGTGGTGGTCAGAGGACAACTTTGTGGAATTGTTCTCTTCTTCCACCTTTATGTAGGTTCTGGGGCTTGAACTGAGGTTGTCAGACTTGCAAGCACTTTTACCTGCTGAGTCATCTTTTATGTCCCTTTTTTTTATGGAGCGGGAGCAAGGGTCTTATGAAACTCATGTTGGCCTTGAATTCTATATGTAGCCAAGGATAGCCTTGAACTCCTTATTCTCTTGCCTCTGCTTCCCAAGTGTGGGGATTCTAGGTGACACTCACTGTGTCTAGCTCCATACACTCCCCTACTCCTTACTTTTTTGACAGCATTGTCAGGTATGAACTTCACCCTGTTTCAAAGTCAAGTTTTCCTAAGGACAGCCTTAGGACTCTATTTTACAGCCTACCTCAACTCTGGGTAATTTCTCTAAGCTGTGCTGTGGACATTGGTGCACTTCCTCCTGGCTGGTCCTGCTGCCTAAAAAGCAGGGCGCTGGGCCAGCACGGAGATCTCTGGCGTTTTCTGCTTGCCTCTTCCTATGAATGTGCTGGAGCTTGGACCATGGGCTTCTCAGCCTGTTAGGCCTGAAGTAGAACCTCCATCTCATCTGTCAGTAGGACAGGAGAGAAGAAAGCCCCTGGTTAGTCTGTCACTCAGCAGAAATTCAGCCTGTACACTGTGGGTGGGGATGAGGAACGCTGAGAACCTGCTCTTCTAGGCAGACACTAACTTTGACAGGGAGCTGCAGCAGCAAGAGCCTTACTGGACATGTGCCCGCAGCGCTGGAGACTTGCAGGTTCTACTCTCCATGTTCTCACCAAGATTTACTAGATTTTCTTCAACTCTCTCATTTTCTATCTTTAGTAACACATCAAAAGATTAAGATGGTTGCATAGTTTTCATCTATTCTACCTGTTTCTGGGGGAAAGGCCACATGTCTCCTCATTTTATATGCATATTATAGAAGAGAGTCAAGTTTTGGAACTCAGAAGCTGTTTTTGCTGTGGAGTCGGTGATGAGAGATGGCCTGATTTTTCTGTCTCAGGGCCTTGGGAGAGGCTGCAGAGAAAAAGGCTGAATGGGCATCTCCAGAGATGCTGGCTTATACTATCCCCTGCTGGGTTTGAGGCCCTTGGAGATACGGGTTCATGGTTCTGACTTCGTATTTATGTCACCTCCAAGCTAAAGATGGCACAGTGGGCAGGTGTGTGATGGCTGTTCTTCTTCTCTGCAGGTACTTGTGGTCCACACGACCTTCATGTGGAAAGTAGAACGTGTGTGTGGCAAAGAAGTAGCTCTCTTGTGGGCCACAGAATCAAGCACTGTTTGAGTGGACACATTGCTCTGTGCTCTGATCCTCTAGTATTGACCATGTCCATGCCCACTGAGGGCACCCCACCACCCCTAAGTGGTACCCCGATCCCAGTTCCAGCCTACTTCCGACATGCAGAGCCTGGTTTCTCCCTCAAAAGACCTGGGGGCCTCAGCCGGAGCCTTCCACCTCGGCCCCCTGCCAAAGGCAGCATCCCTATCAGCCGTCTCTTCCCTCCTCGGACCCCCGGCTGGCACCAGCCCCAGCCCCGGAGGGTGTCATTCCTGAGTGAAACCTCAGAGACCCTTCAGAGTCCTGGGTATGACCCAAGCAGGCCAGAGTCCTTCTTTCAGCAGAACTTCCAGAGGCTTAGCCGCCTGGGTCATGGCTCCTATGGAGAGGTTTTCAAGGTAAATGAAGGGTGGTTTCCCAGGCTTCTCTGGGATGCCTCTGCATTGGTTGGATAGTGTCCTAAGTATTCTGCTGCCCTTTATTCTTTGATAGCTTGCCACTCTAGGGCTTACAGCCACCTCCCATTCCCCACTCTCAGGCTAAACACCTCAAAGAGCAACCTGACATGCACTGGCCCCTTGTCCAGATCCTGGCACAGCCTGCAGCAGTTCCCTGTTGCCACCTCTCTGCTTGGAGATGGTGTGCTGAGATCATGACTGGTTCTTTCTGACCTGGAACTGACTGAACCAATACCTACCTTTTTCCCTAGGCTAGCAGGCTCAAAAACTGTACCCTTTCCCATTATAATTTTGTTTTCTTTAATATGGCATTAATTTTCCAATTATTTATGTCTTCTAAAACAGTAGCTTTCCTTTACACAAACACTATATGAAGGCAATTTTAATTTAAAATACAAGTAGCACAGGCCCTTGGATCACCTATCCTCTCCAAAGGAAAGCTTGGGCACAACAGAGCATACTGCCCTGTTGTTTTGGGACTAAATTTTTCTCTTAGCACTGGACCCTGGCAAGAGGGAATAGTCTGCCCCATCTTCTCTGCTGTTGTGTCTTCAGTCCATTCTACTGCAATGAACATATATCTAGTTCATTATCATTGCATGCAGAGGTCCAAGACTGATGTGTATTCCCCTGCATAGTGAAGTCTTAACAGCATTCTCTGACTTCCCCCATCCTACCTCTGGGCAACACCTCCCTTCCAGGTGCGCTCCAAGGAAGATGGCCGACTCTATGCTGTTAAACGCTCCTTGTCTCCATTCCGAGGCCCCAAAGACCGAACTCGCAAGCTGGCTGAGGTAGGCGGCCATGAGAAGGTGGGGCAGCACCCACACTGTGTGAGACTGGAACAGGCCTGGGAGGAGGGCGGCATCTTATACCTACAGACGGAGCTCTGTGGGCCCAGCCTGCAGCAACACTGTGAAGCCTGGGGGGCCAGCCTGCCAGAAGCCCAGGTTTGGGGCTACTTGCGGGACACTCTTCTGGCTCTGGATCATCTACATAGTCAAGGCCTAGTTCACCTTGATGTCAAGCCTGCCAACATCTTCTTGGGGCCCCGGGGCCGCTGCAAGCTGGGTGACTTTGGACTACTGGTGGATCTGGGTTCAACTGGCGCTGGTGAGGCCCAGGAGGGAGACCCTCGCTACATGGCTCCAGAACTGCTGCAGGGCTCCTACGGGACAGCCGCAGATGTGTTCAGGTAAGGCTGGGATGTGGAGAGGTCATGAAAGACTGCATGAGGCCATTATTTGGGACTAATCAGCAGAAAGGGGGACTGCCCAACAGAGGAGCTCTTTCCTGGTACTAGGGTAGGAAGGCATTCAGGCCTAGGACGTGTTACCTAGCTGAGGGTCACGAGAGTAAGCAGCAAACCCTCTAGGCCTTTACACTGTAGGCTAGTCATCTCCTTGGCTAGCAGCTCTGTGGGGATGCTCCAGCACTGAAAGAGTAGGGTGCAGTGAGATTGAGGGCCTTGTCAAGTCCACAGTTAGCATCTGAGACTATACCCAGGCCCAGGGTTCTGAGTCCACACTGGCTACTACTACCCTGCCTCAGATGTAGTCTGGTTATTTCTCCAGAATGATGGTGTAACCCTAATAATCATGGAAACCAATTTACATGCTAGTGGGATTCTGATGGACCTCCACTGCAACATATTAACTGCTTAAATGTGTGGTCTCTGCTTCACAGCAAGGTGTCCATCTTGACTGCTGCTCACTGGCCCTCTAGAGGCCTCCTCAAAGCTCCTCACCCGTTTTACACTAAGTTCATGGTTTATGGGAGAAAAGAGCGGCCTTTTCTTACCAAGATGCTGCATAGGACTGGGATCTCTGTCACAAAGCTGACCTTGCCTCTCTTTTTCTTCATGCCCTGACCTTCCTAGTCTGGGTCTCACCATCTTGGAAGTGGCCTGCAACATGGAACTACCCCATAGTGGGGAGGGCTGGCAGCAGCTGCGCCAGGGATACTTGCCCCCTGAGTTCACTGCTGGTGAGTGGGGGCTCAGGAAATGAGCCAACTACTATCAGCTTTTCTGGCAAGGGGTGGCTAGTAGTAGGGACACCATTGGGCTGAGGTCAGTACCCTGACTCCTGACATGCATAGCTCTGCCTCATGAACAGGTCTGTCTTCTGAGCTTCGTTCTGTCCTTACCATGATGTTGGAGCCTAATCCCCAGCTGCGAGCCACAGCTGAGGCCCTGCTAGCCCTTCCCATGCTAAGGCAGCCACGTCCCTGGAATGTTCTGTGGTATATGGCTGCTGAAGCCCTAAGTCGAGGTTGGGCCCTGTTACAGGTAAGCCGCTATGGTGCTTGCTGGTATACTCCAACTGTTCCTTGCCCAGGGGACCTACCTAGTCTCCCTTTTAACTTACTGTATAGACCAGGATGTCCTTGAACTCATTATCTTCCTACTTCAGCCTCCAAGTGCTGTGATTTTTGTCACAAGGCTTGATTTCTGAGGCTACCTTTCCCCTTAGGCACTGATCACTCTGCTATGCTGGTTCTGGCATGGTCTGGCTCATCCTGCCAGTTGGCTGCAGCCTCTAGGCCCACCGGCCACACCGCCTGGCTCTCCACCTTGCAGCCCACTCCTGGACAGCAGCCTCTCCAGCTGGGATGATGACAGCATAGGGTGGGTGAGAGTCTAGGACGTGGGGGTGGAGGGTGTGTGTATGTACATCACTGTGGTCAATGCTACATGGAAGGCGTCCCAGGCCCCATGGAAAGGAGGATGGATGGGCCTCTGTCACACCCAGAGGACAAAGACTGGCTGTTTGGATGTGGCTCATGGCTTGTGTGGGCAACTGTGACATTCAGCACAGCTTTATACCAGTTATTAGCACAGGATTGCAGTCCTGACCTCTGTAGAGGTTCCCCCTGTTCAGAGACAAAGTGCTGTCCTCCCCTGGGTGGATACCTCCCAGAACCTGGTAAGTCCCTGTCCTGAGAGGATCCCTTTGTCCCAGGTGTCTGCTAGCTGAGGGAAAGGGTGTAATTAAGAAACTGCTACAAAGAAGCAACATACACTTTCAGGATCCCTCCCTTTATAGTGCCATTTCCCTCACTCAGAAGGTTCTTTGTAACATAGCAGAATGGTAGAAAAGCTTCATTTAGGGCTGGAGAGATGGCTCAGAGGTTAAGTGCAGTGACTGCTCTTCCAGAGGTCCTGAGTTCAAGACATGGTGGCTCACAACCATCTATGAGATCTGGTGCCCTCTTCTGACCTGCAGGTGTACATGTAGACAGAACACTGTATACATAATAAATAAAATCTTTTTAAAAAAAAAGCCAAAAGGAATCATATTATTTAAAAAAAGAAAGAAAGAAAAGCTTCATTTACCAAAACTTGACATCCAGCTTAGTTGAACCTGAAAAGGAACAGAAATGACCCCTAAACATGGTCAGATAGGGAAGACTTGACGGCTGTCAATGTGTGTGTTTATTGTTTCAATTACGACCTTCTAGTTTCACCAGACAGGGGCCTGGAACCAAGTAGGATCCGAACTGGCTTGGTCCTACCTTCCTCAACCCTAACACCCTGCTGACCTGTCCTTTCTTGTAGTCCCTCACTCTCCCCAGAGACCATCCTGTCCCGGATCACTAGGAGAACCTCTACCCCTCGAGGCAGGTACAAACCAAGGTGAGGAGGTGAACAAGCCTGGGGTCTAGGGTTGGGGACAGTTGATTTTGGGACCTAACATCTTATTTCTTTTTCTTTCCTCCCCAAAGGGATGCCCTAGACCTAACTGACATGGACTCAGAGCCTCCTAGAGGTCCCTGCCCTACCTTTGAGCCACGGAACCTCCTTAGCCTGTTTGAGGACTCAATAGACCCTGCCTGAGCCACAGGCCCAGCCTTGGTGCTTTTAAATCTCTGACCCTCTTTCCTACCTCTCCTCTGGAAACTTCTGTATCTAATAAAAAGTAATGAATCTTGGGAACACCCAAGGTTGCTCATGTGGCTACATAGCACTTCTTGTCCCTTTATTGATGTTGCCTAGGGTCTTAGGCCTCTGGGATGATCTGGCTATGAGGCGACACTCTGCTATAGAGTGGCCTTTGGCCAGCAGGCTGGAGCCACGCACTGTATAGTGATTTCCTGAGCAGATATGTCTCTGGTGGGCAGGTTAATCAGTCAGACCATGGCACTGAAGGTGAGTCCTTGGGCCAGTGAGGCCTGTATCCAAAGCCACCATTCCACATCTGTGCCTGTTGCCTAGGGAAAGCAGCCACTCCTCTCATGTCTCTTTGCCAGATGATACAAGCAGGACCAATGCCCACTTGGTCCTGAGAGAAGGGCCTGGTCCCACTGCCCTGCATCCTGACTTCAGGAATGATAGGAACAGTAAAATTCTGGCTGCTGAGAGGTTTGGCATGCAGGGCAGAACGATGGAGGTCAGGAAGTAGGAGCAGAGAGGCTAGTTCAAGAATCCAGGAAGTATCTTGTGGGAGTGGCAAGATATGAGCAGTGGTTCCGGGCTGGAGGCTTGGAAAAGTGGCTGGACTCGACTGTCAGACATGAATTCAGAGACTCTCACGGGTCATACAGGGTAAACTGAAGCTCAAAGAACCATTTCCTTCTAGCTGACAGTAAAACAGTGCCCTGGAGGGAAGTTAGCAGGGAGAGATTAATCCACAGAAAGGAATGAAGAGTGGTCTCCCAGACAGGAAGTCCCATGTGCTGCTTCTTCCAGGGAACCAGCCCCTTGCAGACCAGCAAAGGAGGGAAGGTGGTATTATTTGTCTCAGGAAGTTGTGGGCAGGCTGGTTTGGCAGCTAGGAGACAGCTCAGTCTGGGGGACAGGAATGGTGGGCAGCCCAGAGCAGGTCAGGTACAACACCAGCATGGAGCTGGAGAATGGAACCCACACTGAGCAGATGCATGATCTGGTGGGAGTTGCCCCAGTAGTCAAAGCGACCGGGCCCCCAACGCTCTGGCAAACGTGCCACATTCACCAGCCCTCCAAGCAATGCCAATGCATCCATGCGCAGGTAGCAGGGCAGGGAGCCTGGAGCCCCTGAGCCCAGTCCTACACCACGGGCCCCAAACACCAATAGGCGGGCCCCGGCTTGCCAACCAAAGGCTCGAAGCCGAGCACTGGTGGAGGGGGCAGTGAGGGCTCTCCAGCCAGCCACACCTGACAGTGCAGTGTAAGCCATCAGGGCAGCTGGACGAAGCCAGGGTCTGCAAGCCAAAGTGCAGTGGATGATGGGCAGGGCCCCTGCAGAGAGAGAGAGAAAGGATATCAGTCCAAGCTAGCTGATCGTCCCTACCCAGGGTTTCCACCAGTAGCCTTTGCCTCCACCTTCCTGGGGCCCTGGCTCACCAAGAGTGTTGACAAGGCAGACTCCACACATATCCAGGGCAAGGAGCCGGGTGTACACAGGACTGCCTCCTTGGTGGCACATGAAGAGGTGATACAGCACAGAGGCTGCAGGGGGGACCAGGCAGGCCACACAATGTGTACCTCCCAGCCAGCCATCCTTGCCCAGCTGACCCCAGGGCATGGTCATTGGCACAAGCACCAGGAAGCCCAGCAGGGCTAGTCCTAGAAGGAAAGAAGAGTTACCCATCAGACACACTCAGCATAAAGGAAAAGCACATCTAGAAGGTATCAACTGGGGCCAGGAAGATAGCTCATAGAAAAGGCTGCTAAGCCTGACAATCTTAGTTTGATCCTAGATTCCACATGGTAGAAGAGAATCAGTTTCACAGGTTATCTTCTAACCTCCACATGCCTGGGCAGATGTACACCCACCTACCCACGCATATACTAAGTTAATATATAAATATAAAAAATTTAAAGTGACCTATCAAAAACACAAGGAAGACAGAGAAAGCAGACAGAGTTCAACACTGTAGGTCTGTGGGCTCCAAACTTTCAGGAGTGTTACTGTCAGGGCTCACTGCAGGTCTAGAAGTAGAGACAATGAACCCTACTTTGCAGGTGTGGAAACCGGTTCTGAGTGGCCTTGTCCCAGCTGAGCATGGCAACCAAGAAAAGGATAGAGGACGATGAACCAGGATAGACTAATTCCTGAGCTGTCCCGACTGACGCTGAAGCCACACAGGAGGCCAGACCAGATCTGCCAATCTGTCCTGGAGTGTCTGCAGAAGCCTGGAGGAGCTTGACCTCAGCCTGAGTTCTGATTAGCACAGGAGGGACACCAGACTCAGGGTTACTTAACATTGTCAAATGTCCAGGCAGATGGAGGCTTTGGGTCTTTTTGTTTTACATAAAGAAGGAAGGCCAGGAAAGGCCAGAAGGAAAGGAAGGGGCCCGAAATAAGCTTATCCTATCTCTACTGGGGGTGTTTTTAGGAGCTCTGTTCCTACTGGTGCTGGTCTTTCTTGGAGATTCCCACCCTTCCCCACAGGCAGTTGGCATTGCCCTAACAGAGGACAAATGCAGGCATCAGCCTCACTCTTGGTGGGGGTGCGACAAGAACAGTAACGTGCTCCCTCTCCTTTAGAGAAAAGCACAAAGCTAAACCTAACTGGCTCTAGTCCCCTCTCCCAGCTGAGGCGGCTCAAGGGCAGGCCAGGGCTGTGTCAGCAGAGCTCTAGGGGCCGCGGAGGTGGGGGGGGGGGAGGAGACGGGCCACCATGCGGAGCCCCACGGTACTGCTAGGGTGGCGGGGACTTTAGGCCACCACGAGGAGGGGCTTGGACCGGGCAGGGGCGGTCTTCTTTCTAACTCCTCCTAGCCAGTGAACGCCCATCTCCAGGACGAGCGCTAGAGGGGGAGGGTGCCCAGGACACAGGATTACCAAGGAGATACTAGGATCCTTACCCCTAGAGCTCAGCGGGATTAAGCTGGTTCCCACTCTGCTCCCCTCTCCTGCCCTGGGGGCACTGTTGGAAAAGCAGAAGCTGGCAATGAAGCTTGGGACAATGGCAGCTTTGTCACCGCGGCGCCCGGCCCAACCAGGGCAGGGGCAGCCTAGGACTTGAACTCGGGGGGCTGCTGCATTCACAGACAAGGCGGCCGCGAGTGCGGGAAGCATAAAGCATGAGGTAGCGGATCACCTACCGTGTGTGTAGATGTTGCCCAGCTCATTGTGCAGGTAGAAGAGGCTGCGCAGGCAGCCCGAGCCGCTGCTGGCCGGCCGGTAGCCAGTAAGTACGAACTTATTGAACTGCAGGTGCGGTGGCGAGCTAGCCCAGTCCAGCAGGCGCGGCCCGGACAAGAACGCCATGGCCTCACGCACTGCGGCGGGCCAGCGACCCTCTGCTCCCAGGCTTCTCCCTCAGTGGAGTCGCAGAGCTGGGAAGCTCATCCCAATTCACCACCGGGCTGTCCGGTCGCCCAGCGTAGGGTAAACCGGGGGTCCCGGCCCTCTTCCCTCGCGCGCTGCGCACGCGCGAGCTCGACGTCCCCGCCAGGGAAAGAGAGCTGGCGACCCGGCTGCTGAAGCTCAGTAAGTCCAGTTCCACCGTGGCAGAACACCGCAGGGAGAGATCCCGTTGGCTGCAACGGCAGCCCGGCTTCTAGCCGCAGCCCAGAGGACGGGCGCGGCCGGACGCTGGAGGGGACGCCAGGCTCCACCCCGGCTCACCGCCCCCGCCACCCTGCCCATGTTTCGCGCGCTGGATTCCTGACGTTCACGTTGTAAGGACCAATGGGCGCTGCGGGCGGGGATGCTCCGCCCTGAGACCGCCCCGGCCTTCTCTTTTTAACATATGCTGTTCCAGCCTTCTTTGCATGGGGTGCCTGACTTGGGACGCAATGTTCTGGGTTGGGCTCCTCTACTGGAGTGGCCTGGCACCTGGCGTCTACCAACATTTCACACCCAGCTTTCTTAGTGATCTCCAGGTTGCCGCACCTTTGGATATCCAAACACAGCCTGGCTACCCATGGACTAAGCCCATAGTCAGACTCTGTCCAAGGTGCTGCTGGCTAAGGCCCCTGCAGAGGAGTCCAGCGCAACGCTGGCGCGTACCCACTTTTAAGGTATGCCCCTATTGGCCAGGTACCCGAGCGTCTAAGATGTGTGACGCACCTGAAGCCCTTGGAGAGGCCCAGCCCTTCCGGCCAGGCTTCTTAAAGCTTGGGTTCCACCCAACTCTCTCCCTATTATCGCCCACAAGGCACACCCTCGGCTGGGTCCAGTACAGACAAGGAACCGGCTAAGGCAGGAGGCCAGGGAAGAAAGGTTGGCTCTCAACTCTTGTGAGGACCAGAAAGGAACTTCTTCCGCATAAAACTACCCACAACCGGCTTCCACTTCCTCTCTCACAAGAAAGCTCACGGTATGAAACGCCCAGCATCTCACCTCCTACCCCACACCCTTATTAACATAACTCCTCCCTCACACAAGAACTTGCTGAAGACTCTACCAAAATAGGCCCTTTATTTTAAATCTATGGTTCTCTGATCAGTCTTTAGATCACTTTTGTTGACCCCTAACCTTTCATTGAGAGCAGCAGTCCGGGACCGCCCCAAAAAGAGGCGCAAAGAACTCTGAAGCCTGACACCACCTTTCACACCAACGTCCAAGGATTAGGGTGTTAGGTTCCTTTTGTCCTTTGGCTTGCTTCAACCATTTGAACCCCAAGGGTCAGACCAAGTTCTCAAATAGCACTGAATGCTTCCTGTCTGATTTTCGGGTCTCCCCGAAATGACCAGAGACCAAGCTGCCTTTAAAGGGCACAAGGAAGAGGTAGGGTGCTGCATAATATCTCAGGTGTCCATCTCGCTGGCAGAAGTTGTGATGGACCCCGGACGTCTGGTGTCAGAGAGCAGAGACGAGGGAGCGCAAGGAGCTCTGGCTGGAGGCACTGAGGGGCCGGTAGGCCGCGGCAGGACCCTCAGCCTGAGAGTCCCCTGGGGGACAGGGCAGGGCCACCCCTCGGGGCCGGCGGTACCACACAGCCCAGCTTCTCCCGGGGCCCCGGGAAGGTCCCAAGGCCAGAGACCCTTTTCCTGGAGCCAGCAGACAGCTCCTAGAGAGGGAGCAGACGTCAGCTGGACCCATACCCGGTCTTGCCTCCAGCATCCTGCTCTGCCTGCGAACCCACGTGTAACTCTCCCAAGGCCACGCCCCCTCAAGATCCCAGGCCCTTCCTAGCTTTGTTTCCCCGTCCTGGCTCCCCACTAGAGCCCCCACACCCCGAGCACGAGGCATCAGGCGCCCAGTGCGGGGTCTGCCCTCAGGCCCTGCCCCAGCGCCCGCACCGTCGACGCAGCAAACGCAGCAGCGAAAGGAGCAACAGCAGCAGCACGGAGATGGCCGACAAGGTGGAAAAGACTCGGGCTGCGGGAACAAGGGTGTGATGAGGACAGGTCTCCGGGGGGCCACTCCCTGACTAGTTCCCACCTTGCAAGCCAGCCTTACCCCCTATGGAAGCCTGTGCAGCTCCGGGCTTAGGGCTGCAGCTCACGTTGGCACCATCCGGGTCCCCTGCAGGAGTCTCAGCAGAAACCTTAAGAGATGCGCTGTCCTCCACTGTGTCCTGCAGCCCTGCGGAGAGAGGTATGTATGAGGCTAAGTGACCAGAAGTAGGGTTGTGTTGGCGGGGGGTGGGGGGTGGGCAGGAGGGCTGGCCCCTGCTCACCACGGTAGGTGAGAGCGAAGCCTTGAGCATGGCCTCGTGCGTCGCTGCGGAAGGTGAGTAGTAGTGCAGCAGTGCGCAGGCGCAGAGGACCAGGCGGCGGAGGGTGGACGCCGTCGAAGGCGCGGAGCAGGTTGCCCGACGAGGCATCGCGTAGCTCCAGCCGGTCTCGCGAATCGGCCAACTCGAAGAGGCGGAAGGTAAGCTCTAGTACAGCGCCCATTTGGCCCAGTACCCAGCTGCAGTTCCGATCTGGCCCATACTCATCCGGAAAGTCCGGGGAATAGATGACACCCTGAGGCGCCGTCCAGTTTCCCTGGCATGAGCCCACGGACACTGTGGGCGGAGGAGACGGTCAAGAACCTGAGGCCATCCGGGCCCTTTCTTTCCAGCGCAGAGATCCCCCTTTCCAAGTAGGCCTCGTTCCCGCCCCAGTACTGGCATCTGGCACCGACCAGTTTCTATAAATAGGCCCCGCCTTCCGACCAATCCCTTATCAAGTGCAGGCTTCACAATCAGGTTCCACCTCATGCTCATTACAGATCCTGCCTTCAACCCTTGTCTCCCGATCTTATCCCACCCCAGCATCAGGCTTCCCTGATTACACTCCTACTTGGAAATGGCACATCAGATCCCACAGAGACTATGCTCCTCATTCTGGTCCACATCTCACCTTCATAGATGCCCAGTCGCCCATCGCCTCCACACAGCTGGCCTGGGTGGCCGAAACAGATCTGGTCACAGTCGGTGGCAGGGGCTGGACGTCCCCGGGCCAGGTCGCTTTCAGAGCCACAGAAGCAGGCATAACCAGCCTCCACGCCAGCCAGCTGAGAGCACAGACTGGGTGACCCCAAAGGCAGGGATGGTGGATATGGGTGGAGTAGTGGGGTGGGAAGTAGGAATTGGTGAGGTTCAGAAGTTAGTGTCAAGTTCTGGCATCAGTGTTGGGCGCTGGGTAGGGCCCCGAGATCAAGATAAAGGATCACTGGTCTGAGACCAAGGACAGTACCTGGTAGCCCTTCATGCGGCAGAATCGAAGGCACACCTGGACTGTGAGCTTTGTGGAGGTGCCACTGGGACCACTGAGAGCGGGGGGTGCCCCAGAGTCCACGAAGCAGCCTAGGTACCCAGGCACTGTGGAGGAAGCAGAGTCAGAATCCCACCCTCTGAAAGAGACACCCCCACCCCCCCACACACACCCCGCTGAACTCTTGAGCTTACTCGGCTCTTGCGCTTACTCACTGTGACACGTGGGGATATCACAATAGCGCCAGTAGATGCCCTCCTCCGTCTCTGGCACGTAACACCACGGCTGCACATCACCATCTGGGTTCCTGTGGACAGAGGGAGGTGGTGAGGCGCCTACCACACTGCCCTGTAGGCACCACGTTTTAAAGGCTCTCTGTCAGGACACATTCCAGTTTTCTCCAATTGCTCCTAGACTTTGACCTCCGAGGGGACAGGGAAGTTGCCATAAGAGCCTAGAGAGTTGTTTTCATGTGTTTGGCTTGACCTCATGGGAGAACTTTCTGACTTTTCAATGGGTCCTCACCACTCCCTTGCATAAAATGTCAAAGGGCTACAAGTAGTAACCCCTCAGCTTTGTGACTGGGCAGCAAGTGGCCCCCTTTCAGCCCCTGACTGATGCTCCAGAAGAAAGCTATGACTTTGATCTCCTCCTATGACGGGTTGTAGATGCTGCTTAAGTACTACAAGAACCATTCCAATCATCCCAGGGTTCAAGTTCAACCAGATCGGACGTCCAAGGGCCTCTTGAGGGTGTAAACCTTTTGTCCTGGCCCTGGCTGGAGGCTTTGCAGAAAACTATCACCCATGTCTGACACATCTTTAGTCCCAAGCTTTTGCGAACCTGCTGAACCTAGTATGAGATGGGCCCAGCCCCTAAATCTTCCTGAGGGTACTGTACCAGGCCAGGACAGACCACCCCTCTGCCCCGCCCCCTGCCACCTCTGGTCCAGCCTCGCTGACAGCTCCGCCCCGCGGCTCACCTACAGAAGTTGTGCGCGCCCAGCCCCCAGCGGCCCTGAGGATCGCTGGCGCTGCTGTAACTGTGTTGCTGCGTCTGGTCCCAGAAAAGACAAGGGCGTCCGGCTCCGCGCGGGCCCGTGTAGTTCTGGTGACCCCGGTAATCAGCGCCGTTCACCTGGAAGCATTCGGACAGACCTGCCCGGCAACCGTGGGATTTTGGAGAAGTCTGGACGCTCACTGGGCCTCCTCACTTCTCGACCCCCAACTCCTGCCTGGTCCCAGTCAGTACTCCCCAGTTCCCATCCACGAGGGAGCCTTCGGGCTGCTCAGCTGCGCCGTTCACCTGCTCTCCCGCCTCCCCAGTTTTGGGGCCCCAGTCTTGGGCGCAGAAGTCCAGAAGCCCAGCAGTGACTTTGGCCTGGCCGCTGGGTCTAACTCACCTGGACTATGAAGGCTCCCTGCTGAGGCCCCGCGCGGCGGCAGCAGCGTCGGCAAAAGGAAAAGGAGGCGTCCCAAGCCGTGCTTTGACTCAGGCAACATCTCTCTGGTTAGGGAAGATGGGGACACTGATGTTGCCTGAGTCAAAGCACGGCCTGGGACGCCCCTGGGGTTGCTTTAGGGTCTAGGTGACCTGAGGGGGGCGTTGTCCTCTGATCGTCTATCCTGGTCTTACTTTGGTCCGCGCTGCAGGTCCGGGACCAGGAAATATCTTCCCGAGATCTAGGTCCGGTTGTCGCTCCTCAATGGTCTCTGGGGGAAGTATCTGGCCAGAGGATGAGCTCAGGCTCGGGTTTCTAGTTCTGGGTTGTGCCTGGGTCCCCACACCCACCCCATCGAACTGTGTCTTGCACCCTGAGTCTCCCTCTCCCAGGTCTCTAAAGCACTGTCTCCTGCCCAGCTTGTGTCTGTCCCTACAGGTCCCTCCCCTCTTGTCTTCCCCTCCCCCGGGAAGACTAGAAACCCCGCCCGCGATTGGAGCGCAGACAGCAGGTCCAGACGCCTCCCACTCCTGTCCCCTGGGACCCCCAGCGTCCCAACTCATGCCTCCCCATTCCTTTCTCCCTTTCTTCCAGGGTTGGTGTGGGTTCTATTGAGAGGGCATGGAGGGGGACAGGACAGCCAGCTTAGCAGACCTCTAGAGGATCCTAAAAAGAGAGTTACAATCCTCCCTCCCGCGGCTGCACCAAGCCAAGTGGACACAGGCACTCTAATTCAAGTGCACGCGCGCATGCAGTCCCATTCAATCCACTCATTCATTGTAAGACGCTCACACGCACATCTTCTCCGAGTCCTCACGCTCGTCTCTCCCCAGGACCCGCCGCGGCTGGCTTGAATAAGGAAGCGCCACTCCCTGCCCCTGATCGCGGGAGACAGACAGGAATCGTGGACGCTACCCGCGACAGGCAGGGGCAGCTGGTGTCTGGGGAGGAAGGCAGCTGTGCCCCAGGTTCCAGCCCGCCCCCTCTCCCGCTTCCATTTCTTCCACTCGCTAGGACCCTAGCCCAGGCTCTCCGGAGCCTTGCCTGCGGTGGAATTCCCCCAGCGATGCCCCCCACCTGGTAGGGGAGGGGGAGGGGAGCAGGCCCAGGCAGGCGTGGGGGGAAATTCCCCGTCCCATCCCCCTGAGCCCAACTCCTCTGAGTCCTCTGATCTCCCAGTGCTGCCCCGGGGCTTGGGGGGAGGCCAGCGCAGGTGCGTGGGAGGGCGGGGGTGGGGACCCAGGGAGGGAGATGGGGGTACCCCATGCAGCCCTATCCTGTTGCCTATTAGGCCTGCCTGTCCACCCTTTACTAGTCCCTTGGGCCAGGCTGACCTGGCCCAGCTCTGACAATCCCCTCCCCACCCCACCCCCACCCCGTCCTGAAGCAAATGGAGAAGCAAGATTCCTAGGGAGGATTCTGAGAGGTCGAAGCGTTCGTGGCAGAGATCGATAATTAGCTGTGGGAATCTTGCAGTTGTGCAAAGGTTCTTGGGGGCCACAAGTCGCCATGGGGTGGAGGGAGTGGGGGTAAGGATGGGGTATTCCAAGGAGAGGGACTTGCTGAGGTTGTAGGCTGGTGAGGGGTGCCTTCTTTGGCAACTCACTCAGTGGCCAAGCTGAGCTCTGGGCTGGGAGCAGTGATCCCACCAGAGTCCTCCAGATGCCTATCAAGGAAGTCCCAAGTCGATCACTCTGTCTTGGGGTTGCCTTCCCTTTCCACCTGAGGGCCAGAAAAAAGCTGGGGGCTCTGTAGTCCGGATCACTCACATTTTTTGTGAGGGTCCGTCCTGTGGAGGAAGAAGTGAATGAACAGGAATGAATGATGGCAGAGTTAGCTGAGGAACGACTCCTCCCTGGCAGAACCATGAGTTGCCCTAAAACAACCCTAAACAGTTTGGGGAAGATCAGCCCAGTCCTGTCCCCTGCAAAGGGACAAGAGAGGGAGGTAGTGCTGGTTACTGGGCTGGGGACACTGAGATGGGAGTGAGTGGGAAGTGTCCTTGCCACAAATTCCAATCTGGGGTGGCTTGTGGAACCTCTGAATAGAAAGGCCTCGCGCCCTGCACCCCTCAGCACACAGTTCCCCAGCATTCCACACTCTGCACTGTACAGGCAGCAGCCTGTCGCATTCCCAAGGCCCTAGGGGAGGATTTGTACCGCCCCATTCTGCAGATCCGCGGACTGGGGCTCAGAGGCCCTTGGCAACTGTGGGCTCACTAGCTGTTCAGTGTTGGAGCCCTGTCTCAAGCCGAGTATGATCTAGGTGCCAGGCATTGACACCATTGTCCCTATCACACCTCCTTGGAGTTCTCTGACTCTACAGGACTACGTCGCTATAGAGGGACACCAGTTATCTTTCTCAGTGTACTTTTAGATAGGGTCTCACCTGTAGCCCTGACTGGATCAGAGCTTGTCATAATAGAGAAGGTTGGGCTGGAGTTCATAGATTTCCCCTGCCCCTGCCTCCCGAGTGCTGGGATTAAAAGTGTGTGCCACCATGCCCAGCCACCAGTTCTTTTCTCTTGACTAGAAGTCCCATTGCCTCCCTGCACCTCCAGTGAGAGCTATCTCACAGTGGTCTCCCTAGTAGTACTTTTTCACAGCTGTGGAAACCAAAGTAAGGGTAGCCCAGGGTCATAGTGTCTAAGACCCTGACTCTTGGCCTGTTACTTCTGTGAATAAATGTGCATATACAAACCTGTCATGTGGAGATAATAGAGAAAAAAACAGAAAATTTGGGCATGGGGGCTGGAGAGATGGCTCAGAGGTTAAGAGCACAGGCTGCTCTTCCAGAGGTCCTGAGTTCAATTCCCAGAAACAGCATGGTGTTTCACAGCCACCTGTAATGAGATCTGGTGCCCTCTTCTGGCATTCAGGCATACATGCAAGCAGAACACTGTATACTAAAAGGAAAAAAAGAAAAAAAAAAAAAGAAAAAGAAAGCTTGGGCACGAGAGTGGGTGGTCCTTGCTCTTTTTTTCTTTGAAGTACATGATATCAGGTTTATCTGGTCCAGTGTGGAAAAAGGCGAAATGCTGGAGACATTGAGTGGCATTATCCCAGTATGTGTCCCAGGGTGCAGGGTGCATTTGAGCTCATTTCATTTGTTCTTGGGGGTCTATCAGAGTAAGGGTAGACCCTAGTGGGGACTCAGAGCAAAGGGAACTCCAGAACTACCAAGGTAGTATCCTGGTCTCTCAGCAGTGATCCTGCCAGTAAAGGCAGCACTCCGAGCTGTCTTTCTGTGTGCACACCTGCATTCAAACCTCCCCTCACCACCTCACCCCACCCCAGAGGCTGCTCTCGTCTTTCTCACTGCACCTTCCTTTCTTGGCATTGCACTTCTCCTGCATCTGTCTTCACTTAGTCACAGGTCACAGATGAGACCTTGTGTAGGTGCCGTTTGCTGTTTGGGATCTCAAGAGCTTGCCAAGACCCCCTGCCAGTTTTTTGGACCTAGCTCCTGTGTCTGCATCACCACCTGGCCAGTGTGAGAAGGCAGGGCACAGCCTGTGCCTCTGTGTTGGGAGGATTGTGATCAAGTCAGAGGACCAACACTCCAGACCACACCCCCACCTCCATGAGCTGCTGCTGCTGGCTTGTCCTAAGTGCTATAGTAACTGCCTGTGCAGGAGTGGAAGACACTCAGAGGTGGAACACCCACTTGACTTTGTCCATTTACTGTGAGATTTGACAAATTACTTGAGCTTCCTTGGCCTCAGTTTCCCTTCTGGGATGTCACCAAATGGCCACAGCTGGAGAAATGCATTGGTGCCCAGTCCTAAAGCAGGTGGGCTCTCTGGTTACACCTGCCACCAGCCTCCAGGGGGCGCTGGAGAACTCTGTTTCTTGAGACAGTTCGTGATTTATTGGAAATTATTATTGTGGACTAGGTTGGCAATATTGTGAGGTGGAGTCAGTTTATCTGCTCCGCCCATGACATTCTTCTGGAGGGACCTCAGGAAGGGCGGCTACTGAGCTGGGGCTATGGGTTATGCTGGTTCTTCAGTGCCCCTCCCTCACAGGAGGCCTGGGAAGGAAAGGTTTCACTTTCGAAGGATGAGATGGCTAAACAGAATGGCCCTGTTTGGTCATTTACAATCAGGCTAGCCTGTCGGTGCTTGGTGCTACCGTAACTGACTTGAGGGGGCATTGGGGGTGTGAGGGAACCTCTGGGAAGAAGTTTGAGAGCCCAGAGGCCCAACAGTGGTTGCTGAGGAACCACCCATGACTTGGTTTCAGAGTCCACTGGTTTGGAGCAGAAAGGTAAGAACTGCATCCTGTCCAGCCTCCCTTCCTGCTTCCCCAGACCTCTGATTTTGTCTCCTCTTTTCTCAGGAAAATTATAGCATCAGCTGGGAGCTACAAATGCCCCTAGGGGTCCCAGTTGCTGCTGGAGTCTTGGCCCTCCTTGCTCTCCTGGCTTTGGTCTATCATTGTCTCAACGAGGTACCCTCCTTCTGCCTCCATGCCTCTGCCCACAGCCATCTCCTCAGAACCTGCCTCCCCTCCTCATGACTCTCTCTGTGCCCAGGCCTGGAAGTCCAGATGGAGGCTTTGCTGTGGGGGCTGGAGGTGCCCTCCAACTGGAAAAAGCTTGCAGTTTGTCTTCATCCACAGCCTGAATGAGGGCCAGCCGGGAATCCTCTCTTCAGAGCCTTCCCCAGTATCCCCTGAAGGCCCTAATGGCACCAGGACTGCTCTTCAGCTTCGGGTATGAAGTGGAGCCCACCCTCCGTGCTCAGAGCAGGTTGTAGTATCTGCCAAGCACCCTGCAAGTATTTGGGAAACCATTAATGTGGATGGAGGACTGAGCCCACGAGAGGACTGCAGCGTGACTGTTGGTGGGGTGAGGAGTGCATCCTTGTCCCACAGGAGTCTGGCATGAGGGAGGGAGACACTAGCCCAAGTGTCTCTCTCCTCTGGCTTATGGTGGCAAAGCTTTCTTTCCCCAAAGCTATCCTGAAGAAGCAGAGGTTCTGGTTATTCCATCTTTAACAGTGGCCTGTCCCCATGGGTGTAATGCCATGACACAGCCAGCACAAGGAAGCTGCACCTGACCTCCGTCCACTCCCAAGAACTTTGTCACTTCCAGGCAGAGCTCTCAGGCCTACAGTCCAGGCTGGCTCCTTCCTGGGACCACAGCAAGGGCCACTACAACCTCAGCCTTTGTAGTCCCTGAACTTCCTTGGTTCAGCCTAGGCATCAGAAAGGTCAGGGCCTCCTGGAGCATGTCTAGAATCCCTGGCTGCTGAGCACTAAGCCAGTGAGCTTTCTGGGTCAGGTCACTGCTGCAGCCAACCCCCTTGCCCACTTTCCCAGACTAGAACCACTGGAACCTGGACTCCTAAGATCCCCAGAGTCACCTGAGTAAGGGAAGGTTAGTTAGATTACAGCAGGTAAAACTTGAAACTGTCCCCAAGATTCCTGTCCCTGGAGGCCCACAGGCTCGTGAGTCAGTCCTCTGGAATGCAGATATAACTGTGAGTGCACCACGCTCTTCTCTGATGAGGTTGTGCTATGTGGTGGAGGGATTGATGCAGATTCATTAGAGTCTCTAATTAATTAAATTGTCTCTGAGTTAAGTAAGAGAAGGGGCCAGGAACAGTGGGGGCATGCCTGTGGTCTAAGCTAACTTGGCAGGGTGAGGCGGCAGGATCACTTGAGTCCAAGACATAAGGCCAGCCTGGGTAACAAAGCAAGGCCCTGCCTTAGCTCTCAACAGGGACTGCTGTGTAGCTCAGGCTGGCCTGAACTTGCTATATAGCCCCAACTGGCCTCAAGTCTGCTTTGAGATCCTCCTTGACTCCCTGAGTACTGGAACTACAGGCACATACAGTGTGAGACCTTGAGTCTCAAACAAAACAAACATTGTGATGGTGAGCCTGGATGGCCGGATTTGGCGTGTGAAGTGTCTAAGGGTCTGCTCTGCCCACCGCTGCCCAGGAGAGGATGAGCCTCCAATGTGACACTGCCACCTTGATTGCAGCCATGTGACCCCAGGCAGAGGACACTGTTCAGCCCTTCGAGTCCTTGTTCACCAAAAGCATGAGATAATAAATAGGAGGTTTGGCTGTTGTTCCTGGCAATTTGTTCTAAAGTAATAATGTGTGCTAAACAGGACAGGCTGGTGGGCCTGAGGGCAGTGAGGAGTGAGGACACTTTGGGCAGGGTACAAAGGCTATCAGGAGAGCCTGCCTAGCCTCTACTACCCTTTTTGGCAGGGGCCCCTGCTGTGGTCAAGTAGGTCGCACTGGGGCTATTAGAACCCTCCAGAATGAGAACACAAGACTGGCCTCCCCCGAGTACTGTACATCTTTTGGCCTTCCATAGTAAGGGGTTGTAGGATTAAGCAAGTGAGAGAAGGCCTAAAGCCTGTGTATCCTAAGTGGGTTCTTAACTATATCTCTAGCATCTGGCCCTTCAACCAGTAGTCACAGCTGATGCACAGCTATGGAGAAGACTCCATGGCAGGACTGTGAAGCCTGCACCGACAGGTGGCTGAGGTGGCGCCTGGAAGCACAGGTAGGTGTGGGAGGTGCTGCTGTCACAGGTGAACTGGAAGCAGAGAAATGGGGATGTATACTAAAATTCCCACTGTTGCTGGGTGGTGACAGCATACACCTTTAATTCCAGCACTCAGGAGCCAGAGGCAGGTGGATCTCTGAGTTTGAGGCCAGCCTGGTCTATAGAAGGAGTTCCAGAACAGCTACTCAGAAACAGGGCTACGCAGAGAAACCCTGTCTCAAAAAACCAAATCAAACCAAGCAAACAAAAAGACACCCCACTGTTGAGTCTGTTTGAAACCTTCTTGTCTACCTCCCCAGTGTAATTCACCCGAAACTACAGACATGTGCACTGGGCCCAGTTTTTCAAAGCGTTGTTGGGAATCTGACTCAGGTCCTCATGGCTGCAGCAAGTACTTTCCTAGTCCCCAGACTGTCTTTTTGGCAGATCTCAGGTGTAGGCCCAGGGTAACGGGCTAGCATGAGAAGTGGGCAGTTACCTGTCCAGATGGTTGGTGTCCAGGACCTCGAGAAGCAAGCCTGGCCTTTGTTTGGTGTACCACTTCCACTTTGGGCTCACCTCAACTCACTCAAGTGAACTCATGAAGGATCCAGGCACATGGCCCACTCTTCAAGTCTTCCCTACATGAGCAGGGCCCCTCCCAGTCTTGGCCAAGGCCAAGCAAACACCATGGCCCTGGAGTTGCCGACCAAACTCATTACTTCCCCAGCATTCGGCAGAGACGGTGTGTGGCGTTGTGGCAGCAGTCTATTGTTGCAGAGGGGGTGTCAACACAGCAGCCCTGCACCATGAGATTACATAGGGTTTATTGAGGGACACAGATGAGCAGAAGCCAGTGGTAAGCACAAGGCCATCAATATCCCACAGGGGTGGCTGCTTCATGGCTTGCTTGCTAAAGGAGAGGGGCATGCAGCTCTATGACAGGGTAAGGACAGCTCTGTCTAGGGTGTAGCATGCAGAAAGTTCTGCAGTTCCCAGGGATGTTAGTGTCACTTGTGGCATGGCTCTCTTTGTTCTGCTAAACTTCTGTAAGAGGCAGGTCTTGATGCCATCTAACTACCCTTGTGTATCAGGCAACACCACGTGGACAATTCTTAGTGGTGCAGCTGCCCACAGCATGCCTATCTGGTGTCACCTCTTCCTGACATCTAGGCTGGCTTCCTCCATGAACTTCTGCTGCCCTGAGAACTGTGGACATAGGTTTAATTGAAGTTGGGACAGAATGTAAGATGCAAAGTCTGACAGAAGGTACAGCAAAGCCTTGAGACTGGCCTGCTCTGTCATGGTTGGGGCTGACCTAGTAAGCAGCAAGTGACTGAAGACCAGGAAGGCTCCAGCATCTGTCCCTAAAAGATGCAAAACACAAAACAAACATCCCCCCCATGACTGGTACTGTCTTCAGAGGGTGTCAAGAAGTTCCCATACACACCCTGGCTCAGGACAAATTCATTGGTGCTGAACTCTGTGGAGCTCACAAAGGTCACACCTACTGGAAAGCTCTCTGTAAGGCGCATGCTCTGGAAGCAGATGGTGCTGAGGCCTTGGGCAGCAGAGTGGGGTTGAGGTATATCAGTCCAGACACATTCTCTACAGCTGTCTAAGGTCATGAAGGCGACAGCAGCATGGCACAGGTCTGCAGGCTACCCAACAGCTTCGCACTGTTCTTTTGCCAACACAGGATACCACCCAAGGTCCAAGTAATCCTCCTGGGGACCTCTGAGGAAGTGTGCAGGTATCGATGTTCTAGAGAGTGAAGGAGTAGTCAAGCAAATCTGAGTGGATGGTGTCGGTGGCTTCTTTGTTGTTTCAGAGAAGACTTGCCTCATCAGGACCCGTTGCTCAGTTTTTGCTCTTCTTTGATGTTCCTGCTGACAGAGAAATGTGTATCATTACAAAGGTTTTATTTAGCTAAGAAGTGGCTGCATATGCCTTTAATCCCAGTACAGGAGGCAAAGGCAGGCGGATCTCTGTGAGTTCAAGGCCAGCCTGGTCTACAAAGAGAGTTCCAGGAAAGCCAGAGTCACACAGAGAAATCCTATAAGAAACCCTGTCTCAAAAAAAAAAAAAAAAAAACAAAACAAAACAACGAAAAACAAAACCCAAAGATTTATTTAAGCCAGGCATGGTGGCACATGCCTTTAATCCCACCCAACACTCAGGAGGCAGAAATAGGCATATCTCGTGGCCAGCTTGGTCTACCTAATGAGTTTGAGGATAGCCTGGGCTATAATTAGAGACCCTGTCTCAAAAAACAAACAACCCCCCCCCAAAACTAACCAACCAATCAAATGAAAATCATAGAAATCAAGCACTCAGGAGTCAGAGGTAGGTACATCTCTGAGTTCAAGACCAGCCTGGTCTACAGAGTAAGTTCCAGGAGAGGCAGGGCTATACAGAGAAACCCTATCTCAAAAACAAAACAAAACAAAAAACAACAACAACAATAAAAAACCCAAAGATTTATGATCTAAGTCTGACTTTTGCTTTTTTAAAAACCCTATCTCACTATATAAATGAGGTAGGCTTGGACTGGCCACATAGCCTAGGCAGGCTTTGAACTGGAACTGGTGCTCTTCCTGTCTCGGCCTCCTGAGTGCCGGGACTACAGGCATGCTCTAGTTTTTTTTTTTTTTTTTTCCTCAGCAAAGATAAAACTGGTACCTGAAGTTCTCCTGAGAGCCAGCAGACTTGTAGGTGACTGTCTCAGTTACCTAATACACTGTCACAAATCACCCAAAGAAGCTTTTGGGAGTCAAAATTCTAAGTGTGTCAGGGCTACGTAGTTCTGAATGGCCATGAAGTTGAGATGTCACCAGGACCATAGCCACCTGAAGGCTCGATGGCAGAGGACCCATTTCCAAGGATTCCTGCTCTAGCCTCTTCTTCAATCAGTTCTTGTGCCTTTTATCACTCCTGGGGTAGCTTTGTAGTTCTGGGCATTAAATGCAGGGTCTCACACACCATTGTCTGTAATAGCCTATGATTCTTTTACTCATCTACTTATTAATTTTTTTTTTTTTTTTGGTTTTTTGAGACAGGGTTTCTCTGTGGCTTTGGAGCCTGTCCTGGAATTAGCTCTTGTAGACCAGGCTGGTCTTGAACTCACAAAGATCTGCCTGCCTCTGCCTCCTGAGTGCTGGGATTAAAGGCGTGCGCCACCACCGCCTAGCTTTATTAATGTATTTTTGAGACAAGGTCTTGCTATGTAGACTAGGCCAGCCTTGAATGGTGTAGGAGGGTCCTTCTGTATTTCTGTTGCTTTCATTGGCTGAATAAAGGAACTGCCTTGGCCTTTTGATAGGGCCGCCCTTAGGTGGGCGGAGTAGACAGAACAGAGTTCTGGGAAGAAAGGAAGTGTGGGAGACGCCATGTTTCTCTGGCCTGAGATGGACATAGGTTAGGATCTTTCCTGGTAAGCC
>JAQHUG010000037.1:382709-392917 GCA_028555095.1 Dicrostonyx torquatus
AAAAAAAAAAAAAAAAAAAAAAAAAAAAAAAAACCAAAAACAAAAACGCACAATCATTGCATCCTTCTAGGGTAGTCTATATATGTATTTTTTTTTTAAAATCAGATTTTTCAGGAGATAATGACTCAATAAAGTATTGAGCGGTCTTAGAAGAGGAAGATTAAGCCTGGCATGGTAATGTACACCTTTAATCCCAGCACTCAGAGGCAGAGGCAGGAAGATCTCTGAGTTCAAGGCCAGCCTGGTCTACAGTGAGTTCTAGGACAGCCAGGACTGCTATTACACAGAGAAGCCTGTCTTGGGGGGGGGGGGAGGTGGCAGAGAAAAAAAAAAAGGAAGATTAATTTGGAATGGGATCTGATCTAGACTAGGAAGATGGAGGTATGGTTTCATGTTTTCAAGTCAATGGGAAGGACCAATAAAAATGAGAAGATGTAGGTATAGTTTCATGACCATGGGAAGGGATCAATAGGAATGAGAGGAAAAGGTCTGGAAATGTGAAGTTAGGCCCAAAGTTCCTGGTCACTCAGTACATACTTTTCTTCTTCTTCTTGGCTACACTGGGGAGCCGCTCGCGCTCTCGCTGTCGCAGGGCCTCCAAACCATCCAGGTCAGGTGGGTGGCAGTGGTTCCGCATCACCATGACCCGCCGGCCCTGGGTGATGGCTCGGCTGCGACAGCCCAGCCGAGCCTGGTCCCGGCACATCCAGTATACCTTCTCCCCGGCTGCCTTTTCCTTCCTGTACAGGAAGGACTCATACACCAGGAACCGACCTCCAAGGGATGTCTGCAGGAACTCCAGTGGCTGCACAGGCTCTGTAGGGGCAGAATCAGGCTGTGAGGGGACTCACTGGAGCCAAGGCCTCGGCAGCAAGAGCTGGGCCCAGGAGGATCCACTCTGGTCCCTATCCCCTTCCCTTTGCCTGCCTCAGGACTCTGGGACTATTGCTTAGCCATGGTCTGAGACTCTAAAACACATTTGCTTTCCTTTGCAGGGTGCCAGTGTCCCTGGAGCTCTGCTGTAGGCCACCCTAGACCACAAACTCCATGCCCACTGGGGTCTCCCAGACAGAGGAGGTACCTGGGGCTTGTCATGACCCTGTCCACCAGGTGTCCTTGACACAAAGACATTCTCCTACTTTTTAAGAAGCTCAGGTCAAAGGCCATGTGACTTTGGGAGTGTGTCCAGAGAGAGCCCCTGAAAACAGATGCTGAAGCAGAACCGGCCCAGGGAGACGACAGGAGAAAGAGGAGGCCCTGGGATGCAGGGTCTTCAGCGCTCAGTCATGAGCATGTGCACTTCTGGTGACTGACCGCCATGCCCCCTCGGGCCTACCACCCCCACTTTTTCTTTGGATCAGAACTAGTCTCTCAGCAATAGCAATCAATTGTGTTGTAAAATTAGTGCCTCAAGCACAGAGGGAGTGGGGGGAAGGGACCAGGATGTTGTAGGGCAATCAGGAGAAGCCACCTTCCCTCCACATACCTGGGCCTTCCCAGTTGGTCAGGTTAGGGAAGTTCTCCCGCTGCCGCAGGGCTTCCAGGCCACCCATGTCAGGTGGGTGACAGTGCCTGCGCATGACCATCACCCGTTGGCCCTGGGTGATGGCTCGGCTGCGACAGCCCATACGCGCCTGGTCCCGGCAGGTCCAGTATACTTTGTCACCAGTTGCTTTCTCCCTCCTGTAGAGGAAGGACTCATACACCAGGAAGCTGCCCCCCAGCGGGGTCTTCAGGAACTCAGGCCCTTCTGCAAAGAAACCAGGGAGGCAATCAGAGAAGGGGGCATGGAAGCTGAACTTGACCTTCAGAGGGGAAGACTGGGAATGGTCCCATTACCCACTTCACGCCCTCCCCTCTTCTCACAGAGAGATAGTCCTGTGTCCTCAAACCCCACTGTGCCCTCAGGGCTGGGGTCTATCTGTCCCAAGCCTGGAGATTGGCTTCCATCATGATAGTGTAGGAAGGGGCAGAGTGTGTGTCTGCTCACTTATACGAGGTACCCTCCGGGCCAGTGAGCAGGTACTCTGTAGTTTGAAGAGTGGAGTCAAAGTGGCTCAGAGCTGAAGAGAGGAGTGTGACTCATGAGCCCGAGGGCTGTAGACATGTGTTAAGGCTGGGCTTAAGCTTGAGCTAAGGAGGTAAAATGAACTTGAAGGACAGCCTGGCCTTGCCAAGAGGACTCTCTTGCCCACCCCCACACCTTCCTTGTCCTCATTTTGACCAGGCACAAGGGCTCCTGTGGTGGTTTGAACAGGAATGGCCCCCTCAAATAGCCTCATAAATTTGAATGCTTGATCACCAGAGAGTGGCAATTTGAAAGGATTGGGAAGTATAGCTTTGTTGGAGGGAGCATGTCACTGGGGTGAGATTTTTTTTTTTGGGAGGTTTCAGAAGCCCAAGTCAGACCCAGTGGCTCTCTCTTTTCCTGCTTTTTTTTTTTTTTTTTTTGGTTTTTCGAGACAGGGTTTCGCTGAAGTGCAGAACTACTTCTCCGGCACCATGTCTGCCTGTGTGCTGTCATGTTCCCTGCCACGATGATAATGAACCAAATCTCTGAAAATGTAAGCAAGTCCCAATTAAACACATTCCTTTATCTAAGAGTTGCTGTGGTTCTGGAACAGAACAGTGACTAAGACAGAAACTGGTACTAGGCAGCCAGGTACTGCTGTGGCAGACCTCATCATGCTGTTTGCTGGTGGAATACGGGCTTTGGATTAGCAAAGCAGTTGAACACATTAAGCAGGGTTTAACAGGTCATACTAGTAGGAACATGGAAGACAGTGACAGACAAGGGAGTTATCATATGATAAAAAAAAACTGCAAGGGAGGGAGCCCAGAGAGGCTGAGGGCTTGGGTAGAAGCATCTGATTCCGGAGCACCTAGAAAGGTGGGGAAGGAAGCCAGGAGGTTAGGACCACCTGCTGAGCAGAGCAGCCCAGAGGCCACGTGGGGGAAAAACAAGTATTGTGGCTGTAGGGAATGGCCCACCTCCTTCACACACTAGAGTAAAATGTTTGTCAGGGAAAGGCTGGAGAGATGTCAGTTAAGCCATTAATAGGACAAGTTGTTCTTTCAGAGGAGCCAGGTTTGATTCCCAGTAACCACACAAAGGCTTACAACCATCTGTAACTCAGTTTCAGGGGATCTGATCCCCGCCTCTGGCATCCATAGGTACCAAGCACAGCCTCTATGGATACAAGGCACACATGGTACATAAGCATACAGGCAAAACAGCTATACACATGAACATTTAAAAAAATGGCTTTCAGTAAGTAAAAATAGTAGAGTCCAAGGACAGAGAAACAGTAAGCAAAGACACCAACAGAACGAACAGAGGCAGAGAAACTGTAAAATGTTAAGGATGTAGCAAGATAAAACCTGAGCCAAGGGCTAGAAAGATGGCTCAGCCTTAAGATCATTGGCTGCTCTTTCAGAGGACCCAGGTTCAGTTTCCAACACCCACACAGTAGTTCACAGTCATCTGTAACTCCAGTTCCTGGGGATCCAATGCTGCCTTCAGGCCGCCAATAAGCATATACACACATGAAGGAAAAACACTCATACACACAATAAGCAACAGAACTCAGCCAAGCCTGTGACAAGATCTACACCAAGCATTTAGATGGCTGAGTCAGAGAGGCACTGGGGGAACTGGAGGCACGACGGCATCAAGGTGGGCTTATATATAAGGAACAAAGCAGGGCGGCCCAGTGAAAGAGACGAGACACTGATAGGAAGGAGGCAGAGCCTGTGCTGGAGTGTTCCTAAGACCCAGAACTCAAGTTCTCAGCTCTGCAGAGGCAGTTAGGCCCCATGAACACACAGGGCAGGGCCTTCCTTTAACATGAGAAGGCCTGAAAGGCCAATGCACACAGGAAAAGTTGCTGGAAGACAGATGCCAGAGCAGGCAGGTGAAGAGTGTGCCTGGAGAAGCCAGCTATTGCCTCAGCAGGATCCAGGTGGGGCCACCATACTGCTGAGACTAGGCACAATACCAAGAAGTCATTTTCTGCCCTTTGTGTGAGGGCAGAAACTTAAAGCTTCAGTATAAGAAACAGAAAACAAAATCGCGAAATCTCAGACAGCACCGCGAAAGTGATCATGGTCATCACAGGAGGATCGGCGGCCACAAAGCAGGAGCATTAGGCATGTGGAAAGACTACGTTACACCAGGTATGGTGGCTCACACCTTTAATCCCAGCACTCAGGCAGAGGCAAGAGGATCTCTGCAAGTTCAAGTCTAGCCTGGTCTAACATAGCAAGCTCTAGGACAGTCTGGACTACATAAAGAGAGACTCTGTCTCAAAACAGAACAGAGCAGAACAGAACAAAAATAAGGAAGACACTGTGTTGAAGAACACAAGTTATGGTCGGAAAAGGCCCCTGTTGAACCACAGTCTAGGCACATCAGGGAGGCAGAGGACGCCTGAGTCCTGAAGCAGAATCTGGTCAATATATAGGGCCAACCATAAGAAAAGCACCACGTTCTTTTCAAGCAGATTCCACTATTGTGGAGTGACACTTTATGGCCTGGCACTCTCCAACAGCTGCACTGTTCAGTAAGTGCATGGGTCCTCCAAGATGACTGGCTCTAGGACCTCTCAAATCAAGACAAGAAAGCCCAGAGGCAGGGCAGCTAGCCAAGGGAATCTAGGTGATGGCCAGGCCTGGCATCAGCCCCCAGGCAAGGCTGAGGCAGGACTCAGCAAGCTTTGGGGTCCTCTGCTGATGTGATGCAGACCATGGAGAAAGATGGAGGCAGTAATGTCTCCCTGAAAAAAGAGGCACACACAGCACCTGCTGGGCAGCCACAAGGGAAGGAAGGAGAAGGGCATCCTGTTCTAGTCCTAGTTCACTAGGGGCAGAATTTGACAAGAACAGAAGGCAGGAGCTAGTGAGACAGTTCAGAAAACAAAGGCACTTGTTGCCAAGACTGTCAGTCTGAGTTCAATCCACAGGACAGAAGAAACACACTGACTCCTACATGTTGCCCTTGAACCAATACACGTATGCCAAGTATGCATATACATATGTGCATGCACACACACACAGAGGCATGGCAGATCTCTGAGTTTGAGGCCACCCAGGGCAACAGAGTTGAGAGTTGAGACCCTGTTTCAAAAAACAAAGCAGCCTAAAGTCAAACAAAAGCACAAAACCTACTTGAAAAGTAGACCAAGGCTAAATCAGTTCCTATGGCTGGATGTTAGCAGGTAGCAAGGAGATTGCAGGAGAATGCATTTTAAGAGACAGGGAAGCAAATGCTTAAAGGAGGGATGCATGAGGCAGGAAGTGTGATGCCATGTCCTGGCATTATCTCTCTGTTTATAAGAAATGCAACAAAAAGGGAATAAGGATGTTAAAAACACTTCCTGTTTTTGAAATAAGCTTAGGACCAAAAGGCATCTCAGAGGACTCCAAAAACTACCAGACTGGGAGGCTGGGGAGTGTGGGCTGAGGGACTGAGTGCTGCCAGGTGAGGAGGCTGAGGAGCATGAAGGCTGGGGAGTGTGGAGGCTGGGGAGTGTGGGCTGAGGGACTGAGTGCTGCCAGGTGAGGAGGCTGAGGAGCATGAAGGCTGGGGAGTGTGGGCTGAGGGACTGAGTGCTGCCAGGTGAGGAGGCTGGCCACAACCACTTTCCTATGCAGATCCCAGCTTCTTCTAGAGCCAAATAGGCAGAGCTGGGGTTCTGGCATGCAGGTGTGCAACAAACAAATCTCAAGAGAGGGTGGCTCTTTTGCTCCTGGACTCTGAGACTGACTGTTGCTCTCTGTTCACACTGTAGGAATGGGGGCCTTACTTACATGTTCAGCGGTCTCTACTGATAACTCTTCAAATAACAGAGGATGGGAGATTAGGCTTACAGGTTTGGGACCTGGAAGAGTGCGTAGGCAGGCAAAGAGGAACCCGGGAGAGCAGATCCCAGACAGACTGAGTTTGAGGGCAGAGGTGGAGGGCACAGAGAAGAGAACTGTGATTGTTAGGATATTGACAAGGAAGGAGGGCAAGACAGGCACAGCCAATAGAAAAAGCTGTGGGATCATCACAGGTACCTGGGCCATCCCACTGAGTGGGGCCGGGGCGTTTCTCCCGCTGCCTCATAGTCTCCAGTCCTAACAGGTCAGGTGGATGACAGTGGTTCCTCATCACAGTCACCTGCCGGCCCTGAGTGATGGCTCGGCTGCGACAGCCCATTCGTGCCTGGTCCCGGCAGGTCCAGTACACCTTCTCTCCAGCCGCTTTCTCCCTCCTGTAGAGGAAGGACTCATATACCAGGAAGTTGCCCCCAAGAGGGGTCTTCAGGAACTCTGGACCTCCTGCAGGGCACAGGAGAGGCAGTTAGGGGAGGGTGCAGATTCAGAAAGCAGGGGTAGGTTGAGAAGGCTGGCCACCCCCTCCCAAAATGAGGCAGCCAACTCCAGCCAGTAGGCCCCAAACACTAAGACTCACTGGGGTCCACGTCCTGGTCGTCCTCGGGGGGTTCCTGCAAGGGTTCCTGACGTGCCTTTTTCTGCCGTTTTCTGGACTTGGACTTGGACTTGGACCTGGCCCTGGCCCTGGCCCTAGACCTACTGAGAGTCAGTGTGCCCTTGGCCCTACGGTAGAACAGGCTGTCCACTCCTTGGAGCAGTGAGTCTTCGATGTCATCGCAGTCCTCCAGGTCCCCAGCACCAATTCGTCTTGCTTGTATCTTCTTTATGGTCTTCTCCTGCTGTCGCCGGGCCTGCAGGCCTTCCATGTCAGGTGAGTGGCAGTGGCTGCGCATCACCGTCACCCGCTGGCCCTGGGTGATGGCACGGCTACGGCAGCCATTGACTGCATGCTCCCGGCAGGTCCAGTACACTTTGCTCCCCACAGTCTTCTCCCGCTTGTAGAGGAAGGACTGGTGAACCAGGAAAGTGCCCCCATAGCAGGTCTTCAGGAACTCGAGGGGCCGGTAACGCACTGGAGGAAGAACCCAGCAAGGTCACAAACCAAGGACAGAGTCCAGGGGTCCCAGGAGAAACTGCCAAGTTAATTTTCTCCCAAATGTTGGCACACTTCCCTGGGCTGGGCATGTGTGAAGCCCAGTGCATTTCCACCAAGCCACCCAAGAAGAACAAGGGTTTTATCTCCAAGTCAATTAGACCTCAGCACCCCAATTCACACCACAGTGGGGAGGGGTCATGCTGGGCTCTAATTCAGCAGGTTATGTTCTGGGCTACTCTTGGTCATTTTTTTTAGGGTTTGTTCAAAATTTTTGTCTAGATTTTGTTTTTACAGTGTATAGAATTAAGCTGAAGGTCTCGAACATGCCAGGCAAATACTCTACCACTGAGCAACATCCTTAGCCCTTCTTTTTGAGTAATATAGGCACACACTGAAATATTCTTAACATATACTTGAAAAGACACTTTCTTCCACCAAAACCAGTGCGGTCACTCAGATCCTCATGGGTCAGGAGACACCCAGTGTCCTGGAAGCCACACCCACCTAGTCTAAGACAGTGCACCACCTCTCCCTAGGAAAGCAGAGCAGAATGATTTGATTGGCATCACCCTACAAGTTCCACAACCTGCCTCAGTTATGAATAAGCTCCTGAGACCCCCCCAATTCATGTGAATTTTCTGAGACTGAAGGCCTTCATCCACAGGGTTGGAATTTGAGCCTGGGACTCAAAGGCAAGCCCTGCCCCTGGGAACCCTGCCCAAACTTAGCCTGGATCACTAAAACCTGCCCATCAGCACACAGATTTTTCTAGGACCCACACCAGGCCCCGCTGCACTGGGAAATCCTGAAAGGCCCAGGGACCCCCAAATCATAATGCTGTCTATCCTATGGACTTAATGATGACTGGGATGCATTTATATTTTTGACACTGAATACATTTTGAACCCACATGAAACCCTATTTCTATTTGGGCATGAAGGATCTGAGGGGTCTTTCCTGCCCAAGTGAGGAGAGGGCATGTACTCACCCACTCCTGGGGTGGGGCGTTTCTTGGGAGGCAAGCTCTGTAGTGCCAGGGATCGGTACCCCTGGTCCTCCTCTGGGGTTTCAGGGCTTGGCTGAGGGGCGGGCTCTGGTTCTACAGGATACAGCCATAGGCTCACCCCATCTTCTTGGCCTTCAGAGCCTTCAGGCAGGTCTGAGTGAGGCAGCTTCTTCTTCTGGCGCCGGACCTTCAGGCCCTCCTTATCAGGTGGGTGACAGTGGTCCCGCATCACCGTGACTCGGAAGCCACGGGTGATGGCCCGGCCCCGGCAGCTGAGCTCCGAGTGCTTGCGACACTTCCAGTATACCTTGTCCCCCACAGCCTTTTCTTGCTTGTACAAGTATGATTTGTACACTAGAAGGCGGCCCCCATATGGCGTCTTCAGGAACTCCAGGGGCTGGGGAACAGCTAGGGGATGAAAAAGGCTGGGTTAGATTCTCTAGGACAAGGCTCAGGGTCAGGGGCCTTGGAGAGTGAGTCTTGGAATAAGGTAGGATCCTGTGGGCAGGATGCTTTCTCAGGCTCCTAGCTGCCAGGCAAGCCCAGGTTTTAGAAGCTGTTTCAGTTAAGGGAGAAGATTTAAGGAGTTTAGAGAATTCTGCATATAGCTATAGTTCCCATGCGCTTGGGGAGAGGGCCTGGTAAATGGGACACAGGATGTGCTTAGAGTCTAAGAGGCTCCAATGAAAGGAAGAATGGGGTATCCAAGGTCACCCTGATGGAAAATGGGGGTGGGCAGGTCAACAGGTTTGTAAGAGCCAGGGTCGGCAGGGCCAGGGAATCTCACCTGAATCTACTCTGCTACGCTTCCGGTGAATTATCCGCCCCTGCTTCTTGGCTGGCAAGGTCTGAGGGGTGTTGCTGGATTGGGTGGCAGGACCCGGCATCTCCAGGGACATGGCACCCGTCGGTTTGGATCCTCCCTTATCCTTGGCCAGGACCAGATTGGAGGACTCTTGGGGTTTCCTGGCTCCAAGAGATGGCTCTTGGCCAGCTTTCACATGCTCACTCTCCTGCCCATTGGGCTCAGGTAGGGGCATTCTGGGTCTGAGAGCCTGGCCCTCAGGCTACCTTCAGCCCTCTGGCAGATGGGTAGTTCTTCCCCTTCTTCCTCCCAGGCCAGACTGTGGGAGCCCAGACGCTCTGTCCTAAGAGAAGAACCAAAGCAATAAGTGGAGGAGGCCTCTGAGCCTGGGGCTCTAACAAATGGATCTGGGGTGGAACCTGGGAGAGATGGAACTTCCTCAACACCCTGGGGTTGAGAGGCTGCAGAGGAACCCTGGACAGATGCCTTCCCTGTACCTTTCCTGGTAGCCCCACCAAGCCTCCTGGTGACTAATGCACTAATTATTGAGTTTTTACCTTAGAAGCCTCATCAATGTCTAGCACAGATCATCCCTAACAGACCATTCTTAGTGAGCCATCTAATAGGTAAGAACAGGCACAGGAACCAGATATGCCCAAGAATGAAGAGGCCGAAATCCCACTGTGCCTGCTCAGATGCCTGACTGTCTACCAGGCTTGGCCCTGTGCAATTCACCTCAATGCTGGGCACCTGTCTCAAAGCACCCAGGCAAGCCAGTGCTGGTACTCTGCATGGCAGAAGGCTGAAGCCTAGCTCTGGGAAATGAGCCTCTCTGGCTCACACAGGTTATCCTCTGACCTACTCTGGAGGCCTCAGCTCAGCTGGTCTTTTACATTTTTACCAGAGGCCCTTTACATTGACCTTGCAACTGCTGTTCCTGGTGTTGCCTTGGCTGGGCAGAGGTAGGGTCCCAGGCCTCCAGTACAGACAAGGAAGGTCGGCTATGGAGTGCTACCCTAGGGTGGGCTGACATTCCTGTCTTTCTAGGACAACTGAGCAATATGTAGTTAGCAAGGGGTTTCCCACCTTTCAGTAGAGTCATTAAACAAGACTATAGCACTCCAGACATCTTTAGCCTCTTTAAAGCTGAGTGTAGTGGTACATGCCTTTAATCTCAGCACTCAGGAGACTCAGTGTTCCAAAATTGGCCATAGTGATGACTGTATACTCTGTGTAAAAAACACCAATACCTGAAACTGAAAAACTTCTGTAAAGCAAAGGACATGGTCAACAAGACACAACGACAGCCTACAGAATGGGAAAAGATCTTCACTAACCCCACATCAGACAGACGTCTGATCTCCAAAATATACAAAGAACTCAAGAAATTGGACACCAAAAGATCACATAATCCAATAAAAAAA